>CP139506.1:342610683-343050823 GCA_021014915.2 Artemisia tridentata subsp. tridentata | reverse complement strand
TACATATATATCTCTCTCTCTCTTTCTAAACAAAACAAACTAAAATACAAATCTGCTGCTGTTGTTGGTGTTATACAACCACAGTTTGCTGCTATTGGGAATGAAAGGTCTGTTCAAGTCAAAGCCAAAGACACCGATTGACTTGGTCCGCCAAACTCGGGATCTTCTCATTTTCGTCGACTCCAATTCCTCCTCATCTTCAATTAAAGATTCCAAACATGTTCATTTCTTTTCAATCTTCTTTTTATTTATTAATAATAACATTTGATAATACTAATAAGTTGATGATCATCGGTGACCATTTATCCATCATTACTCATGAATGAGAGTCTTGTTGTTAAACCTCAACTGCCTCCACCTCAGTCACCGGCTACATTTTTCAGAGTATGGGATGATTTTTATTTGTTTATGAGCTCAATGGTAGTAGGTTTTGGTTTTGTTTGTTCATGTTGACGGCGTGAAGATGGAAACAGTGTTGGTGACGGTGCGATGGTGGTGACGGTGATGAAGATCACCGGAGATCGTCTGCTGGAGTTTCATTTTTGGATTTGAGAGTGGAGATCTGGCGGGGAAAAAAAGGGGATATGGTTGGGAAAGGAGATAGAGAAATAAAGAAGAAGTGTTAAAACCCACAAAGATTATAAGTTTTGGTGAATGACCCGTATGCCCTTATGTGTGTGTGTCTTTCTTTAATTTGATCACTATCTTGTATTATGATTCAACGGTTGCAAATACTTTTTAGCCTTTTTAAATTTATAAGACTTTTTAAATGATCCCTCACCATATACGAATATGGCAATATTCTCACCTCGTTGTTAGATATCAAGCAAGCTGATTATTTTGTCGAATTTAAAATTTTGTAAAAAGTATTTTTGGAAGTTAATTACTGCATCATATACTCTTTCAGGATCTCCAAGAAAAAATTTTAGTCGGCCTTTCCCATAACCAGCAATCAAGCTGTCACCCGTCCTGTGTATAACAAAACAGATGAAACATATGAATAAGGTGTATTTTTTGGGTTTAAAAAGTTTAGAGCAAACATATATATGTTACCTGATGCCTTCAATCCACCCAGGGAATGGTTCTTTATAGGTGCTAGTGATGATAGTTGGACGAAAAATAACCAAAGGCATATCTCCTCTTGAGTGTCCGAGAATCATCTCCCCTAATGCCTTCGTAAAAACATATGTATTTGGCCAACCACAATGATTTGCCTTGCATCAAAATTATATATAATAGTAAGAAACCATATGCCAATATGTTACAAAACTGCTGAAAAAGAAAGTTAGAGGTGAAGATTTTGATCCAATAACATATACTAGTATTAATTAGTACCACATTGGTAGATCCTGAGTTGTGTTTTGTCTCAAACCGGTCTAATTTGTAGTTTAGCCAGGAACAAGCTAATAATTTAAAGTCTTTCTACCACAACAACCTCCTAAAGAGTTTCTATTCAAAGATTTAAATTATCATGTAATCATCATTAATGTAATAATCCTTATTAATAGTTGAAACAGATAAGAGTGTTGAATTAACTCAACCCGGCTTGAAGTGCTTCCGTTTGGCACTAAAGATGACCATTTTCATAGCTAACCAATTTTGACCCGTTATCCAACCTGCTTACGTTCCCACTTCAAATGAAAATAAAACAGATAGATTACCTTCACATACCCAAATCTTTCATGGCCAATGTAATTCTTTTATCATTAGGGTCTCTATCAAATTTGAGCTTGTTCAGTTTATCCTCGATAATCATCTTCTCTTGTTTGATGTCGAGCCCGTTTACTTCATTCAGTGTATCACCCAAGTAGTATGGACTTTCGAGTATTAGGCCTGGCTTTTCACCCGAAACAAATGCTGAATACACATTATTTTGGGAGTTACTAATATCAATGATGATACCAAAGTATTGTATTGATAAATAATTCGCAGCTTGTCAAAATGCTAACCAGTTGACACGTGAAGAAGCAGCTTTATGTTAACACATTTTTTAGCAAAATCCATAACAAATTTGGCACCATAAGTGTTAAGAGCCAGGGCAACATGTATCTACAACCAACCAGATAAACATATATAACAAACCATAATGCTTATAAATATATTTACAGATACAAATATAGTATACAACTATACTGTTGGAATTATATAATCATGACTATCACATATATAAACAATTAACATCAAAGAACACGTAGCGGAAGCATAGGAAACATAACACATAAATAATTAACTGAATTTAAATAGTAAGCGTACCTTGATGATTCTAGCAAGAACAAGAATCAAACCGAGCAATATATGTGATGAACCCTAATTAGGGTTTAAACGGATTACACGAATTGCCCATTACCTTTTTTGCAATTCAATCCAAGATACTTACAATAGTGTATAAGTATCATGTTCTTGTACACACGTACTAAATCAAACTAAAGTTATGCAAGTAATTAAATCACAAAATTAAACCAAACGTTTTGTTTAATAAACAAAAGTCGATTGGCCCTCTAAAGGGTTTAGGATCGATTGAACCCAGAAAAGAGAGAAAGAAAACTTTAAGGTTTTAGTTTGTGTGCACAAGGGGTATAAAAAACTAGAACATTGGTTTGCTTATATAGTGAATGAAACTTAGAGTCCAAGTTTGATGTGGATTTGGAAACCCACATAACAAACCGATCGGCCCTATGGAATTAGGGGGATCCGGAACCTTCTTGACTACTAATTTCATTCTAGTCCTTTTCCTTTTCTTATTTAACGGTCGTTAGTCACTTCCGTTAAATACTAACGTTCGTTATACGTTTTGTGATAATTAATAATTAAATATAACGTTTTATATAAAATTATTAATCTTTAGTTCTCATACGTAAAGTGTGCAATCCCGTGATCTCGAGTTCGATCCTAACATACGACTACTAAAATAATGTCCACAAAACTAACAGCTCCCACTAGGACATATTTTAATAGTGTAATCACATCGGTTAGCGTCTTGCAACACGCCGATGCCTCTAGTACAACTCGAGTAGGTCTCCTGGAAAAACCTTTAATGATTCATCATTATTATTATCCTTTTGTTACTAATACTACATTAAATAAAGATATGGATATTATATTTATTCAAATATTCTGTTTCTCGTTGTTTGTGATTTAGCAAGATTACCAAATCTTCTGAACATATTCAGGGGAGATCTTGGGCGTGGCCACGCATACATCTTGTCAACCCTACGAGGGGCCCAGCAGTATTAAACTCCAAATATAAATTTGAAGGAACAAATTCTATCTTGACTACAAGCATAACTCATGAACTTTGCAACAATTCTGAAGACAATCCTTATGACTACCAGTTACGTATAGCGTTAAATTGTTCCACAAAATGCACTACATTTATAACAGTTATCTAGTATCTCAAGTCTGAGGATAATTATTCATGATTTACTTAACAACACCCATAAGTAACATTATGTAGTTGGGATAAGTCCTATATTCAATTCATTGAATATCATGTGAATTTGGTATGACAACGCATCAATATACTTCCAAGTATATTATACCAAAACTCAAATTTGTCTTAATTTAATGATATTCCCATATCGTTAACTGACAACGGACGTTTAGAATAACTAATTTATTCATGGATTAAACATGCAAAAATATATAGGACAACAATATTAAATAATGAATATAAACATAACCAATACTTTATTTCATTAAACCATAATAAATGTTTACAATATCCTTTATCCAAATACTAAACACAGTTATGCATGAAACTACTAGCTAATCTAAGTCTAATGCCATTGGCAAGTTCAGTAAGCTTTTCTTTTGCTAAAGCCTTAGTGAATGGATCAACTAAGTTATCATCTGTGTGAACTTTTAAGAGATTTATTTCACCTTCGCGGACTTGTTCCCGAACATAGTGATACTTCCGTAGAAAATGTCTGGTGCCCTTCATGACTCCAGGTTCATTGGCAAATATGATTGCAGTAGAATTGTCGCAATACATATTAATAGTTGTGTTAATACAAATATCGTCCCAAAAACGTTATTTATATTTTACGATCTTTGCTTAATTTTGTTAATGACAAATGCAAAGTTTATCTTTAAGCAAAAGCATAAATATAAGAATAAGCCTTTTACATTTATAGTGATAAGTCTTTTAAAATATATTTACATATTACATGATCTCTAGGAGTAACATTATATACATATATACATTTACAAGTTTCTTCCTTAAATTAGAAACTTTATTTATTAAATATTAGGATGACATCATGGCATGCATCATGAACACAATCTTAGAAAGATTTTGAGATATCTTGTATTGATCTTCAAGCCAAAGAGTTGACAATAGAAGATATGGAAAGATTTGAGAATCTCTTAGCTGTCCTGAAGTGGCGGATCCAAACCCATACAAGGGCGGATCCAATTTTTGGGATCCGCCAGATCCACCAACTGTTGAATCAGTTTGCCTATAAATAGCAAGCTGATCATTTGGGCATTTTCATCACTCATATAGCTTAAATACATACTCATTCATTTACATATCACTAACCCATATCATTCTTTCATTTCATTGATCTTTCATTTTGTAGCAAAGAGATCAAAGCATATAAGGATCAACCTACTGTTGTTATCCTTTTAGTATAGACTCTGTGTGATTTTGTATTAGTTCACACATCATTGTTTGTATCATTTATTTAGTAGAGTTTGGTTAGTGTTTTAGTCCTTAAAACACAAAGAGTGTTGGGAGTGGTTGTACCCTTGTGAAAAACCAACGAGAGTGGTTGTACCCTTGTGAAAGAACCAACGGGAGTGGTTGTACCCTTGTGAAAGAACCAACGGGAGTGGTTGTACCCTTATAAAGAACCCGGTGTTTAGCTTAGTACCGGATAAAGAGTAAGCAACGTGTAAAGGTTTTCTCCGCCTAGAAGGGAGCTTGTTTCTTAGTGAAGAAAAACTCTCGAGTTAGAGGCTCGAGGAGTGGAGTAGGGCAAGGAAGAGAGTCCTTGTAGCCGAACCACTATAAATATCCGTGTTGTGTGGTTTGATCATTCCTTTCCTTACTTACTTATATTATATTGTTTCTTTGTACATACTTACTTTGAAATCATGTTAAGTCACAAAGCGAATTAATTTTAAAAAGGGTAAAACTATTCAACCCCCCCTTCTAGTTTTCCACAATTGGTACCAGAGTAGTGTTACTCAAGATTTTCAAAATATATTGTATTTTAAAAACTTAAAACGATCAATGGATTTTGAAAACTTTAAAGAAGGGCAATCTATGCAAAGACCACCACTATTTGAACCAAATTGTTTCATATATTGGAAAAATCGCCTTGAGACGTATGTGAAGTCAAAGGACATAGATCTATGGTATATAATTATAGAGGGTGATTACAAGCCCATAAGTAATGATATTTCAGGTGGTCGGGATGTAGGTACTTCTCTTACTCGTCACAGTGATGAGCAAAAGAGGTTGATTGCCAAAAATAATGAAGCCAAAATGATGCTTTACAATGCCTTACCTAAGAAAGAATATGAAAGAGTTTTTATGTGTAAAACGGCTAAAGATATTTGGCAATCACTAATTATCACTCATCAAGGGAACTCACAAGTCAAAGATAACAAAATTGATCTTCTTGTTCAACAATATGAACAATTTGTTATCTCTGAAGATGAGACCATTGATAGTGCGTTTGCTAGGTTTAATACTATTATTACATCTCTTAAAGCACTTGACGAATCTTTTTCTAGTAAGAATTTTGTCAGGAAATTTCTAAGAGCACTCCACCCGAAGTGGAGAGCAAAGGTGACAGCTATTGAAGAATCTAAGGATCTTTCAAGTATGACACTGGACGAGCTCATAGGAAATCTCAAAGTTCACGAGATGGTGATGGAAAAAGACTCAGAAATAGTTAAAGGCAAAAAGAAGAAGATGAAGTCCATTGCCTTGAAAGCAAAGGCAGAGTCAAATGATGATGAAGAGTCTTGTTCCAATAATGAAGACGAAGAGTATGCCATGGCAGTAAGAGATTTCAAGAAATTCTTTAGAAGACGAGGAAAGTTTGTTAGACCACCTCGTGAAGAAAAGAAATCCTTCCGAGAAGACCGTGATGATAGGAAAGGAAAGGTAGACAGGAAGTGTTATAGGTGTGGTGATTCTAGTCACTTAATAGGAGAATGTCCAAAGCTCCAAAGAACAAGTCTCAAAGAGCCTTTGTCAGTGGAGCTTGGAGTGATAGTGAAGGAGATGACGACGAGCCTAAGAACGACGAAGTTGATCTCATGGCTCATGACACGGAAGAGGTACATTCTGACTCGTCATACTCTTCTATAGATGATGAAACCTTAGAAGTAGAATATAACAAACTGTGTGATATCACTTTAAAAATCATAAACAAAAATAAGTTCTTAAAAACCAAAACAACACTTTTAGAAAACGAAGTTTATTGGCTTAAAGAAAAGGAGACACGAATGGAAAAAGGTAAAAATAGCAAAGAAACCTGTGTCTCGTGTCAAGAACTTAAACTAGAATTAGAAACTCTTAAAACCACACAGGAAGATCTCATTAAGCAAAATTCTAAATTTAAAAAGTTCGACAAAAACATAAGTTGTATAGATGAGATAATGAAGATGCAAAAATTACCTCATGATAAAACCGGACTAGGTTTTATGAAACTAGGAAGCTTAAGTGAGTTTAAGAAACAAATAATGAAAGAAAAAGAAACTGTTCCAACTGAGTCAGACACCCACGGATCCGACGGATCCAAAATTTTGGATCCGCCAGTTGTACCCAAGGGATCCGCAGGTACTGTTGATGAACAGAAGGTTCTTAAAACGAATCGTACTGAATTTGTTAAGGTCACTAGAAAACCTAGCACTAGTACAACTGTTAACAAACAAAAACCATCAGTCTCTATAGGAAAAGGCCAAGTTAGAAATGAGTATAGAGTTAAAACGGTTCAACAGACACCTAAAACCAGTTTTCCCAAACACCCCTTTCCAAAGAGTAACTTCAACTCGCAACATCATTACCAAAATAATTGGAACCAAAACATGTCTAGAAACTTTCAAGGTCCTAATTATATGCCATGGAACACTTGTCCACCATTTCCTTACATGAACCATGATAATGTTATGTCTAACCCAAACGGACCCATGAGATATTGGGGACCAAACGCTTGAGTTTTTCTTGAACTTAGGTGTGCTTGAAAGTTGAGTTAGAACCAGATGAGTGGATTAAATATAGTGGGTGTTCAAAACACATGACGGGAAACAAAAGCCTTTTCTCTACCTACCAAGTGTACGACGGAGGTAATGTCACATTCGGTAGCAAGCTTAAAAGTAAAATCATCGGAAAAGGTACAATCTCTCATGACTCTCTCACTATTGATGATGTTGCTCATGTAGATAACTTAGGTTTTAACTTGCTTAGTATTAGTCAACTATGCCGTAAAAAGTATAACGTCCTTTTCAGTGAAAATGGAAGTAAAATACTTAGAGACGGTATAACCGTAGGAAAAGGTGTTTTAAAGAATAACGTATATGTTATGAAATTAGATAAAACACCTAAAGACAAACTTTGTCTCACTTCTTTGGACGATAACTCAACTCTATGGCATCGACGCTTAGGTCACGCCAATATGAGGTTAATTCAATCCTTATCATCTAAGGAACTCGTTAGGAACCAGCCCAAGTTGAAATATGACCAACACTTTTGTGATGCTTGCAAAATAGGAAAACAAGTTCATAAAAGCCATAAGGCTAAAAACATGGTGTCTACATCTAGGTGTCTAGAATTGTTACATATGGATTTGTTTGGACCATCCGCTATACAAAGTTACGGGGGAAACTTCTACACTTTGGTAATAGTAGATGATTACTCTAGATATACATGGACTAAGTTTTTGAAAACTAAAAACGAAGCGTTTGATAAATTTGAAATCTTAAGTAAGAAAATTTAAAATCAAATAGGAAGTAACATAGTGTCAATAAGAACTGACCATGGTCGTGAATTTGACAACGAAATCCAATTTGGAGCTTTTTGTGATGCTAATGGCATAACACATAATTCCTTAGCTCCTCAATCTAATGGTGTAGTAGAACGCAAAAATAAGACAATTCAAGAAATGAGTAGAACCATGTTAAATGAACAAAACATACCTCAAAAGTTTTGGTGTCACGCTGTAGATACATCCACATATATTCTTAATCGATTTCTAATTAGACCATTCTTGAAAAAGACTCCATATGAGTTATACAGAGGCAAAAAGCCTACTTTAGGATATTTTAGAGTGTTTGGAAGCAAGTGCTTCATTTTAAACACAAAGGATTATCTCACCAAATTTGACCCAAAGTCGTATGAAGGTGTATTTCTAGTATATTCACAAACTAGTAAAGCATATATAGTTTTGAACAAAGAAACCTCAAGAGTCGAGGAATCATTGAACGTAATATTCGATGAAAATCCACCTCCCTCTAAGACATCACCTTTGGTAGATGATGACTTAGTTGAAAATCAAATGGTTGAAAACTAAGAAAACATTGAAAATGACAAAGAAGATGAACCGGTAAAAAGAGAAATAGTTAATATCAAAGAAACCAAAAGTCATCCATTAGAAAACGTCATAGGAAAAATCAATGAAAGAACATTAAGGTCTAAAGCCCAAAATGAAAGTAATTTATTTTGTTTTGTTTCAACAATTGAACCTAAAAATATTAATGAAGCCATAAAAGATGAATCTTGGGTCATTGCGATGCAAGAGGAATTAAATCAATTTGTTAGGAATGATGTTTGGACATTAGTCCCACAACCTAAAAATCAAACCATAATAGGTACAAAATGGGTTTTTAGAAACAAAATGGATGAAAATGGCATAGTATCTAGAAAAAAAGCTAGGCTAGTAGCACAAGGCTACAATCAACAAGAAGGTATAGATTTGTTAGAAATTATTAGAAATAATATTTATTTCATTGGTGCTGGTAGTAGTATTGGTTCCTGCTGGCAGGTATGTAGTTCCTGCTGGTAGTGTTAGTTTGTTTCTGCTGTTAGTTGTCATTGCTACGGGTAATACCGTATGTTTAGAAAGTTTGTTAGAGTTAATTTAGGAAGAGATAGTGTATATCTCTTTACACTTTTTCTTAGTAATGCTGCATTAGGGTTTCTTGTAGTATAAAAGAAACATGTGGCTATGAGTTTTGTAAGACATTGAACGATTATTAGTTAATAAAAGATCCATAGAGGATCAAAGTATTATTAGTCATATTCTTCTTCTTTATTAGAGATTCTCTTGTAGCGTGCTTCTGATTACATAGGCATTCTACCGATCCACAAAGGCTCAAAGATCTATCAAGGAGGCCGAGATCCAACAAGTGGTATCAGAGACTGGTGAGGATCTCTGTCGAAGAAGAAAACTTCTCTAAACAAATCTCTTGAACCCTTACGCAATGTCTTCTTCAGAAGATAAATATGAAATGTGGGCCATGAAGATTAAAGTCTTGCTACCTTTTAATTCTATGGTAAATTGGGCAGGACATGATGAAGCTGATAAAGAAAGAGTCAATCAAACAATCAGTATGGTTGATGAAGCAAAGGATGATGTGGAAGAATTTGCCTTAATGAGATGTTCATCTCAGGTACAAAATTGTCCTTTTGGCTATCATGAAATGTACTCTATCCTTAAGAAAGAGTTTGATGACATAGAGACTCAATATAAAGAATTGTTTGTTAAAGTTCAAGCTTATGAAAAAGCTCTTAAAACTTTAGAAAAACAAAAGGCTTGGTACCAAGCAAATCAGATAGCATATGAAGAGAAAATTAGGGTTTTGGAAAGAGATTTAGTAAATACTACTAATTTGCTAAAACATTCTGAAAGAGAACATGATAAAGTGGTTTTAGAGAAACAGGAATTACAGGCTAAATTAGAAAGTGAGGAGACTAAGTGTAATTCTTTGAAAGAATCATCTAATCTTGTAGATAAGATAAATAATAGCACTCAGTCTGTAAAGTCTAAGAAAGGTTTGGGGTATCATAAAATTGATGACACTATTGAGCCAAAATGGTTTGACCCTACCCCTAAGGAGGTTGATTACCAAATCCCTGTTAAGTTTGTAAAAGAAGGAGGAATGAATGCAGTTCCTCCACCTATTAGAGGAGTTTTTAAGCCTGTCCCTATCCACTCAGACCTTGACATAGACTTAGATGATTCACACCTGTCCTATGGGAAGAAGTCCAATGACTTGCCTACTTCAGACAATGAATCTACTGACTTTGTCTCTTGTGTTAACAGTGAAAAGTCCTCTGAATCCAAGTCTGATGACTATACCTCATGTGATTCAAGTGATAAGTCTGTCACACACAGGGCTGATGATTTATCCACAAGAGTGGCTGATGATGAATCTATTTCTAAAACAGCTTCTTTTGACAATAGTTCTCTTAATTTTGTTAAAATCAATTCTCCTTCAAGTGTTGGTTGTGATACTTTTGTGTGTAATAAAAGAAGAAGAATATGACTAATAATACTTTGATCCTCTATGGATCTTTTATTAACTAATAATCGTTCAATGTCTTACAAAACTCATAGCCGCATGTTTTTTTTTATACTACAAGAAACCCTAATGCAGCATTACTAAGAAAACGTGTAAAGAGATATACACTATCTCTTCCTAAATTAACTCTAACAAACTTTCTAAACATACGGTATTACCCGCAGCAATGACAACTAACAGCAAAAACAAACTAACACTACCAGTAGGAACCATACCAGTAGGAACTACATACCTGCCAGCAGGAACCAATACTACTACCAGCACCAATGAAATAAATATTATTTCTAATAATTCAACAGCACCAATGATGCAGATGATTTATATGATTTTGCGGAACAGGACATTCAGGCTGGTTTGGCTACAATCGGGTATCCTGTTGATGGTACTTTTACCTTTTATAAAAATAGGTTCTCTCCTCAATGGAGATTTCTTGTTCACACTCTTTTGCAATGCCTTAGTCCAAAGACAGGAGGGTGGGATCAATTCTCAAGCCCTCTTGCTTCTGGCCTCATATGTCTGTCTGATGGGAGGGTGTTCAATTGGTCAAGGTTTATTTTCGATGGGATGATTGGGAACCTAGGTAATGCCAAGCATAAATTTTTAATGTACCCTAGGTTTTTACAAACAATATTAGATGTTCAGACTAATGACCATACCCCTAAGATCATGAATAGGCTTACTGCCAAACTCTTTGCAACCATGAGGTATAAGTTTCATGGGGAACATCAGCCTCTTTTGGCTGCTATTTTGCCAAGGGACCATGATTCTGCTGGTGCAGCTGATACTGCTGGTGGTAATACACCACCTGCACCTGATGCTGCTGGTACTAGTGTATCCATTCTAGCTGGTGTTGGGACTTCTAATGCTGCTGGTGCAAGTGTATCAGTTGCTGCTGATGCCCAACAGCCTCCATCTTCTAGGCCAGATACCCTTATTCTCCCTAGTAGTGAGCAAGCAACCACCAATGTTGAACCTAATGTTGACCAAGCCACCACTGTTGAACAAAATGTTCACCCATCTATTGACCAACCATCAACTGCAGTTGAACCTTCTATTGATATGCCTACATCTTCAAGGCTATCCACTCCTAGTCCATCTAGGCAGCCTTTTGGTTTTGACACCAATGTTGGGGGAGATTTTTCTATCTCTCAACCCAGATCCAATGAGGCTCCTAACACCTCAGGTATTCCTGCTGGTGGAGCTGAGGATCCTGATGCTCTCACTCCTATGTCCATTTTACTTGACAGGTATATGAAGAAAGTTGAAGCATTGGAGTCTGATCTAAAGGAGACCAAAAGGAATTTTGGTAAAAAGGTGGATTCATTGGAAACTGAGCTCAAAGAAACAAAAGAGACTTTTGGTGGGACTATCCAAAAGCTAACTGAAAGAGTCAACACTTTAGAAGCTTATCTTCAGCAACAGAAAAGAAGGGTTGTGCTCTCTGATTCAGAAGATGATCAGGCTAATATGGAATTTGATGGACTCAATGTATTGGCTTCTGCTTCCATGGATAGTGCAAACATTGAAGTACCTACCTTTTTTAAGCCTCCTACAACTACCCAGTCTCGAGCTTTCAGTAGGAGAAGGAACAAGCAGTCCCCAGGAATATCCGCTTTTGAAAAATTTCAATCCACTGTTGCTGCTGACAGCAAAGTAGATGAAGATGCCTCAGAAGACATTCCTGCTGCAACAGATGTTTCTGCAGAAGGTGAAGATGCTTCAGCTGATTCTAAGTCTCAGGGTGATCCTGCTGGTGATTCATCCCTTGCTACTGGTAGTGGCACCATTGCCCCTGACAGTGTTCCTGCTAATACAGCTGTTCCTGCTGTTTCTAATCCTGCTGCTATTCCCTCTGGTAATAATGGTCAAGGTCAGTCTGATGAGCATGTTCATTCTGGTGAAGGAGTTCATTCTGCTGCAACAAAGAGAAAAGGAAAGGAGATTCTCATTGAAACTCCTCCATCAAAGAAGTCAAAGGAACAACAAAGACAAGAGGAAGCATCCTTGGCTTAGATAGCAAGGATACAAGCACAGGAGAAGGCTGAGATAGAAAGGAAAGAGGCTCAGGAATGACAAGATGAGATGTATGCAAGGGGCTTAGCAGAAGAGTTTGATGATCCAGTTATGTTATTCATTAATGCTGATTCTGAGCTGAGAGCAAAGTTTGAGGAAATTAAAAACATTCCAAGTTTGACTGCAGCAGAGCGAGCAGATGATGCGTGGTTTTGCGACCTTACAATAGGTTTTACCTCTCGAGGGATCTCAAGAGGCTTGCAATCCCCACCAGGCAGTGTACCTGACCGATATAGTATAGTGAAGTGGCAAGTACCGGGGGATTGATCGTTCTCTAGGGGAATAGTGTCATTAGGATTGAAAAACTATTCTAATAGGTCTAAGGGTGAGGGAAGATTCTTTTTTGTATTTCTATATTTTTATGAAAGCAAGTAAAATCTCGGGTTTGAAGGAGTGGGCGGAATTAGTTGCTAGTCAACTAACCCAAATAACTACAAATGCAAATAAAATAAAATAATGAAAATGAAAAGGTTGTGTAACTTATATGGGGAGAAATGTGTTTACTTAGATTTCCTTACTCCCTAACTATCTTTTACCGGTTGATTAGTGTGTATTAATTGCGTGGATGACGGGTGTATTCCTTAATACCAATCGTGGGGTGGCGTACGTACTTCCCCAACTCTACAAGCTCCTACTTCACTCCTATGTTGAGCCGGCTAAGAAGCTCCTAACATGGGATCACTAGAATTCGCTCATGCATTAAATACAACCATAAAAACCTTAGTATGCATTGGTTCATGTTTCTTAAGACATTCAAGCAAGTTACCGAATAGGAGGTTAGCCAGTTTTCTTAAGCCTAACATCGATGAACAATCATCCAATACAATTAATAACACACTAATAACCAATAATCAATAGTTAGGTTTCATTAGATCTAAGCAAACACAAGATAAATCTAGCCTAGCATGTTAATTAAAAGACAAGAACAAGATATAATCAAACAACACATAGACATATTGATTGATTAAATGAATACTTATCTTCAATTAAACATGGGAGATCCAAGGGTATGAAAACCCTTAAAAATGGCAGAAATTCGTCTAGGGTTTCTCCTCACAAAGTTGCACACTAATGACAAAAAATTGCAAAACTATATATAGAACTTAGGGGCTGACGGCGTCACGTTATAGATCTTGACGCCGTCACCTCGCCGTGTCTAGGGTTCCCGGATGGCCTTCCTGACGCCGTCCCTCTTTAGTCCTCCAAAATCCGCTCTGGCCTATCAAAGGTTGACGCCGTCAGAAATGAGCTTGACGCCGTCTCTCTTTAACTTAAACCGTGATGGCCTTGATCATCTTAAAGGGTGACGCCGTCAGACTTTCCATTGCAAAAACTCTGGCGCGTCTCGTGTATTTTTCATATCCACCTCTTTTGCCAAGCCATGACGCCGTCAAGAGCAGTCCCTGACGCCGTCAAAGGTACTTTTCCAGCCGATTTTGAGACTTTGTCGTTTTCTTCACTTTTATGCTCCAAAAATGTCCAAAATGCTTTCTTTTCCAGATTTCTTCTCCAAAGTACCTAAAATGACAAAAGGAACGATTTAGGGCAATATTTGATCAAATAAATACGATTTAGGGCTTAAATGACCCCTAAAAGCGGTACACTTTTCGCTTCATCAAATACCCTTACACTTGAGATTTGCTTGTCCTCAAGCAAATGCGCTTTTATTCTAATCAAAATACAAGTTAGGGGTCATTTAATGCTAATATAAAAGTAATTACAACAAATAGTCGTTCCACTTTAATCATAATAAGCACGGAGATTACAAACTAGCACCTCACAAGTAGTGTTTAGATACTCACATCTCTCAGGTGTCATCAAAATAAATCTCATAAATGAAAACGGATAATATCTCTCACTACCTGTCATAGCAAATAGATTACCATAGGCTTGGGAAAGGATCAAAAACCTTATCCACTAGGCGTAAGCACCTAAGATAAACTATCAAAGAGGGCTTTTACATGGGTTATAACGTGAGGTGTATGGATATGATAAACACGGATTTGTTGGATAAGGGATATTTTACTGGTGGCGAGTTAAAGATCTTGATTAATTACATGCACAATATGGCGTTGCTAAGCCAAGACTAGACTCGACTTAAGCTAAAAACAAAATAACAAAAACATAAAACAAACATAAAATGAAACGGGATGGTAGTCCGTATGTTTTTTCTACTTTTCTTTTTCTCATTTTTTTTGTATTTTTCTTGATTTTTTTTCCCCATACACTCTTGCCCTACCATCTAAAATAATACATCATAGGGGCGTTGCATTCCCCTTACACTTGAACTTTTACATAACTTTACAATTAACTATTCTAATGACTCGAATTAAGATAATCGAAACACTTGGAGTACTTTTAAAATATTTAGCACATATGGGGGTAATAATGTTGTTCTTCCCCATTACTCCATTACACTAGTACTTTACCCATGAGTCCCAATCGTCCCAAAACAATATGTACAAGGATATGACTCGACTTAGCAACCATGTAATCAATTAGATAATTAACTTGGGGTTTAAACAAATGTTGTAACAATAATGCACTAAAGATGAGTGCATACAAGGTAGGCTAAGGCGATTTGGGTGTACATTTTAGTGGGGTGTAACAAATTCTTCCTTTAAGTAAAATTGATGAGGCGAAAAGTGTACCGCTTTTAAGGGGTCATTTAAGCCCGAAATCGTATTTATTTGATCAAATATTGCCCTAAATCGTTCCTTTTGTCATTTTAGGTACTTTTGAGGAGAAATCTGGAAAAGGAGGCATTTTGGACGTTTTTGGAGCATAAAAGTGAAGAAAACGACAAAGTCTCAAAAATCGGCTAAAAGTTACCTTTGACGGCGTCAGATTTTACTCTGGACGGCGTCATGGCTTGGCAAGAAAAGGTGGATGTGAAATTTACTCATGATAAGCCAGTGAAAATTGCATGTGAATTCTGACGGCGTCACGCTTTAACCTGATCAAGGGCGTCACGGCTTAATTCAAAGAGGGACGGCGTCACGTTCAAGGTCTGACGGCGTCAAGCCTTGATAAGCCAGAACGGATTTTGGATAGCTAAAGAGGGACGGCGTCAAGAAGGTCATCCGGGAACCCTAAAAGCGGCGAGGTGACGGCGTCACACTCCATAACGTGACGCCTTCAGATCCAAAAGTCTATATATAGTTTTCTAATTTTTTGTCATTAGAGGTGGAGCTTAGTGTGGAATTTTTGGGAGAAAACCCTAAGACGAATTTAGCTTCTTTTTCAAGGCTTTTTGCCTTGAGATCTTCCATGTTACATTGAAAGATAAGTTATCAATTAATCATTCAATATGTCTATGTGTTGTTTGATTCTATCTTGTTCTTGTCTTTTGTTTAACATGTTAGGCTAGATTTATCTTGTGTTTGCTTAGATCTAATGAAACCTAGCTATTGATTATTGGTTATTAGTGTGTTATTAGTTGTATTGGATGATTGTTTATCTATGTTAGGCTTAAGAAAACTGGCTAACTTCCTATTCGGTAACTTGCTTGAACGTCTTAAGAAACATGAACCAAATGCGTACTAAAGGTTTTTATGGTTGTATTTAATGCACAAGCGAATTCTAGTGATCCCATGTTAGGAGCTTCCTAGCCGGCTCGACATAGGAGTGAAGTAGGAGCTTGTAGAGTTGGGGAAGTACGTACGCCACCCCACGATTGGTATTAAGGAATACACCCGTCATCCACGCAACTAATACACACTAATCAACCGGTAAAAGATAGTTAGGGAGTAAGGAAATCTAAGTGAACACATTTCTCTACACTTAAGTTTTCACCAACTTTTTATTTTCAGTTATTTATTTTATTTGCATTTGTAGTTATTTGGGTTAGTTGACTAGCAACTAATTCCGCCCACTCCTTCAAAACCGAGATTTTACTTGCTTTCAAAAAATTATAAAAACACAAAAAGAATCTTCCTCAACCCTTAGACCTATTAGAGTAGTCTTTCATACCTAACGAACACTATTCCCTGTGGAGAACGATCAATCCCCCGTACTTACCACTACACTATACTACATCGGTCAGGTACACTGCCTGGTGGGGTTGTAAGCCTCTTGAGATCCCTCGAGAGGTAAAACCTGTTGTAAGGTTGCAAAACCCACGCATCAAAAATGCTTAAAGGTAGAAACGAAAAGATAGGCTCTGAGGGGTGTACTAGGGGTATCGTGTACTAAAAATGAGTACAACGCAAAGGGTGTGGGAGAATTACTTGACCAATGTAGCCAAAGTAATTATAACAAAAACACAGGTGTAAAACAATGGGTTAATCCTAATGCCTCTTATCATGTAGTAAATCTAACTACACGAATGTAGTCTCACTTGTGGCCTTGGAATGGTCCTAACGCAAGTTCTAGAATCTAAGTGCTACCGGTACACACATCATAGTATAAATGCTTTTCCTACCAATTCTAGGGGCGAACCTCACATATTTGGGGGTGGAAAATTTTTTAGTGGTACGATTTTTTTTGCTAGTCATATAACTCCTATCCGTGAGACGCTCATTAAGATCAAAGTTTCACTCCTAAATGTTGTAAAAAATTTTAAATTTGGCACTAAAATTGCCCTAACAGGTATTTATCTTAGTTTTATTACACATCTACCATCAAACAAACAAAAATCAAGCGTAATTGTATTCTCTAAAGTATCGTATATTACCCCCCTTACACTTAAGATGAACATTGTCCCCAATGTTCAAATAACAAGATGTAAAAGTAAATAAGGTAAAAGAATGAAATCAAATACTCCCTTGATTCGTTCGGTGGATAAAGGGGTAACATGGTTAGATCTTCTTCCAAGAGAAAGTAGAAGCTCCAAGACTAATGCATCGCCATAAGCTTGATTCCACATACATCTCCTTGTCCAAAATAACCTGTTAAACCTGAGAAAACAAACACGAAAACCTGCATAACATCGGCGGGATAAATTCTATATAAGGATATAATGCTTGTGGAATGACAATTTTGCAGATTCCTGGAGTTTATAAGTTATAGATTTAATAAAAACTTTTTATGAAAACAAAACTTTCAAAAATTTCAGAAAATTAAAACCTGACGCCGTCAGGTTGTAAAGCCTGACGCCGTCAGAAATGATCTGACAGAATTTTTCATGTTAAGTTTCCGGAAAATTTCTGGAAAAACCTATACCTTACTTCCTGGAATTCCTGCAAAACATCATTATGACTCGATACAAGCATTTGACTCAAACAATTACTAATATGTATGTTAATTTATTATTGTTATGATTCATGTTCATTTGTTCTAATAAACCGATTTGGATTTCCCTTACATTTATCTTTTGCAAAATACCTTTATATGTAGTTAAGACGAAGTTAAAAACAAGATAAAGCATTTTCACAATTTAGTTTTGAACATGAATCAATAATAATAAAAATTAAACATACATACGGAAGCAAATAAAATCAAACAAACAAATAAATAAACACACAAAGCAAATAAAGCTTGGGTTGCCTCCCAAGAAGCGCTTGTTTTTGTTCGAGTCACGAGCCTGACTCTACCCTTATTTAATGGATAAAGGTGAGGTTTTCCCTACACTTAAGATTAAGTGTGGGTGATAGTAGCGATACACACCAACTTGGTAGGAGTATGCCACGTGAGGAAAGAGTGGTAGATGAATTATATGCTCAAAGATGTGTGCTCCTATCATCATAACCTTACCTAATTCAATTGGGCTAATGGGCGGATTAAGATTTTTTTCCTAGAAAGGGATCATCTTCTATCAACTTCGAGAGATTCCTAGTTAAGAATTCACTTTGACCTAATAAACCCGGTTTAAACCCATAATGTTTCTTATGATCAACCATAAATGGGTGATGTAAGTATGTAAGGTCATGGTTCACTCCTATATTGGCTTCCTCTCTACAAGGCTTAGAGTCTACTACCTTTATCGTAAAACTACCCGGACTATATGGTTTGATGGGTGGATCGGGACCTATTTTAATTCCTAACTTTTCATCCAAGGATGGAAAATTGGGTAAGGGTCTCGGTTGAGGCTCCGGTTCATCAAAACTAGGAACTTCCATAGAACTAAAAGAAAGGTTGTGACTACAAGTATTCAAACCTATTTCTTCTAGTTGTGTTTGGTCCAAGGGCTCTACCTCTATTGGGGTTCCTATAGTCTCTTCTACTTTTTTCGGGTAAGTTACGGGCGGTGTGTTAACCTCAAATGATGGTAGGATTTGTGGGGTATTTAGTGGTCTTGCATTTCTAACCTCATTCTCCATAGTATCTAAATCACTTATATGTTCATCATGTGTTTTGGTAGGATCTAACCCAAACACATTCCTAAGTATCTCAAATCCTTCTCTAGCCATTTGAAATTCTAAGTCCGATTCATAGTAATATTCAACTTGATTACTATGTTCCAATTGCCTAAAGGATTCCTCATGCGTGTCATATGTTTTGGTGAAATCTATCCCACTCATGCAACTAGGTAGTTCAACACTAACCATCTCACAATCTTGGTCCAATTCAAGGTCCATGTTCTTAAAAACTAGGTCTTCTTGCTCATGGTACCTATAGTCGGATAAATCCTCCTCATTTGTTTCCTCAAGTTGTGATGTATATAAACCCATCAATTCATTCAACTTATGGTTCACGGTTAGGAAGCTTTCCTTAAATTTTTTCCAAAGGGTTTCACTAAAAGGAGTTGATCCTAACAATGATTGTTTAATAGAAGCCGCACATGCACATAATTCATCAAACCTATCAAACTTTACACCCATCTCCTCTTGTATATATCTAAGATCACTTAAAAATTCATTGGAACAACAGGAAGCAAATCTATCCGTGTAAAGTAATTGTTCCTCTATTGTTAATGAACTAAATGGAATTTCATCCGCCATGGTGACAAATGAAAATGGTTTTACAAACAAAGGGCACAAAGAAAAAGATAGACTAAAGAAAACCTAGAAAAATAAAATAAAAATCTCACTAGAAAGGAATCTAGTGAGTAGACCTAATAAAATAAAAATTCAACCTAAACAATAACTATTCCCCGGCAGCGGCGCCAAAAACTTGATGCGTGGTTTTGCGACCTTACAACAGGTTTTACCTCTCGAGGGATCTCAAGAGGCTTACAACCCCACCAGGCAGTGTACCTGACCGATGTAGTATAGTGAAGTGGCAAGTACCGGGGGATTGAACGTTCTCTAGGGGAATAGTGTCGTTAGGATTGAAAAACTATTCTAATAGGTCTAAGGGTGAGGGAAGATTCTTTTTTGTATTTCTATATTTTTATGAAAGCAAGTAAAATCTCGGGTTTGAAGGAGTGGGCGGAATTAGTTGCTAGTCAACTAACCCAAATAACTACAAATGCAAATAAAATAAAATAATGAAAATGAAAAGGTTGTGTAACTTATATGGGGAGAAATGTGTTTACTTAGATTTCCTTACTCCCTAACTATCTTTTACCGGTTGATTAGTGTGTATTAATTGCGTGGATGACGGGTGTATTCCTTAATACCAATCGTGGGGTGGCGTACGTACTTCCCCAACTCTACAAGCTCCTACTTCACTCCTATGTTGAGCCGGCTAAGAAGCTCCTAACATGGGATCACTAGAATTCGCTCATGCATTAAATACAACCATAAAAACCTTAGTACGCATTGGTTCATGTTTCTTAAGACGTTCAAGCAAGTTACCGAATAGGAGGTTAGCCAGTTTTCTTAAGCCTAACATCGATGAACAATCATCCAATACAATTAATAACACACTAATAACCAATAATCAATAGTTAGGTTTCATTAGATCTAAGCAAACACAAGATAAATCTAGCCTAGCATGTTAATTAAAAGACAAGAACAAGATATAATCAAACAACACATAGACATATTGATTGATTAAATGAATACTTATCTTCAATTAAACATGGGAGATCCAAGGGTATGAAAACCCTTAAAAATGGCAGAAATTCGTCTAGGGTTTCTCCTCACAAAGTTGCACACTAATGACAAAAAATTGCAAAACTATATATAGAACTTAGGGGCTGACGGCGTCACGTTATAGATCTTGACGCCGTCACCTCGCCGTGTCTAGGGTTCCCGGATGGCCTTCCTGACGCCGTCCCTCTTTAGTCCTCCAAAATCCGCTCTGGCCTATCAAAGGTTGACGCCGTCAGAAATGAGCTTGACGCCGTCTCTCTTTAACTTAAACCGTGATGGCCTTGATCATCTTAAAGGGTGACGCCGTCAGACTTTCCATTGCAAAAACTCTGGCGCGTCTCGTGTATTTTTCATATCCACCTCTTTTGCCAAGCCATGACGCCGTCAAGAGCAGTCCCTGACGCCGTCAAAGGTACTTTTCCAGCCGATTTTGAGACTTTGTCGTTTTCTTCACTTTTATGCTCCAAAAACGTCCAAAATGCTTCCTTTTCCAGATTTCTTCTCCAAAGTACCTAAAATGACAAAAGGAACGATTTAGGGCAATATTTGATCAAATAAATACGATTTAGGGCTTAAATGACCCCCTAAAAGCGGTACACTTTTCGCTTCATCAGCAGACCAACTATTAGAATTCTTAAATGCTAGAAGAGATGAAGACACTTTAGGGGATTTTATGTCTTTGGTGCGAAAGAGGAGTCAGGCTGCTGCAGAAAAGAAAGCAACGGAGAAAAGAGATAAACCTCCTACACAGGCACAACAAAGAAATTATATGATGAATGTTGTCAAGAACCAGAGTTCTGCACTCTATACTATTGGGTGAAGCATGGCTCAAGTGAAGAAATTGTCAGATGAAGAACTCAAGATGCACTATGACAGAATCATGACACAAATTTTAGCCCGAACTAAACCTGCATTGGAAGATTCTTCTTCTAAGAGAGTTAAGCTTACTGATTCTGCTGAGCATACTGGTGATGCCTCTGCTCTTGAGACTTCCCCACAATCACCCAAGGAGTTCTCTATTCCTGCTGATCCACCAACTTCCATTCCTTCTGAAGTTGCTCAGGGAACAACATCCATTTCTACTGAAGTTCCACCTGGTGTAACAAAAGAGGTTCCTATTCCTGAGGTGACACCTTCTTCAGTTCACTCATCTTCTTCCACTCCAAGAATCAGGAAGAAGAGTCACGCTAAGAAGTCTTCATCAAAGCCTCTTGCAGACATGGATGATCAGGAATTACTTCAATTTGATTCTGAAAATGACTCTGAAGATAATTCTCCTCAACCTTGGTCTCATATTGCTGCTTGGGAGGTTCTTCCTATTCCTCAAGGAGAAATCCATGCCTTGTACACACTTGATGGGAAAACCAAATATTTTACATTTCTTGGGGAGATTTTGAATCGGGTGGACAAGCAAGACTTGATAAATCTATATGGTATGGTGGTGAAGTATTATGAAACCCATAAGGCTACTGGGATTGGTCTTATACTCTAGGGGGATTTGAAAGTGTTGATGGATTCTTTTGAGGGAGGAGATGCTTATGATGTGTGGGCTAATCAACAGTCATGGAGAGTACACAGTTGGAGGTTATATACTTCTTCCAATGTTTATGTCTTGGAGATTATTTCTGGGTAGGTGTTGTGTATGTTTGTTGATGTTCCATATCCTTTATCAATAGAGCTGATGGAAAGGATGCTAAAGCATAAGTTGAAGATTGGCAAAATGGCAGTGGGAAATGACTTGACCACAGCTGGACAATTAGTCAGGTTTATCCGGAATCAACTTGCGGCTGCCAAAGCATCTTCTGCTTGATCATGGTACTCTTTATGCTTATTGTTGTATATTTTTCATTTTCATTTGTTTATTTTCTTTCTTTCTTTTCTTTATGTTTACTTTATGTTTTCTTTTATAGTTAATTTTTTTTTGTTTCGACTGTCTACTCACTTTGTATGCAGGTACAGTGTTGGTTTCTTACCACACAACAAATGGTAATCCACTCACCATGTCTAACAGACAAGAAAGAGTTGACTCACCATGAGGGTATGGCTCTGGTGTGATAATCAAATCCGTTGAAAGCTGTAATAGTTTGCTCAAAACTATAGGGTATTCAACTCACCCATGTTTCATTACTAAGAGTTGAATGGTTCTCAATTCACCATGGATTTTACCCTTTAGGGTTTCCAAAGAATTGGCTAGCCCACATGTGTATGGCTTGTGGTAAAGGCAGTGGAAACCATATTTGGTACTCAATTCACCAAAGGTTATCTTGAACCTAAGAATTGGCTAGTCCTGAGCAAACGGCTACAGGTAAAGACAACTCAAATCCATTTATAGTTGATGATTTACTAAAAATCATATGGTTATCAATGTACCATGGTCTTACACACCTTAACATTGGCTACTCCAGTAGTGATGGCTATTGGTAAAGAGACATCAAATCCATTAATTTTCAATGATTCACCTCTCACAGGAGTTTACACACCTGGAAGTGATGAGAATAGTATGAAACTTAAAAGATTTAATGTACAATAAGTCATGGTTGCTGTGAAGATCAAGTACATTGCCTTTCAGCTGGTGACCAGCTTAAAGATGCTGTTGCTGCTGGTTATTTTATGTTGCTGCTGATTCAATCCTCTATCTCTGGACGTCAAAGATCTATCAAGAAACTTGAAGTTAACCAAGTCAAATTCAAGTTTAGGGGAGGATTGTTAGGAATTATTAGAAATAATATTTATTTCATTGCTGCTGGTAGTAGTATTGGTTCCTGCTGGCAGGTATGTAGTTCCTGCTGGTATGGTTCCTGCTGGTAGTGTTAGTTTGTTTCTCCTGTTAGTTGTCATTGCTGTAGGTAATACCGTATGTTTAGAAAGTTTGTTTGAGTTAATTTAGGAAGAGATAGTGTATATCTCTTTACACGTTTTCTTAGTAATGCTGCATTAGGGTTTCTTGTAGTATAAAAGAAACATGCGGCTATGAGTTTTGTAAGACATTGAACGATTATTAGTTAATAAAAGATCCATAGAGGATAAAAGTATTATTAGTCATATTCTTCTTCTTTATTAGAGATTCTCTTGTAGCGTGCTTCTGATTACATAGGCATTCTACAGATCCACAAAGGCTTAAAGATCTATCAAGGAGGCCGAGATCCAACAAGATTACGATGAAACATTTGCACCCGTTGCTAGACTTGAGTCAATTAGGATACTACTCGCATATGCATGTGCACATGACTTTAAACTATTTCAAATGGATGTCAAAAGTGCATTTCTTAATGGTTTTATAAATGAGGAAGTGTATGTAGCACAACCTCCCGGCTTTGCCGATTTTGAAAAACCAAATCATGTCTACAAACTTAAGAAAGCTTTATACGGACTTAAGCAAGCACCAAAAGCTTGGTATGATCGACTTAAGACTTTCCTAGTTGACCATAAGTATACCATGGGCCTAGTAGACAATACTCTTTTCACCAAGAAAAAGGGATCACATATTATCATAGTCCAGATATATGTGGATGACATTATATTCGGTTCAACTTGTCAGGAGTTATGCGATGAATTCTCAAAAATCATGCATGATGAGTTTGAAATGAGTATGATGGGGGAACTAAACTTTTTCTTAGGTCTCCAAATTAAACAATTAGAAGATGGGATATTCTTCAACCAATCTAAGTATATCAAGGATATGCTTAAGAAATTTGGTCTTGAAGATTCCAAACCCATAAAAACACCAATGTCTTCCGAAACCAAACTCACCAAGGATGACGAAAGTGAATCCGTAGATAGCACTAAATATAGAGGGATGATTGGTAGTTTACTTTACCTAACGGCTAGTAGACCGGACATTATGTTTAGTGTTTGTCTATGTGCACGCTTTCAAGAAGATCTCAAAATATCCCATCTTGAAGCCGTTAAACGGATCTTTAGGTACATAAAAGGCACTACACATTTAGGATTATGGTATCCCAAAGGGATGGGAATGGAAACCATAGTGTATGCCGACTCAGACCATGCTGGTGATTATGTTGATAGGAAAAGTACAAGCGGTATTTGTACTTTTTTAGGACATTGTCTCACCTCATGGTTTGCTAAGAAATAAACAATCCTCGCCATATCAACAACTGAAGCCGAGTACGTGTCAGCAGGAAAAGCTTGCCAACATGCACTGTGGATGAAACAAGCTCTCATCGACTATGGAATTGTACTCAACGACATTCCCATTCTTTGTGACAAAAAAGGAGCTATCGATCTTAGAAAAAATTCAGTCCAACATGCTAGAACCAAACACATAGAAATACGTCATCACTTCCTACGTGACAATGTTCAGAAGGGAAACATCTCAATTGAGAAAGTTTCCTCAGAGGACAACATTGCCGATATCCTCACAAAACCTCTCAAGAGAGAACCTTTCAACTATCTTAGACTTGGTTTAGGATTAATGGAACCTAATGAGTAGATTAAACATTAACTCGAACATTAGATTAACCAAACACGGCAATAACCAAACCTGTGTTCTGATCCTGCGGATCCTAATGACAACAAGGGCGGATCCCTTGTTTTGGATCCGCCGGATCCGTCACTTGGTTAGCCAGTTTTATATATTAAATAAACTCCTATACTATTCATCACACTTCCCAAAAACATATCACCTACTGGAATTCGACCCATAATTCACCAAACTCACAATTTAGGCTATCTTCTTCAACCAAATTGAGCTCTAAACATAACTGTAAGTATCCTTATCATGTTTGCATTCCTGATCTGCGTCTAGGATTTCTATTTCATGCACAAAATCAAAACTTGGGGTTTATGCATAATTCTTATAAAATCATGAAACATAGTTACTGAATTGCATAACAAATCATGTTTTTCATAGTTAGGAATTGCATCTTGTAGTACATTATCATTATTTATCAAAAACCCCATGATAATTTTTTTTTTTGCTAAAATCTTCTCACGACTAGGAAAAACGGTTTTTGAACATTGTTCATACAAATACAAAAACGTTATGTTTTAAACATCACTTGCATATTGTCTCTTGAATGCTTAAGGGAATACATAACTAATATGTATTTTCGGGTACATTCAAATGAAGCTACATTGAAGTAGGAGCGTTTGGGTTATGTTGGGTCCTTCAGTACCCAAGAGTCGTTAAAACAAGATTTGAATACAAATTAAGCTAAGTGTAAATTAAACCAAAAACATTCCAAGTCACTGAGTGAACAGTCACTCAGTGAGTTACCTTCAAGATGCTCAGGACGAGTCTAAGAAGAAAGATTCACCACACAGTGAGGCGGTACTCACTGAAGTGTTACTTGAGACAAAGAAGAAGGTAATGGATCAGTGAGCTTTAGACAAGAGCTCACTGAACCCAGTCTCCTCAACAACAAAAAATGAAGACTGAAGATAAATGCCTGAAGAACCTAAAGCCTGAATAAAAGGCGGGAAAAGAGGGAAGGTTTTAAGAAGATAAGAACAAGTTTTATCGGGGTCAGACAAACCATCCCTCAAGTGGCCAAAAGTCTAAGAAGTGTAAGGTCAGACACTCGAAGATTTATTGGCGCAATCCTATTGGTTTTTGGAAATGACAACTACTGTTTTAGTTGTCAGACACGTTTCCTATTTGTTTATCTAGTTTTAATCTTCAGTACTCTTGATCTGTTTGCCTATAAATAGCAAACAGATAGAGAAAAGTGGGTAAGGTATTCTTGTGCAATTAAAGCTTAGACTTTCACAACTATCCCTTTTCTTCTACAAAGAGTAACGTATCCCTGAGATAGCTCAGTGAGTCGAATTGTTACCACTTAAGCATAGCTTGAGTTTAGATAGGAGACACCATACCTTGTCTATTCAATCCCAAGTGTTTGTTCCGCAAAACACTTGGGTAATAGATTCTTTGATTCATTTCTAATAAGAATTTAAACGTTGAAAATACTGTTTGTTTTTATATTAACGTTTCATTAACTGTTAGAATAAATCAATACATTGTATTAGTCATAAACACAAACAGATTAACTTTCTAGTTAACTCTAAACGTGTTAAGGGAACAACAAGTGGTATCAGACCCTCTGGTTTATAAAATCTTTCAAAATTAACCAAGAGTGCTCAAGGTTTTTAAAACCAAGATCCTACTATGACTGATGCAAATGTGCCCCAGCTAGTCGACAAAAAGGGTGGAAGCTTTTCAGCTGTTGCCCCACGAATTAAAGCTAGTAAATTTAGCAAGTGGAAAAAGCAAATGCTTTGCTACTTGACTGGTATGGAACCATACTACATCATTTGTGTCAAAGATGGTCCTTATGTCCCAAAGACTGCTGAAGGGCTAAACAAGCCTGAGGCTCAATGGACCATTGATGAGAGGAGGGTGGTCAATCAAGACCAACGCCTGAAAAGCATCATTATATCATGTCTTCCTGACGATATAATGGAATCAGTCATCAACTGTTCAACAGCCAAGCAAACTTGGGATGACTTGGTCAATAGCTTTGAGGGTCCCTCAGATACCAAGGAAAACAGGGTCATGGACCTGAAACTTGAGTATAATACTTTTAGGGCAAATGACTCTGAAAGTCTCTCTCAGACTTATACCAGATACAAGACTTTGATAAACGAACTATCAAATGATGGTGTAGTTTTGTCTAAGCATGAGACAAATGTTGGCTTTGTCAACAGTCTCCCTGAGAAGTGGCTAAACTTCTCACAAGGCCTGAGGAATGCTAATCACATTCAAACCCTTGAGCTCCCTGAGATCTATGGGAAGTTTGTCTATGAAGACAACTTAATCTCAAGGAGATACCCTGACTCAAAAGCTCTTGAGTCCAAAAAGGCCTTGACCTCCACACCCATATCAACTGCTTTTTATACTAATGGTGTTGTGCAGGACTTTCAAGAGGATTCTGAGGATGAAATTGATGAAAGGACTAGTGATGAGTACCTAAAAGATTTAAACTTGGAATTCCAAGAGAGGGCACTCCTTGCTAGTTCAAAACGTTTCATCAAAAGAAACCAGTCCAACTTTTCAAAAGGAAAAGCAAATGAAACCACTGAATGCTTTAATTGTGGTAAAAAGGGTCATTTTGCTAGGGACTGTTATTCTAAAACCATCTCAGAACCCTCTTACAAATTTTCAGGAAATAGTTCCTCAGGAACTAGCAAGTTTCAACCTAGAATGTTTCAGTCGACCCAACAATTTCAAAACAAGGGTCAAAAAGACTTTGAAGCAAATTATAGGAAAGCTAAGGCTAAACTTGCAATTCTTGAAACTAATCCCTCTATGTCTCAGGCTGCTCAAACATCCAAACCTATTTAGGCAAAGAACAAGGTTTTAGTAGCTGAAGCTTATGATTGGGATGAAGAAGAGGTCTCCTCATATGAGGAAATTAGAGTGAGTGCACTGATGGCACTCTCTGAAGGTGATCAGGTGGCTATTGGGAAAAGCCATGCAAGGAATGGAGAGTGGGTAAACATCACCATGAAGAAGGTAAACACTTTACTTTCTATGGATGATGATTCTGATTGGCAGTCTTACATGAATTATATTTGTGTAGATCTTAAATTTGTTGAGGAACAAAGGCTTAACATGTTTTCAAAATATAACAACATAGTGTCAGAATTGAATAAATGTAGAGATGAATTGCTTGTACTGAAGCAAGCCAAATTAGAAACAATTACTCTACAAATTCAGAACACTGAAATTTTAAAACAAAACCAAGGCCTACAAACTGAACTTAACAAAGAAAAGGCTGTCATCCAAGGCTGGACCAAAAAGAACCCCAAGGTCTTTGATACTGTGGGTTTAATCCCTAGGAAAACAATAGGAATTGACCATCACATGGTTAACCCCTATGTAAGTCCCAGTGAATTGACCTTTGTTCCAGCTGGCATATCATTTGAGCAAGAAATGCTTCCCAAGTCAAATAACTGGATTGTCAGGGACAACCCAGTCAGTAAGTTACCAAACTTTGAGACTGGAAAGATCTTGCTTCCTGAAAGTCAGGCTTTGAAAAATATGCTTGGACTTACTGAACAACTCAGTAAGCTTGAACTCACTGAACAACTCAGTAATACTGAGTCAGTGAATGAGTCTGAATCAGAATCATATCCACCACTAAATACCCTTCAGGGTGCTGCACCCAACTTAGGCCTCCCACCAATGGTCTACTCTCAACACTCTCCAAAGGAGAGGTCAGGAATGGGAAAAACAATCCTGAAAAGACCAACACTTGAAGTATCAGTAAATACTGATGACTCATCATCTTCAGTCCCTTCTGAAGTAATAACCCAAAGCCCTGACTCAAAATTTGATCAGTTGGCTGAAATGGTCAGGAAGCTGGGTGAGAAGATTGCATCTTCTGAGAAACCTTCTCAATCCAAGAATGAACAAAAACCAGCTTCCTCAAAGACCAAACCCAAACCCTCAAAACCCCTGAAAAGATGTGAACTGTGTAACTATACTAATCATATCACTGATGATTGCTATAGAATTCTTTACTGCATGATTTGCAAAAAAGATGATCACAGGACCTCTGATCATAAAACACACTCAGTCACATCAAAGATGGAAAGCCTTAAAGCTCAGTCTTTAAACTACCCTTCTGATTCTAAACAGAAACAGAAACAAAAGGCAAAACCTTTTGTACCTTGCCCTTACTGTGGGTTCAATGACCACCATCCTAAGGATTGTCAAATTGAAAATTGTTGTGAAAATAGTGGAAGACCCACTCATGACACCTCAGGACTGGATAAGGTCATTCAGGCCAGAAGAGGTATGACAAAATCAGCCTCTCAGTCAATTGAGTCTACATCTGCAATCAAATGCATAATTTATGGTAGCTCAGTCCACTCCACCACTGACCATAAATCAATTGTAAATGTTAAAAAGACCCCCAAAGCTAAGCCCTCCAAAAAGTGGAGTCCTAGAAAGAACTAACCCAGTTTACTATTTGTGCAGAAACATGCCAGAGATCCTGTTTGGCATCTAGATAGTGGATGTTCAAGGAGCATGACTGGTGTGAAGGAGTATCTGCACAAGTATGTTGATGAATCAGGACCCAAAGTGATATTTGCTGATAACTCATCATGTCTCACTGAAGGTTATGGTTCAGTAAACTGCAATGGTATAGTCTTTACTAGGATAGCTTATGTAAATGGTCTGAAATACAATTTGATTAGTGTCAGTCAACTATGTGATGCTAAATACATAGTTCAGTTTGATGATAAACAAGGAATCATCTTCAATGCTAATAAGGAAGTTGTCCTTATTGCACCAAGAAGACATGATGTTTATGTGTTGGACATGTCCAGTCTGACTCAGAATGGAACTTGTCTCTTTACCAAGGCCACTGATACTCTCAATTGACTTTGGCATAAGAGACTCTCCCACCTGAATTTCAAAAACATAAACAACCTTGTTAAACAAAACAAGGTCCTTGGCTTACCATCTCTTGTGTTTTCAAAGGATAAACCATGCTCAGCTTGTGAAAAAGGTAAACATCACAGAGCATCCTTTAAAACCAAAACCAACTTTTCCATCAGGAACTGCCTACATCTTCTCCATATGGATCTATTTGGACCAATTAGTCCTAGATCCATTAACCATGAGAAATATACTCTGGTCATTGTGGATGAATACTCAAGATACACTTGGGTATACTTCCTGATCAAAAAGAGTCAGGCAGCTGAAACAATAATGTCCTTTGTCAGGAACATTGAAAATCAAAATGAAATCAAGGTCAAACAGATTAGGACTGACAATGGAACAGAGTTCAAAAATTATGAACTTGAATGTTTCTGTGATGAGAAAGGAATTTCCCAAAATTTTTCCTCACCATACACACCTGAACAAAATGGTGTGGCTGAAAGGAAAAATAGAACACTCATTGAAGCAGCCAGGACAATGCTAAATGGATCAGTCCTTTCCAAACACTTCTGGACTGAAGCAGTAAAGACTGCCTGTTACACACAAAACAGATCCATCATTGTTAAGAGACATAGCAAAACTCCTTATGAGTTATTCAAGGGAAGGATCCCTGACATCAGCTACTTTCATGTCTTTGAGTGTCCTGTGTTTATTCATAATTACAAGGATCACTTAGGAAAATTTAATGCCAAAGCTGATGATGGATACTCCCTTGTCTCAAAGGCCTTCAGGGTGTTCAACACTAGGAGACAGCATACTGAGGAAACATTTCATGTTACCTTTGATGAGAGCACTGATGCTATCAGTGTCTCTAACAACTCAGTGGAAGAGATAGGTATTGATGAATCATCAAGATATCCTCCTGATGAACATCATCCTGAAAATGGTCCTTCCACTCAGTACCAAGCAAATGCTGACATCTCCTATTACATCATTCCCCACAACCTTCCTTACCCAACCATCACTGAGTTTGTTGAAGCACAAAGAAGTAATGATGAAATCATTCAGACTAAACAAAATAATTAGGAACCAAATAATCACAGTGATGAGTCTACCCACTCAGACACTCAAGATGCTGAAGATCATCATGTGTCTGATCCTGATCCTACCCATCAAGCATCAAGTTCTAGTCAGTATCCTAGACCTCAGGACAGCTGGACTAGGTCTCAGGATATAGAACTTGTCAATATAATTGGTGAGCCTACTGAAGGCATGCTTACAAGAAGCATAGCTGCACAACTGAGAGCAGCCTCATCCAATGAATGCCTCTTTGTGTATTTCATTTCCACAATTGAACCCAAAAGTGTTAAGGAAGCACTTAATCATCCAAGTTGGGTTCAGGCCATGCATGATGAACTGGAACAATTTGACAGAAACAAGGTAATGACCTTGGTCAAGTGTCCTGAAGATGTTTGAGTCATTGGCATAAAATGGGTATTCAAAAACAAATCTGATGAAAATGGCATAGTCATTAAAAACAAAGCCAGACTTGTAGCCAAAGGCTATAATCAACAAGAAGGCATTGACTATGAAGAAACATTTGCACAAGTAGCAAGGATGGAAGCCATCAGGATCTTCCTTGCTTTTGCTACATACATGAACTTCAAGGTGTACCAAATGGATGTTAAAAGTGCATTCTTAAATGGTGCACTGAAAGAAGAAGTTTATGTTCAGCAACCTCCTGGATTTGAAAGCCATGAGTTTCCTGAATATGTCTGCAAGCTTAACAAAGCCCTTTATGGACTGAAACAAGCTCCCAGGGCATGGTATGAAACTCTTTCAGCCTTCCTGATCCAAAGCAAATTTGTCAGAGGCAAGACAGATAACACATTGTTTATCTACAAGACAAATAATGATGTCATACGAGTACAAGTGTATGTTGATGACATCATCTTTGGCTCAACAAGTTTTAAACTTTGCAAACAATTTGAAAAACTAATGGCAAAGAAATTTGAAATGAGCATGATGGGAGAACTGACTTACTTCCTTGGTCTGCAAATCAAGCAGACTGATAAATGAACCTCTATCAGTCAAGAGAAGTATGTCAGAAGCCTACTGAAGAAGTATGAGCTCAGTGACTGTGCCTCTGTCAAGACTCCCATAGTACCCCCCAACAACCTTGGTCCTGATCTCACTGGAAAACCAATAAATCAAACTCTTTTTTAGAGGAATGATAGGATCACCGATGTATCTACTTGCATCAAGGCCTGATATCCAATTCTCAGTCTGTTTGTGTGCCAAATATCAATATGACCCAAGAGAATCTCATATCACTGCTGTGAAAAGGATTTTCAGGTACCTGAAAGGTACTCCAAACCTTGGATTATACTATCCAAAATGTTCAGGCCTTGATCTTAAAGGATACTCAGACTCTGACTATGCTGTATGCAACATGGACAGGAAAAGCACCTCAGGCTCCTGCCAAATTCTTGGTGGAAAACTAGTCTGTTGGAGTGCTAAGAAGCAACAATCAGTTGCTATGTCCTCAGCTGAAGCTGAATATGTTGCAGCAGCAAGTTGTTGTGCAAATGTACTCTGGATGAAAAGTCAACTCAGTGACTATGAAATTCAGTACAAGTTGGTTCCCATCTTTTGTGATTACACAAGTGCAATTGCCATCTCAAACAACCCTGTTCTTCATCAGAGAACAAAACACATTGATATAAGATATCATTTCATCAGGGACCATATCATGAATGGTGACATAGAATTACACTTCATTCCTACTGAATATCAGCTAGCTGATATATTCACCAAGCCATTGGATGAACCAACTTTCACTAGACTGAAAGCTGAACTTGGAATGTTGGATATTGAGAATCAGTCCACTGATTGATTCCATCCAAATAAGTGTAAATTCTGAAAACCCAGGTCCCTGACTCAATGTGTACTTCAGTGAAAAGAATCATTGAAACCTTAGGAACTAAACCCAAGTTCCTGAAATGTTGGACTTCAGGAACTAAACCCAAGTTCCTGAACCCTTGAACCTCAGGAATTAAACCCAAATTCCTGAACTCTAGAACCATCAGTGACTAAACCCAAGTCCTGACAAACAGGTTCACTGAATGAAAAGTCATTCAGGGCCCTCAAGAGACATTCAATTGCTCTAAGTATCTAGTTAGTAAATGTTCGAGGTTGGTAACAGAATTCTTATTCAATATAAGACTATCTGTTCTTTTGCCTTTCTTGCTTCCACCTCTGGGCCCCCACATTCTCACTTGGCATTAAATGCCTCTCCAATCACATTACAGATATGTGATGACTCAACTCTGCAAATTACACTTTTTTAGAACTGCTCAACTGTTCACCTCGATTGTTGCGCCAAACCAGGGAAAGTGGAGTGGTGCCATTAAATGCGGATCCCAAAATATTTTATTCAAAACGGTTTTCAAACATTCTTTTTGAATAAATAAAATCCGTTTAATACCCAAATTACCCTCCACTTCACTTCCCTATAAATACCCCCATACAAAAAGACACACACACGTTTTTTAGAAATCTTAAGCAAAATTTTGCCTTTTTTCTTTAAAAAAAAAACTAAATCATGTGTGTGTGTTCTTAGCCTTTAGAAACCCAGAATCATTTGTTAACCCAGACCTACCAACACAAATGGCTTCTTCTAAAGCTATCAAATATGCCCCTAATATGGAATTCACATTGGAGGGTGTAGACCTCACCAAGAACAATGTGGTATGAAACTTTGCCTATCCACAAAAGTTCTATGCGTACAAGAATGTAGTGAAGTATCTTCAAAACTGATTTCTTGCTATGGCATTCACCAAAACCCCCTTAGTCATCTACCATGACTATTTGAGGGAATTCTGGTGTACTTCAGTGGCAACCAGCCCTAAGGACACCAAAGAATCCATCATCACATTCATAGTGATGAATGGGAGAAGGACCCTCTCCCTGGATTACAAAACCTTCATCAAGGCCACTGGTCTTGATTTTGCCGAGGCCTTTGAGCCCAACCCTACTGATCAAGAGGTTAAAGCAGAATTGCTTTTTCTAGGACCTCATGACCCTAAGCGGCCTGAAATGGCCGCTGGAGCCTTATTGGAGAAGGCTCCAATAGTTAAAACCTGGTTCCACCCTATCTGGAGGATCCTGATGACCTTCATCATTCAGGTCCTTGGAGGGAATAAATCCTCCACGGAGCAGTTGAACTCATCACAACAATTGATGCTGTTCAGCCTCCTGGAGGGTAGAAAAATAGATATCGGAGGAATAATCTTCCGTGACCTTGTTGCCAAGCTCTCAGGGAAATCTAGGCAAAGACTTATGTCTTTTCCTAGGTTTATTTCCTGCGTGCTTCAGGACCTATTAGGCCCTGACTATGTTAGGTCTGACGTTGAAGGTACAAAACCTGACGGCCTACATAAGACCAATTATACGAGTGGCATTACTGAGGTACAACCCATTGCCCTGACCAACTACATGCTGGTGGTTAATCAGGGGGAGAACGCTGTTTTTCCAGTACCTTCACCTACAAAGAAGGTGAAGAAGACAAAGAAGGGTCAGTCCAGTAAGGTGGTTAGACCCAAACCACTCGTCACTGAGACTGATGCCTCAAACAACCCTAAACAAGGGTTAAATTTGGCCGAGACCTCTTAGACACCTGTCACTGAGACCCTCTTGACCCAAAAACAAACGCCAACGGAGGGCACTGAGAAATAAACCTCAGTGTCCTGGGGCAAAACCTTTCCTCATGATTCCACTGACAAAAACTAGTCATTGGAGTCAGGAACCTCCACCCATTTACTTCCCGATGAAGGCACTAACAAATCACAATCAGGGCCTGAGGGAGAAAAGGGTCTTGAATCCTCGGTTGAGCAGCACTACTCAACTGGGAAGGGGACCCACACCCAATCACATCCCGTTAACGTCCCTAAGAAATCACACTCAGGGTCTCAGGGAGTCAAGGACCCTGAATCCCTAAAAGGGTAGAACAACCTTGATGGAAAGGGGGTCCATCAATCATCACAAACAGTGCCTCGTGATAGTTCTGAAAAACACCCATCAGGACTTGAAGGCGCTAAGGGGGACAAAGACTCAGAGGGATATAAACCACCCGCTGATACGAAACCCATAACCCCCTCAGGCGGATCCATTCTCTTGGGAACTGACCCCAAACACCAGGCTGAGAAATCAGTTATTATGGTTAGCCAGGCTGAGCAAACCCACTCAGTTTTTATGGCGGGGTCAGGACCTGGCCAAAACCAAGGCAAGTCTTCTTATGAAGAGGAGCCGGGTAACTTTTTGGAGATTGAGTCTATGGTGGATATTCAGGCTCTTCTTGATTCTGAAGATGATCTCAAGGAAGAGAGTGAGGAGGAAGTTTTTGAGGCAGGTGATGACATGGAGACTGATGCCCAACCTACTGAACAATCGCATCAGTCTTCTCCTCATGGTGAAGAATCTGAATCTCAGGCTGATCATTCTTCAGATTCTGAATCATCCTGCCCTCCTGAACTCAAGAAGTATGACAACATTCTTCCTCTTACTGAAAGGCAATTGGTCAAGTTCCTACAAAAGGACAACAATGCTCTCTTTACTGGGCTAACTGAAGAATTGTTTGATCAACACACTGAAGCTGCTGTTCATTATGTCGATCTGAAGGAATCAGTGGAATCCTATCATGATGATGTTAATGAGCACAAGTCATCTATCTCCTTCTCCCTGACGAATCTTGATCATAATATTAAGTTGTTCAACGAGTCTCTCACCAACATACAGCAGAGGGTTGAAACTATTCAAGCGTCAGTGAAAGATGACCCTGAGCTTAACAAGATAATTCTTCAGGCTTCTGAGATCTACCAGCAACAATCTACTCAGTTGGCTGAGCTGGTAAACATGCTGACCTCCTCAAATCTTCAGGGACTCAGCTCTATAGTGGACTCCATCAGGTCTTCCCTGGGTCTTATGGAGTCCCACATGGCATCTTTGGCAAATTCTTCTTCTTCCCTGGATAGGATTCTTGGGCCAAGGATGACAGCACTAGAGGCTTCTCAGGCTTCTCTTGAGGCTAAGGTATCAACTCTTCAGAAGGACACCTCAGACATCAAATCAATGATGACTGAGATCTATCAGGCCTTCAAAGGTCAGGCTCCCTCAACTTCAGTGAGCACACCAACTTTTGCTCTCACCGAGGGTCAAGCAACAGTTGAGGGGGAGAGAGTCACTAAAGAAGAACAACCTGAACAACCTCCTTCTCACACTGAGGGGGAGGTTCCTGAGATAAACCCATCTTCATCCCACCAAGACAAAGGCAAAGGCATTCTGACAACCACTGAGCCTGAGTCTACAATCTTGGTGCCTGCTTCCTCTGAAAGAAGGCAAGACCCTGATGAGCCAGTTAGGGTCCCTTATGAGGTAAATGGAAAAATACAACTTCTCACAAATGAGGAAATTCAGGCTCATATGGAGAAAGAGGAGGCAATGAAGAAGGCAGTTGAAGAAGAAAGGGCGAGCAAGGCTGCTTTTATTCAGGTGGTACACGAAGAGGCCAAAAAGATTGGGTTGCCTCCAAAAGTTGTTTCAGGAAGAAAAGGTGGGGAGCCTTCGTGAAAGCTCAGACTGCAGAGATGTTGGCTCTCAGGGAGAAAAGGGAAGAAAGGTTAAAGAGAGTTGAAGAGATTAGGCAGAACAGGATTGAGAGATATCAGTGGGTCATGACAAGCAGGTTAAAGCCAGAACCCATTCTTAATGTCAAGATTCACCAAAACACCAAGCCTGCCATTATAACTGTCTGCAGGAGTGCTGACAAAAGAATCTTTGAGGTTCATAAGCCCTTCAGATTCGCAGACTTCGGGATCACTGAATTGGATGAATGGGGTCCAATGATAGCGAAAAAGTCAAATGTTGTGGTCCCTGGTCTGTTGAAGTCCCTGAGTCTGAGGTATGAAAGATTGGCAGCAACACCTCAGGAACTTGGTATTCCCTCTCTTCTTCCTGCTTCAGCAGAACAACCTGCTCCCTCTCAGTCTTCCTAAAGAAAGAGAAAGAAGATTAAAGATGAGCTTGAGATCAAGGTCCCTGGTCTGGATTACAACAGAGCCCTCCCTGAAGGAGTTCCATTCAGGAACAACTTGGTCATCGAACAACCTGAAAGAGGTTTGTTCTTCACTGATGAGTTTGGAGACCCAGCCTTCCAAAGATGGAGTGATATTGACCAATCAGGAATCAAGGCAATGTCGGGTTTCCTCATGATGGCCTCACCAATCAAGACTCCTGAGAATGTGAGGTTCTGCCAAGACCTGAGAACTAAGATTCAAGAGCATCCTGACCAGCATGAGCTAGAGTCCAAGAAGCCAAAGCTTGAAGCTCTAGGTTATAAAATCGACTGAATGAATCTGCCAACACCACCACTATCCTTGTACTATGTATAGTTTTGTTAGGACTTGTAATAATATTAATAAGATGACGTTTTTGTTATTTCAGTGTCTTTATTTACTTTCTAGTACATTCAGTATGAGCAGAAGTCATTAGCTCACTCATAACTGATCAAAAACACTTAAGCATAATTTATATCCAAATAGGAGGAGATTGTTGGGTCCTTCAGTACCCAAGAGTCGTTAAAACAAGATTTGAATACAAATTAAGCTAAGTGTAAATTAAACAAAAAACATTCCAAGTCACTGAGTGAACAGTCACTCAGTAAGTTACCTTCAATATGCTCAGGACGAGTCTAAGAAGAAAGATTCACCACACAGTGAGGCGGTACTCACTGAAGTGTTACTTGAGACAAAGAAGAAGGTAATGGATCAGTGAGCTTTAGACAAGAGCTCACTGAACCCAGTCTCCTCAACAACAACAACTGAAGACTGAAGACAAATGCCTGAAGAACCTAAAGCCTGAATAAAAGGCGGGAAAAGAGGGAAGGTTTTAAGAAGATAAGAACAAGTCTTATCGGGGTCAGACAAACCATCCCTCAAGTGGCCAAAAGTCTAAGAAGTGTAAGGTCAGACACTCAAAGACTTATTGGCGCAATCCTATTGGTTCTTGGAAATGACAACTACTGTTGTAGTTGTCAGAGACGCTTCCTATTTGTTTATCTAGTTTTAATCTTCAGTACTCTTGATCTGTTTGCCTATAAATAGCAAACAGATAGAGAAAAGTGGGTAAGGTATTCTTGGTCAATTAAAGCTTAGACTTTCACAACTACCCCTTTTCTTCTACAAAGAGTAACGTATCCCTGAGATAGCTCAGTGGGTCGAGTTGTTACCACTTAAGCATAGCTTGAGTTTAGATAGGAGACACCATACCTTGTCTATTCAATCCCAAGTGTTTGTTCCGAAAAACACTTGGGTAATAGATTCTTTGATTCATTTCTAATAAGAATTTAAACGTTGAAAATACCGTGTATTTTTATATTAACGTTTCATTAACTGTTAGAATAAATCAATAAATTTTATTAGTCATAAACACAAATAGATTAACTTTCTAGTTAACTCTAAACGTGTTAAGGGAACAACATGTTATCTCTCATTTTATCATAAAACTTGCATAAACAAATTTTCGTACATTAAAAGGAGTCGAGATAACCGTACCTCCACATTGTCCCCATGTAGGCACACACTAGACATTTGTACGTATTTTTGATAATTTCAACTAAACTATATATTTTTCGTGTCTAGGATAACTATGCCTCCCGTGACTAATTATGATCACAAAAACACCGTCAAATACCTTCCCAAACACCACAAAACCAAAGGTCTCACCGAAGCTCAAGTAAATATTTTTAAAGCACTAGAAAAAATGATATGTCCATGAGGGTAGGGTTGTAGACCCCTCATTCTATGAAGGCACCATTTTTCGCGAGCAATTAGCCGCGATTCATTTCGATAGTCTTCTAGACATTGATGAGCCCATCATCCCTAGGTTCATTCTCGAGTTCTATGCTACTGTAGGACTTAGTTCTAATGATTATGGATACATGAACATTCACTTTAGAGTCAATGGAACCCAATTCAACATTCCCTTAGATCAATTTAGAGATGTCTTTGGAGTTCCAAATCAAGGAGCATGTGTCTACTCGGATAAATGGTCATTAACAATCTTAGAATCCAACCTTGATAGAACGACACCATATGCCACACCTTTGACCGCAAAAGAAACCATTCGGGAGCATCTCTTCTTACCTAGGAACAACCCAACTAGGTTGCATTGAGGTCGTCAAGTAAATAGAAATCCTTTTGCCATGGAACTCAATGAACTTAGGCCTCAATTCAAGAAGCTAGAAGAAGTTTTGAGGGCAAATGTCATAAGCACCATAGGGAACCGAGACCATATCAATGCATGTCTTTGTTACATGATGTATTGTGTGTCAAACCATCAACCGTTCAACCTTGCATATTATATCGCCAAGCGAATGGCCGATATTCCGGTACAAGGAACCACCGCAATGCCCTACGGGATGCTCTTGACCCGTCTCTATAAAGCCTTTGAACCCATTCCTAGAATTGCTTTAGGTTTTGTTCTCGACTACGACGAGATTCCACACACTTTTGTTCCTTTAAGTGATCATAGGGTAGCGGTTGCAAAAGGCAAACGTCCTCATCCTCCTACATCATCATCATCATCATCAATGAGTGAAGATGATGGTTTGCCCAACTCTAGGATCTCTCCACCGGAATACATAAGTCAACTTACACCAATCCCAAATGAATCGGCGGAATTTCGGCAAACTAAAGAAATGGTGAAGAATTTGGGCCGATGGATCATGAAGCTTCACAAGGGTTACAAGAAGGTAATCAAGAAAATGAACGACAAGTGAGGTTTGAGGAGTGTTTGGTTTTAGACTTTATTAGACAATGATGTGATGAACATGTATGTTTCTTAAGACATTATGTTAGTACTTGACATATGTGTAAACTAACTTGACATTGCAGGACGATAACACATATTGTTATCAATTTTTCGAGATTAAGCCACCGTTTGGCTTAACTCCTCTTATGGTAAGCTATGATGATCGGAATAATTTATGTGTATACGTGTGTTAGAATCTATATATTTAGTATATTTGTATCACATATTAGCTATTACATATGTTTTAGGAGATTTTTTGGGTTTTTACCGAGAAACGAAAAATTTGACATTCATTCTGTTCAGAATTCGCACTTTCATATGGCGGATTTGGCGGATCCCAAAGTTTGGATCCGCCTAGTGTATCCTTTGGCTCCGCCATTCCTGAACCTGCGGATTCCACGGCTCCCAAATTTTGGATCCGTCTTTGTTGTCGATTGGATCCGCAGGTACCAACAGTAACATTTTTCAAAAATCCCGACTAATCCCGATACTTAGATTTTAGATTATAGTTTTTAGAATATTCTTTACTGATCATTGGACTCTGTAGAATGTTTTAAGAAACTCTTAGAACCTTAAGAAATCAATTTCCCACCAAAATTTGAATTTTCAAATTTTCCATGTGAGTTACCTTTCTAATACAAGCAAGGAACCCTTTTATGGGATCCGTCAAATCCGTGGGAACATCATATCAACATAATTTCCACTCATTCTTTGCATTAACTACAAATCTCCCACATTTCACTCAACTCCATTTGTATGGATTGACCTTGAGATGTGACAAGCTTGATTTTTTGTTCCAAATCATTTGGAACCAACATTCCTCATTGGATTCACATCAAATCCAAACACTAACTTCAAAAATCTTACTGTCTATAAATTAGGAAGTTCAAGTTCATTCAAATCTCACTCATCATCTTCTCTACATATCTCTCCTATACTTCTTAGCTACATTATCAATCTTAACCATGAAAAAATCAAGTAACTCATCTACAAGCAGACCCGCAAGAAGGACAAATCGTATGAGTGTCCATTCTTGTTGCTTCGTGAACCTAACCAACTCATCATCAGACGAGTCTTCTCCTCTAAACATCTCTTCACCAATCGCAAATGAGAATTTTCTCAATCTTGCTACTCCAACACCATCTCACACCGTTATCTCCACACCACCACCAACAATCACACCTGTTGCTACAACTCCACCGCCTGCCCCAACCCAACCTAGCAAATCACCTTCACTACCACACTCACCTCAACTACAGCCCTTGGAACTATTTAGGACTCCACCTATATCACCACATCCATATCTTGATGACTTGGAAGACCTTCCACCAAGGTCAACCAATCCTCCGCCCATGACCTTTGAAGGTCAAGAACCCATGCTGTTTCATCCGCTTTATCAGGATATCCATGGTCCTTTATACCGTGATGCACCACCACCTCATCCTCAAACACAACCTCTCTCACCCACATCCATACTAATTGTCATTGATGAGGCAATGTGGATAAATGAGCCACAAACCCAAGAAGAGATCAACGAGGAACTCACCCGCCTCCATGCTCTCTCTAATATGGTGGATTCCCGCCTTGATGAAGCGATGGATCTCCGAACCATCTTGATGAACTCCATCCCAAATCCACCATCATCTCACCAACAACCACCACCACCATCAAACAACCAATCACCACCACCACTATCAAATAACCCACAACCACCACCACAAAACAATAAGCCTAACCTTCCTCCCGGTTTTCCAAGGCATGATTGCTCGCAGTGCGAGCGAACCGCTTACTTGGCCCAAAGGACCAACATTTTAGTCCATGAGCTCCAAAATGAAATGAGGTTCATCTTGAACCACATTCTCGAGCGTCTCAATGCAATCTCTCATCCTCCTCAATAGGAGCTCTTTAGTTTTCTCTTATAGGAACTTTTAGAATGTTGTTTTAGAATTTTTCTTTTTAGGATTTATTTTCTTTGTTTAAATGTAACATCATTTTTTCCAAGTAATGAATGTTATGTTTTTATGCTTGTGGGTGATCAACATTTAGCATATTATCTTATTTTAGATTACTAACATCATAGTATGGTTGTTTTAACTTCACATAATGCTTTGATCAAATGTACTTAGGTACTTAATTTTGATCAGACACTTCATTTTAACTTTTTAAAGTCAAATGGGTTGACCTTTCTTGTTTGGTTGACCATTACATATGCATTTTGCTTCTTGGTTGAAGTTTTTCATTACTAACTTTTCTTTTATAGCATTTCATACCCTTGAAATGTATACGTTGGTACCCTAGCAATGGGGAGTATACATCAAGGTGGAGCATATCATATTCTAACCATTTGTTTTGTAGGATCATACATCATATCCTTGGCACTCCATTTAGGGGGAGTATACATCAAGGGGGAGCTTTAAAGTTCTCAAAATCACAGTTCGCTACGCATATCTTCTTTTTGTTTCGACAAAAAGGGGGAGAAAAGTTTAAGTTTACATCACTGTGAAACATCACAGTACATACTTTTTGCTTAAAATAGATTTTAAAACTTGCATAAACTAACTTAATCTATATTTTTAAAAGACTCGTCCTTTATTTAAGCTCTTTACTTAAAAATACACTTTATGTTTTATCATCAACAAAAAGGGGGAGATTGTTAATACAAATATCGTCCCAAAAACGTTATTTATATTTTACGATCTTTGCTTAATTTTATTAATTACAAATACAAAGTTTATCTTTAAGCAAAAGCATAAATATAAGAATAAGCCTTTTACATTTATAGTGATAAGTCTTTTAAAACATATTTACATATTACGTGATCTCTAGGAGTAACATTATATACATATATACTTTTACAAGTTTCTTCCTTAAATTAGAAACTTTATTTATTAAATACTAGGATGACATCATGGCATGCATCATGAACACAATCTTAGAAAGATTTTGAGATATCTTGTATTGATCTTCAAGCCAAAGAGTTGACATTGGAAGATATGGAAAGATATGGAAACATTTGAGAATCTCTTAGCTGTCCTGAAGTGGCGGATCCAAACCCATACAAGGGCGGATCCAATTTTTGGGATCCGCCAGATCCGCCAACTGTTGAATCAGTTTGCCTATAAATAGCAAGTTGATCATTTGGGCATTATCATCACTCATATAGCTTAAATACATACTCATTCATTTACATATCACTAACCCATATCATTCTTTCATTTCATTGATATTTCCTTTTGTAGCAAAGAGATCAAAGCATATAAGGATCAACCTACTGTTGTTATCCTTTTAGTATAGACTCTGTGTGATTTTGTATTAGTTCACACATCATTGTTTTTATCATTTATTCAGTAGAGTTTGGTTAGTGTTTTAGTCCTTAAAACACAAAGAGTGTTGGGAGTGGTTGTACCCTTGTGAAAGAACCAACGGGAGTGGTTGTACCCTTGTAAAGAACCCGATGTTTAGCTTAGTACTGGATAAAGAGTAAGCAACGTGTAAAGGTTTTCTCCGCCTAGAAGGGAGCTTGTTTCTTAGTGAAGAAAAACTCTCGAGTTAGAGGCTCGAGGAGTGGAGTAGGGCAAGGAAGAGAGTCCTTGTAGCCGAACCACTATAAATATCCGTGTTGTGTGGTTTGATCATTCCTTTCCTTACTTACTTATATTATATTGTTTCTTTGTACATACTTACTTTGAAATCACGTTAAGTCACAAAGCGAATTAATTTTAAAAACGGTAAAACTATTCAACCCCCCTTCTAGTTTTCCACAAGTTGATTCAATTGGAGGCATAACACCAAGCCCTGAAATGAATTTCCTAATCCAAACAGCCTCCATTGCAGCTTCTGAAGCAGCTATGTATTCGGCCTCTATCGCAGACATTGCAATTGTACTCTGCTTCTTGCTCCTCCAGTCTACTGCTCCTCCATTGATAACAAAGACATAACCAGCCTGAGACTTCGCATCATCTTTGTCACATTGCCAGGACGCATCACAGTAACCTGTTACACCAAGTTCTGTAGCTGGATTTCCACCATAAACAAGAAACATATCTTTCGTATGCCTACGATACTTTAGAATATGTTTAACAGCAATCCAGTGTTTTTCACCTGGATTCTGTTGAAATTGACTGGTGATATTTTGAGCGAATGCCACATCTAGCCTTGTGCATCTCACCGCATACATAATTGATCCTACAATTGAAGCATAAGGAACTTTGCTCATGCGTGCCACCTCTGCAGGTGTTGAAGCACATAACTCACTGCTAAAGCCATGTTTCACTTCCATTGGCAAATATCCTTTCTTGGAATTTTGCATATTGAATCTCTTCAATATTTTATCAATGTAAGCACTTTGACTTAATCCAATTAACCGCCTAGATCTATCTCTATAGATCTTGATTCCCATAATATATGAAGGTTCCCCTAAATCCTTCATAGAAAAGCACTTTCCAAGATATGCCTTAACCTTTTGCAAACTTGAAATGTCTTTTCCCATGATCAATATGTCATCAACATATAGGATAAGGAAAATTACATTACTCCCACTAGCTTTGCGATATACACATGGCTCATCAAGATTCTGAGTAAATCCAAACCTTTTGATTTCTTCATCAAATCTTTTATTCCATTGCCTTGATGCTTGCTTCAATCCATAAATGGATCTTTGAAGTTTGCATACACGGTTTGGAAACTTTGGATTCACAAACCCCTCAGGCTGCGCCATATAGATGTCTTCATCTAGGCGACCATTTAAGAAGGCGGTTTTGACATCCATTTGCCAAATCTCATAGTCATAGTATGCTGCTATAGCTATGAGAATCCTAATAGCCCTAATGTCAGCTACAGGAGAAAAGGTCTCCTCGTAGTCAACACAAAATGTTTGAGTAAAGCCTTTAGCTACCAAACGGGCCTTATAGGTGTGTACCTTGCCATCCATGTCAGTTTTCTTCTTGAAGAGCCACTTACTTCCAACTTACTTGGCATTGGGAGGAAGGTCTACTTCAATCCAGACATTGTTATCTTTCATGGATTGTATTTTCCCATTCATAGCAACTACCCATTTATCCTTTTCAGGACTTTCAATGGCAGCTCTATAATTAGCAGGTTCATTAAGATCCCCTAATATAGTTTCCTCAACTTCTACATTAAGACATAGACGTTCAGGAGCTTTCACATGTCTTGAAGACTTGCGAATGGGAACAATTTCAACTTCAAGTGGAGGACCCAGACTTTCAGGTTCCACAGGAAGTACACTAGTGTTTTCAAAAGGTAATGTATCTACATGATCATCTTCCAGATCATAAAATATCCCACTGAATTCTTGATATATAAGTTCCTTTTCTAAAAAGTCTTTATATCTAGCAACAATTACTTTGTTTTCAGGTGGGTAGTAAAAGTAGTAACCCATCGTTTCCTTTGGGTATTGTACAAAGATACACTTTACAGATCTCTGTTGGAGTTTATCTGCTGAGTCACGTCTTATATACGCCTCGCAACCCCAGACCTTTAAATAAGACAGGTTTGGAGCTTTTCCATTCCATATTTCATATGGTGTCTTATCAACCTTCTTAGTGGGAACCATATTCAAAATACGAATCGCAGATTCTAAGGTATAATCCCAAAAAGATAAAGGAAGAGTTGTAAGATTAAACATTGATCGTACCATGTCTAACAATGTACGATTTCTTCTCTCAGATACACCATTTTGTTGTGGAGTATATGGAGATGTGAGATTCTGGACAATTCCATTCTCAGCTAAGTAATCTTTAAACTCTTAGCTTAAGTATTCACCGCCTCTATCAGATCGAAGAGTTTTAATCTTCTTTCCTAGTTGCAATTCTACTTCTGCTTTGAAAACCTTAAATGTTTCAAACACTTTATGTTTATGTTTAAGCAAGTAAACATAACCATATCTGCTGAAATCATCTGTAAGGTTAAGAAGTAGCTAGCACCTTTCCTTGACACATGTCTAAGTGGTCCACACACATCAGTATGTATTAAACCAAGTAGATCAGAAGCCCTTTCCATATTACTATGAAAAGGTTACTTAGTCATCTTCCCAGATATACAAGACTCACATTTATCATATGATTCATCATTGATACTTTTCAAAAGCCCATCTTGTTGTAGCTTTTTCATGCGAGTCTTGCCTATATGAGAAAGTCTACAGTGCCAAAGGTAAGAAGAATTCAAGTCTGACTTAATTCTCTTACTTATGCTATACATTGAATTATTATTGGATATACAATCATTCATATCAATCTCAAACACACCATTAACAGCAATAGCATTAAAATAAAAAACATTATTTAAAGAAACATAAATTCCATTGCTATTGATAATGTGATTAAAACCAAGATATAATAAACAAGAAAAGGAAACAACACCCCTAACAATTGAAGGTGCATAATGACAATTGTTTAATAACAATACTAAGCCCGAAGGCAAAACTAAATTAAACACTCCTATGGCTTCAACAGCTGCAGGTGCTCCATTTCCCACATGCAGATATTGCTCCCCATAGGCAAGCTTCCTTTCCATTCTAAATCCCTGCAGCGTATTACAAATGTGAATACCACATCCAGTATCATATACGCAGGAATTAATTTTATAATTTAGAGTAAATAATTCAATCATAAGTAAGTTACCTGAAGTGCTGGTGCCCAAGTGCCCAGTCTTCTTATTCTTACTTTCCCGCAACTCTTGGATATAAAGAGGACAGTTCCTCTCCCAGTGACCAACTACATGACAGTAGTGGCAAGCCTAATCCTTCTTCTTAGGAGGGATTTTCTTGGGTTGTGGTTGATAAGCCATAACTTGCTTACCCTTATCATCTTTACTCTTTCCTTTACCCTTCTTGTTCGCATTTGGCTTGTTAATTCTACCCCCTTGAATAGCAAGTACCTGGGGTGTAGGAGCCCTTGGTGGTAAACCTTTCTCGTAATCAATATGCAGTGCATGTAAATCAGAAACTGTCTTCCCCACGCAGTGCATATTGAAATTACGCACAAAACCACTAAATTCCTTAGTAAGGGATCTATTGATTAAGTTTATAGCGATGTCTTGTTCATAGACTTTGCCAAGTGCTTGTAGTTGATCCATGTAACCTTTCATTTTCAACACATGAGCACTTACAGGTTCACCTTCTGCCTGCTTACAACCGTGTAGAGATTCCATCAAATCATAGACCTCGACGGTTTGTGGTTTTTCAAACATTTTTCTGAGTTCGTTTATCATGTCCATAGGGTAGTAATTCTCAAACTGCTTTTGAAGTGCAGGTGTCATCGCCCCCAATATTAAACAGGCCACATCATTATGCGTCTTATACTCAGCTTTCCACAATGCTTTTTCTTCATCAGTTGAAGTGTCAGCAGTAGGTTCAGCAGAACAAGGCTTAGATAAATATTCAAGTTGATCTGTCACTCGCAGGACAATCCTGAGTGAACGATACCAATCATTGAAATTCTGTGAGCCAGTCAATTTTTCCCGTTCAAAAAATGATTTGAACGCAGAACTCATAGTATTATTTCTACAGATAAAGAAAGTTCAAAATTAGTATTTTTGATAATACAATTTTTCAAGAAAATAAAATACCCAAATATTCATATAACCATAGTATTTTCTTGAAAACTAGGATCCAAATTATCATAGTTTCATTACATCAGTTGATCTGCTAGTAATGAAAGTATATAATAAGGTAATCTGTCGAACAATAATTGGCAAACAATTTCCAATTCCTAGATCACTATGGGATTTATATTGGCAAACAATTTCCAATATAAGCATGTTTTATCCCCATCTTATGCCTTGAGTCCAAGCTCTCACTTACAACTCAATTTAAGTCGTCTAATTAAAAAACTGTAAGTTACAATAGTCCCATTACATCAGTTAATCTGCTGGTAATGAAAATATAAAATTTACCTTTCCATTGTAATCTAGTCCAAGCTCTCACATGACTAAATTACAACTTCAAGTGTTCTTTAACTAGATGGCATTGACTTAATTTTAAAGGGTACTAATTTTGATGTGTCAATCAAAATATGTACGAAGAAGCATGCATACATCTTCGTATTATAAGTTTTTCAAAACCTTTTTATCAATTTTAAGCTAAGATTTCAATCAACAAAGTTTTAATTGAGGTATTGGGTTCACCAATCAAAGAATTACTTACAATTATTGCCCACTATATCCTACTACTGCATGAGTTAAAAGACCCAAGTTATTCGGATAATTACCACAAAGTGGCACGTGGAATTGAGGTTAATTCACCCTTAAGGTAATTTTGTACATAAATAGTCATACTTGGTAGCTCCAATTTGATGCACAAAAGAGCGGAGAGACAAACGTCAGCACAAGTGCCAATTAAAAACGCATCTCTTTTGGTTTGACAATTTAATGTCAATCCTCCTTATACCCCTCTTATAGTTTGTCAAAACTGGGTGAGCCGTTCATACTATTGGTACAAAACTCAACAATCAATTAAAAGTTTATGACTTTAGTCTTAAAAATCATATTATAAATTATAACCTTGCTAGTCTCGCCTGTGAGCAAATTACCGTGCGAAGCGAACCACTATCGGCACATAAGATTTTTCAAGATTCATAATTTATTACATCAAGTTTCATCATTATTTAGTCCGTTTAATTTTTATTCAAAAATTACATTTTTTGCTTAAAACATGTCATACAATTAAACAAAAACAAGTAATAATAAAAATAAAAAACTAAATAACACATAACTTAACAATTAATTATGTAAACAATTAGCCACATGCAAACTAATTCGATAACTTATTAATAATCAATCTATGTTTAATAATGCATATATTTAATTAAGACTATCACTTACAATGGAAAGTGAGCCACATGCATCGACGTATCGATTACGTTAGTCAAAATTAAATATATACCACATTGCACATAATTGATTACTTAATTAATTGGAGTCTTCCCCAATTCGACGTCTATCAATTAACTTACATGTGAAAACAATTAAATCATCACAATAATGAATCCATGCCAAACATGCATGTTTGCATGGATTCTACCTAACAATTAGCATATTGCCACATGATCACTTACAAACACATAAACATGTAAAACCTAGGGTTTCTAATCAAATTAATTAACCAAACATAAACCTTAAAAATTAATTAAGGGCAATCGGCCCTAAAATTAAAATAGGGTTCTATTTGGATTTAACCCTAAATCGACCAACATGTATAAAACTCAATCAAGATTCGTTTTTATGTATTTTTGGTAATTAATTACATGTTATAACGGCTCGTGATGCCACTGTTGGAATTATATAATCATGTCTATCATATATATATAAACAATTAATATCAAAGAACACATAGCGGAAGCATAGGAAACATAACACATAAGTAATTAACCGAATTTAAATAGTAAGCGTACCTTGATGATTCTAGCAAGAACAAGAATCAAACCGAGCAATATATGTGATGAACCCTAATTATGGTTTAAACGGATTACACGAATTGCCCATTACCTTTTTTGCAATTCAATCCAATATACTTACAATAGTGTGTAAGTATCACGTTCTTGTACACACGTACTAAATCAAACTAAAGTTATGCAAGTAATTAAATCACAAAATTAAACCAAACATTTTGTTTAATAAACAAAAGTCGATCGACCCTCTAAAGGGTTTAGGATCGATCGAACCAAGAAAAGAGAGAAAGAAAACTTTAAGGTTTTAGTTTATGTGTACAAGAGGTGTAACACCCCAAAAATCATATTATTGCGGAAGCATACACTTTGGGTGCTACTAAATCAATAATCACAACACAAGATATAGAGAACGGATTGAAAATCCGTTTTAAAATATATTACATATTCAAAGTCGTGTTGTCTTACATGAAATTTATTTCAAATAAAAATGTAGCCCATTTAACAAAGCGGTCCAAATTTCAGAGTTAACGCAATAATAAAAACATTTCCAACAATTATTATGACCATCGCCATGCCCTGCCTTCAGTAAAACACACCTCAGTTTCCTGAGAAAAACATGCTAAAAGTCAGCTAACGCTGGTGAGTTCATAGGTTTAAAGTAAATAACACATATGGAACATAGCAATATTCAGCAAACAATTCAGCAGTAACACACTATCCAAGCCTCATCTAACCGAACTAGATGTGAAAGAGCAAGACCTATGGGTTGAATTCAAGAGACTATATGAGCCAAATCCTTCTGATGTGTATTGGAATTTTCCTTATTATGATCTGACTACATCATGGGAGTTCTATAGTTCATGTAATGTGCATCATTTGTCTACACAGAGTGGATTAGACATATTCATGTTAGCTGAATTGGAATATCCACTGAGTTATGAAGTGTTAGCTGTGATGGTTTCTTTGAAACTCAGATGTGAAGAACACTCAGAGGTGGTTAAAGATATGCTTCAGAGAATATTTGATCAGTATGAAAGGATGAGGAAGAATAGAAGATGAAGTGTTTGGAAGAATCCCCCCCATCATCAGTGTTAATGTTTAATTCAAGAAAAACTTAGTGATTTGGAGAGAAATCATAAGTTTAGGGGAGGATTTTTGGGAATTAAACCAACAGTTAGTACTGCCAGGCTAAATATTTCAACTGTTGGAGAATAACACAAGAAGTACTAACTGCCAGTACAAATACTTTGTACTGCTTATATGCTGATTACGTGTAATAGGATAATTATAGAAAAGATTTGGTGAATATCTTATGTAATTAGTGTTATAGTTATCTTGTACAGGAATCCTTGTTCTATAAAAGGATATCCTTGGTTAGAGTTTATGTATGTATTGTTTTGTGAGAGATTCAAGGTTGTAAAACCCTAGTGATAACATAGATCACTCGTATTATTCATAAATAATATTGAATCATTTTGGTTAATCATTGTCTTCATTGTTCATACATATTCAATCACTGTTTCATTCATTCATATACACAATACAATTTCTTCTAAGTATTAGCTAGTAAATTCCGCGTGCTAGTTAGTATTACTCAAAGTATCTCTAACACAAGGAGTGTGTTTAGATCCGGTCAATCTTGACGAACACGCACGATCGCTCCGATCTCTTTCAATTATCAGAACTTCGTTCCCATAGGGTACTCTGACGATCTTTTCATCACAGATGATGACGGCATGATTTTTCGATAGCCAATCCATCCCTATCATGACGTCAAAACTACCCAACTCTACTGGCATAAGGTCAATGTAGAATGGGCGGTTTAATAAATTTAGAGTACAACCCCTTATAATGGTAACTACTCTTTCTAGGTTCCCGTTAGCTAATTCCACGTCAAAGACATTATCTAAGGTGGTTGGGGCTATATCAATTAAGGAACTAAAAGCAGTCGACACAAAACTTCTATCTGCTCCCGTGTCGAATAATACTGAAGCATAACGATTATTTAAAAGAAACGTACCCGTCACCACATTCGGGTCGTCCTGGGCTTCCCTTCTGCCCACTGCATAAACTCTTCCACGAGCTCCTCCTCCATTGCCCTGGTTTCCATTGTTGACTACTGCTAGCTGGTTACCTTGACTACCACCAATCCTTGATTTTTGGGTTTGTTGCACTCATTGCTTAATTTCGTCTAGGGGTCCTTCTTGTATTGCTAGGATCTTATTACCATAAGGTATGCGGACGAGTTTCCCATTGTGGGTGATTACAGCGTGGTATTTCGACATCCAGTCTATACTGTGGACGAAGTTAGAGTCTCCAAGTTTTGTAGGCCTAAGGTCGTTGTTGGTTGGGGAGTTTTGCTGGTCTAGAATACGACCTTGAAAGATGTTGTGGATTGCTACTAGCAGTTAGTTTGTTGGCTCAGTAAGATTTGTTTGATAGACGATGCAATGTCTCAGAATCGGAAAGGGTAGTGTACCATGAGATGCTAATCTGTGGGGTCATCTGATGTTGGCTAGTGGTGTAAGTTACCCTTTCAGCTTTGGACGTGGTGTGAAGTAAAGCTAGTTCTAGGTGGTATCTTGGCGTCAAAACCTATTTGGTTACGGTGTTTCCTAGTATGGATGCCCATGACTTACACTAATTTTATGTGCTCACACACGCGAGTTTCTGATTTCTCGAAAAAAAGAGATAAAGGATTCGACTTTCATAAAAATTTATGGCAACCATTCCTAACATAGTATGGTCCTACCCGAATTTTACAAAGGTGATCAGGCTTTGTATAATTGGGGTCCAACGATGCAATGCTGAGTTTAGTTACAAGAAAACATGTTGGTTTTTCTGCTTGCGAGTTTACAGCATAAACTACCTTTCAAAAAGTAAATAATTCGCCGGGCGGTAATAGAATAGTTTGTAAAATGGTTTGTAAACAATTTATAGAGTAATAGTAAAACAATTCATTATTGGCAAAATAGTATCCAAGTTATAGTTTAGCTTATAAATTGTTAGTGAAAACAGTTCGTAAGGCAATATGAGGAAAGTTCCTTGTTTCAAAGAAAGTAGTGAGGTCAAACTTTGATTCAGTAATCTGGTAGTAAAACGATTTGTAGTATGACTGCGAGATAGTCTGTGAAATACTTGCAAAAGTTCGAGTGTTTGTGGCAATACAATTTATTATTTCATGAAAAGATAATATGGTAGACAACTCGTTTATATTACGAGTTCAAACAGTTGAAAAATGATGACAAAGTGGTTTGTTAAATGATAGTAAAGATTAAGTAGTGCAACGAGCGGCAATTGATACATCTAATTGGCATAGGACCGTTGATAGTCAGAGTCAAATAAGCTTACATCTCATAATAAAAGTTCACCAAATTCGTATCATACGACGTGGTTCACAGAAAGATACTAATGAAGTCTTACAAAAATGAACTTAAAAGAGTCTAGACTTAGGTCCTATTACATAGGGTAGTCATTCTTATGTCATCACGTCTGAGTCCTGGTTTTCTCCCGCTCTAAGTTTTCTTGGATTGCTCACTTTTCCTTGGTCCTTTGGTTCCTAACACTCGTTCTTGTAGTGCCCCTTCTTTCCACACCCAAAACAGATTACCTCAGCTCTCCGATTTTTCCCTGATGTTGTCTGTGCTACTGCAACGGTTTTAGACCTACAATCTCTAGCTATATGTCCAACCTTTTGGCATTTGTGGCACTTCACGGTGCAAGTTCCGTAGTGGTGTAGTTTGCAGCGACTACACATTGGTAACTTTCTAGTATAAGCCTTTCTATTACTAGGTCCAGCACTGAAAGTTTTGGCCAACTTTTTCCTTTTTGAGGGGTTGTGGAACCCCTTTGTTTCCTAGGTTGTTATCCCATTTCCTCTTTTCGTTAATGTTTTCAGCTTCTTGAACTGTCCCTCGGTTCATTAAGTCGCAACCCGTGCGAATTCCTAACTTGTAGGCAGCAATAGTCTCTGCTACTCGTTGGGCTACGAGTTGTTCCATGGCTGCGGAATTTAGGTCTTGCCTCTCAGGTGACATGGTCCTTCGCAATGAGAAAAGAAGCGTGAGACATAGCAAGGATGTGTCCTAAGAGTAGATGGTTCCAGGAGATACGTTATAAGGCGGTAGGTTAGGGTCGTGCTCACATAAGTTGGTGGGTTCCTTTACGATAGTAATATAAGTGTTTCGAAAGTTGTCCAAACTTGGAGTCGAATAGAAAATGAATTCGTGTGGTATACAGTGAGTATTCAACTCGAAGTGAAATGATGATGTTACGTAGGGAGATGGTCTGTGACAATTATGGTGCGACACGTGTAAGTATATAGAAAATACTTATATCATATATGCTTAATAAAATATTCAAATAGCATATCATAACACTTAATCAAATAAAGAAAATAACGCTCAAATCATAGCAAGCAAAGCTGGCAGGCATCTGACGGTCATAAATAAAAGTTTTTCATAAATCGGTTATAGTTTAAGGTTTTTATAAACCTAGTTCTCTATAACCTAGGCTCTGAATACCAATCTGTAACACCCCCAAAATCATATTATTGCGCAAGCATACACTTTGGGTGCTACTAAATCAATAATCACAACACAAGATATAGAGAACGGATTGAAAATCCATTTTAAAATATATTACATATTCAAAGTCGTGTTGTCTTACATGAAATTTATTTCAAAAAAAAATGTAGCCCGTTTAACAAAGCGGTCCAAATTTCAGAGTTAACTCAATAATAAAAACATTTCCAACAATTATTATGACCATCGCCATGCCCTGCCTTCAGTAAAACACACCTCAGTTTCCTGAGAAAAACATGCTAAAAGTCAGCTAACGCTGGTGAGTTCATAGGTTTAAAGTAAATAACACATATGGACCATAGCAATATTCAGCAAATAATTCAGCAGTAACACACTATCCTGCTATGCAAACACTAAGCCTCATCTAACCGAACTAGACATAGCAGCATGCCAAACTGGCATTAGCAAATAAAGGGGGTGCCCGCGAGTGTTAATCCCCAGACACTTGGACTATTTGGATATGGTATACGTTCGCATTGACTATGCCGAGCCAACCGAACGGGGGTGTCATCCCCAATAGATCTATTTATATCACACGGTTTCCTAGACATGAATTGACGGTTGATGATAGTGGGCGCAATGGGATTCAACTAAACTTAGATTTCTGCATACAAGTGTGTTTAAAAACAAAATCAATTTTTGGTCCATGAAAACAGTTTTGCATGTTTCTCACCCCAAAGCTTATAAAACAAATCGTATAAAAATGTGGGGCTATAAACTCACCTTAAAACAACAACAATCTGCTAATCAATCAACAAAATAGTGCAACCGCTCCGACACGCAACCTAAATCAGTATTGTAAGTCTTAGCGAAATATTCGTGTCTTATATGTCTTTACTTTATTTGAAAAGTTCACGAGTGACCAGTGCTCGTGTATTTCTTGCTTGCTGTGTGGTAAAGCATATTTCAAAATGATTTATCCTATGAAACTCTGGTTGGTGGCTCATGGTGAAAGTGTACGGTGGGAATACGTGTGACGGAACATCCGTGCGAGTATTCATTGTTAAATTTCATAAGTAAAAATATATATATATATATATATAATATATATATATATATATATATATATATATATATATATATATATATATATAATAGGTTGAGTTTAATAGTTATGTATTTAATTAATTAGGGTTATAGTTAATTAAATAGGTTTTGAGAAATTAATAAAATAATAGTGTTAGTGGAGAAATATTATATTATAAATATTGTTTATTATTTATAATATAATCTTAATTATAAGAAATTTGGAATAATTATTAAGTATTTAGAAAATTTAACAAGTATAGTATTTTTATCAAAAATACTTTAAGTGTTGGAATTTTAGAAAATTTGGGCATGACCCATTCGTTTATTCAAACGATTCCATTTTCTCATGTGTTGCAATTTCTCAAATGATTCACGTTGTTAACTAGATTTGCAAAATTTGTTCGTAATATATATATTGGTCTTCGTAAGTATATTTATCGTTATAACTATCGTTATCGTCACTTTTAATTATTAATAATAGATTTTGATACAAAGTCAATATTTAGTCAATATGCCTTCAAAAGTCAACAAAAGTCAATATTTATAAGGATTTGGCCAAAATTCCATTTTTCACCCTTTAGGAGACTAATGCGTCTCAAAACAAGCCAAATCTAGTTTTAATTATATATATTGTATCGTTAAGCAAAAATATTCATAGTGGGTCGAAAAATATTTCAAAACTCATTTTTGTCACACGACATACTTCTTGGGCCGAAAGTTATTAAATAAGCCCAATAGTTTAATTTTTAGTCCAAACCATTTAGCCTTTTTAATTTACGATATATATATTGTTAGTTTGCTAAAAATAATTTTAACACATTCGTTACCACATTTGGTCAAAAAAGTCAACTGTGACAAGTTGGGTTGGGCTTGGCCCAACTGTCACCGAAAGCCCATAAGCCCAAAATTATTAATTTTAGTCCAAGGCCCTTTTTAGTTAAATTATATATATCGTCACGTTTCTAAAAATCAAATTAACACGTTCGTTACTCCGTTTGGTCAAAAAGTCAAATGTGGCCAATTTTTTGTTGGGCTCAGCCCAACAGTCCACACACCACTATTATAGCCCAATGTACATATTTAGCCTATTATTTGATAATTAGTAATATTAATTACGTAACGAATTTTAATTATATCAATTAAGCTCTTATAATCAAGCCATTAAGTCAAAAAGTCAAACATGGCCAAAATTAAATAGGTTCGACCCATATAACACCATACGACCCATTTTCATATTTTTATAAGCTAAACTCAATTAGTTATGGCGTATTCAATAAGTTATTCAAAATAAACTTTTAAGCATTAATTCCACCATTTCACCACTTGAGCCAAAATTTTATGTTTTTCAAAACCCCAATAATCTTGTAATTTATTTATGGCCGATCCATATATATAGCCATGTAAATGTATATATTGCCTTAATCTCGCGTAATTAACATTAATCACATTTGTATCATCAAACTAGTACCATATACAACAAGATTTACCACACAAGCAAGAAATACTCTAATTTGTACATAGACCTCAAAAATGTCGAGCACCATATATTAAATAGCAAGCCCTAGCTTTTTCATTTTAACAAAACATACACATTTAACAATTTGTGACATCATTATACATCAAATGTACATGAAATCAACAAGATTAGAAAAGTTTAGATGATTCCTTACAATGCTTTAGTTTTAACGAGGGGTAGGAAGAACCAAGAACAACCCAAACTTCACCAAATTTACCCAAATCACGTTCAAATTAACCCGAAACTCTTGAATATACATCCTAATTTACTTGAACTTCAAAGAAAATTTATGGATCTTGAGAATTATGATTGTGCCATGTATTTTGATGGAAAAATGATCAAGGAAGTTGGATGAGGTTAAAATGGATAAGTTGGTTTGTTGTGAGTATCATTTAGGGTAAATGGCTAATATATATAAGATTATAATGAGTTAGTGGTGTAATTTTGGCATCTAATGGGGAAGTATCATCTAGGGGCCGGATATGGACAAGAAAGAGGATGGGGAAATTTATTTTTACTCCTCGTTGGTGTATCGTGTGTCGGTTTGAGCTAAAACGTTACCGTAAAGTCCCGGTTTGACCTTTTTGGACACGTATATGCAAAATAAAGTTTTTATCCACGTTTTTGTCAGAAATGAAATAAAATATTATTACTGACTCAAAAATATATTAATTTGACTGCTACCATATATACTGTGTTGTCGGTACGCGTGTGCGGTTGCTTTTCAGTAAAATGTGAGAAAGCTCTCAGTTAATTACGAAACTTGTCAGTAACTATCAGAAATAGAATAATTTATGCTTACTGACAAACTAAACTTTTTCTGCAGTGACTATAAGCTACAGTATGCGGGTCAGCTCCCAAAAATGCTCAAAAATACTCAAAAACATGCAAACGGGACTTTATGGTAACGTTTTCTGCAATGACTCTAAGTTTCATTCACTATATAAGCAAACCAAGGTTCTAGTTTTTGATACCTCGTACCATTTGTCACAAGAGGTATCCAAAATTAGAACCTTGGTTTGCTTATATAGTGAATGAAACTTAGAGTCCAAGTTTGATGTGGATTTTGAAATCCACATAACAAACTGATCGGCCCTATGGAATTAGGGGGATCCGGAACCTTCTTGACTACTAATTTCATTCTAGTCCTTTTCCTTTTCTTATTTAATGATCGTTAGTCACTTCCGTTAAATACTAACGTTCGTTATACGTTTTGTGATAATTAATAATTAAATATAACATTTTATATAAAATTATTAATCTTTAGTTCTCATACGTAAAGTGTGCAATCCCGTGATCTCGAGTTCGATCCTAACATACGACTGCTAAAATAATGTCCACAAAACTAACATATACATGTACACCTTTCATTAAACACGGTTGAGGCAGCTACATTGATAACAACATCAACATCTCTCCACATTTGTTCACACAACAAGGAATCATGTACTCCCAAGTTTTCGTGAGTGATGTCCCCTGCAACCAGAGAAACCTTTTCGGCCAAAAAGGTTTGCAGGTTTGCACCATGTTTCTCTTTCAGGACATTAAACAAGTCCTTTGATACTACCTGCACATATTCTCACCGAGAAGAGAATATCAACACAGCAAAATTTGTGATTTCACAAGACTAGAAGCATGGCAAGTACTATAGAACGCTATGATGATGATTATTTTAGCAACTCTGCAGTGCATCAAGTGACATTTGACCTAGTATACATAGATTTATTGTTATGCTTACCTCCTTATAAGCTTGTGAGTTGATGTTATGTAATCTTCTAGTGACATAAAAACTAAATCTAACACTTTAGTGACACTTTTGAAAAAGTGTGGGCTAAAGGTCAAAATTTAAAGATCTAATGACACTTTTGTGAAAATTATGTGTCCTGCAAGGAAAAAAAAAATTATCCTTACGTTTTTTTTGTGTCACTATAAGTAGAATTTTACCTACTTCACCACTTTTTAAGTGTATTACATCTTTTTCTAACTTCTGTTGATATTTCTATAATTTAAGCTACATTTATTTGACTTTTAGTGACACTTCTTTTGTGTTAATGACAGTTTTTTTGCAGTGCTAGCAAAAATGCTTAAAGTTTCGGACTTTCAAGCAAGGTTTTCAAGATCGGGATCCTACTCAGGATCGATTTCGTCTTTGCAAGATCGAGATCGTAAGATCGAATCGGGATCTTAAGATCTTACCATAATGTCATTTTGTTAATAGTTTTTGTAATATTATACAAATCTATAAATTATTATATATCATAAACACAAAATTATATAAAGGTGTCATACAAATGTTGTCTTAAATTATGATTATTAAATGTTTAAGAAGATTAACATGTTGTTTTTTAAATTCTACAAAACACAATCAATAAATTTGTAGTTTTTTAGTTTGTGATTCGGAAAAAGTAAGATCGGATCGGATTAGATCTTAAGATCCTATGGTCAAGATCGGGATCCTATAAGATCTTAAGCTTTCAAAGATCCTATGTAAGATTAGGATCGTTTTTGCTTTGCAGTATCGTAAAATCGTAAGATCCTAAGATCAGGATAGGGATCCTGATGTAACAACCGGTAAATTTCACCTTGTTTTAAATCAATATAATATTCTAATGAAAGAATAGTTATCCATTTTCTACTTCTAATCTTTTTTTTTAAGATTAAATGTTATCAGTTTATCTGATTACAACAAACCAACTAACGTGACGTAACTCAAGTTGACTTGACTTTCACTGTAACGTAAAAGCAAATACTGTAATCGGTAGTTAACCGGTAATTTCCCAAGTTAAATAATTCGCTCTGATCCGACTCTGAACGTTTACTTTCACCTTTGTCTAATTAACAAGAAGGTATATTGCGTTTCCTGCGTACCGATACCGCAATAATAATGGTTTGCATTCGATAGTCATTATTCGAGATCAATAGTTTCTTTTATATTTTAATTCTATAAAAACGTCTCCAAAAATATAGTTTTCGCATTTACCCAACCAAAGTACCGCGTTTACACTTGAGCTCAACGGGACATAGGGTATCCACAATGCACTAGATAATAATAATTATCCTGATCTTTTATCAAATCACCCACCCCCACTCATTCTTTTATATATATGTTTCCTTCTCAGTCGATCAACACAAAAGAAAAAGAGAAGATAAATTATCTCCTCTTTCCCTCTCTTATATTTCATGTGATCGACACCACCACCACCACAGCCACTCCACGCCACCACCATCATCAAGAGACAAGGAGGATCTAGGGTGTGCTTATTACGGGTTGGTAAAGGTTTGTTTGATTCAAAAAAATCACCACACCGACACCACAGCCACCTCGGTGCCATCATCTCCACCTCTCTCCTCTTTAAACCGCCACCACCACGACCATCGTCTTCACCTTGTGGGTATGTCGAAAAACCCACTAAAGCTTTCTTGTATTTTTTTTCTTTTTGATTCGAACACGAGATTAAAAATTGTATAATAACTAATCCATTCGAGTGGATTAATAATTATTTTGTAACTTGTATCATCGCTAAAACTTGTGGTGTTGTGGTTTAATAAGGTTTTTCTCGAGTGCTTATTATTAAGCCCTCGATTTGCTTATTTTTGTGGCTTATTTATAAGCTTATTTGCTTATTCAGATAGACTTGTATAGCTCCTGCTTGGTTAGTTTTATTTAATCTTAATTGAGTTTATGGCTTATTTTTGGCTTCGGGTCTCGACTGGAAACCGCGAAACACCCAAGAGGGTGGGGTTGGGTTTGTTTGTTGTCGGACAAAAAGAGACACATCCATAGAGGGCGTATTGGCTGGACTTCGAATCATCACCGAGAGCACCCAAAAGGGTGCGTTAGGCTGTTTGTTTTACTCGGTACTCCACAGCCACGCCAAAGGGTGTTTGGCTTATTTTATTTTTCTTCTCTTCCTCTATTGCTTATTTGAATAAGCATATAACTTATTGTGTTTGTTTTCTTGTGGTATAAAAATAAAACCCCAAAGGGTTGTTTGGTTTGCTCTCGGCTGAAAGCCACCCCAAAAGGTGTGTCTTGGTTTGATTTATAGCGAGCCAACGGAGGGTGTTTGTTTTAAACTTACATATTTCAGCTTATTTGATTATATGAAACTTACTTGGTTATATATAAGCATGTTTAAGTCATTTGTGGGTGTCGTGTGGTTGTGGTCTCGATTCAAGAAACACCCGTGTAGGGTGCGTTTGTTTGATTGTCTCGGCTGGAAACCACCACAAGTGGTGTGTGGCTCGGGTTGTATCACCACAGCCAATGAGGGGGTTGTTTGTACGATCCTATGGCTCGACTTATGTGACCTTCATGCTTATTTGTGATGTTCAGATTGTCTATTTTAGTTGTGCTTATTGGTTTAACTTTTAACCATTAACAAAATTTAGTGTCGAATTATATATGCTAGTTATTGACTTGCTTCTTTAAATTGCTTATTATACTTACTCTTTACTAGTGTTTATATTTCCCTTGGCTTGAACTGATTTGTGGATCTGTTATATCTATATTTGACCGACTATGCATTTTAAATTATGGGCCGAATGGTATAAGCCTTAATAAGCTAACTTATGATATGTTAACGGTTAAACATATAAGCCTTAATGAGCTAAATATATATAACTTAATGGATTAACTTATAATTGTTATTGGACTTCTTATTAGATATTAATTGGACTAAGTATACAAGGATTAACGGACTATATATATTTAAACATGTTTGACAGTAGGACTTGATAATTAATATTGGACATTTGGACAAGTCGACATATTTTGGACTATCGGACCATATATACATATATTGGACATACGGACTTGGACTTATTATAGAAATCCGATAATTAAACGAAAAGTATAGTTTTGAAACTCATGTTTCATTATAAAACATACACTATATGGGGATACCGGGTGAAGGCCCAAGAATTAACCATCAACTCATCATTTACTTATCTGCTTATCTGATTCTTACATGTTTATTTTCCTTTTATGCTAGTGCTATATGTTTTATGCTTTGGTATGTGTTACGAGTCTTAACATTCAAACCACTACACAAACGATGATAAAAAACCTTTTTACAAACAACAATATGAGAACAATGATACAACATCTTTTGAAACTTATACGCATTGATTACTTTCCGCGTGTCATATTTAGAGACAAGCTTATATTCATTAGGTTATGCCGATTCCATATTCTTTGAGCTATACTTCTTTACACTGTTCTGCCATACTCTTTGGCACCGTTGTGTTATCTACGTCACTACATTCCAAGGTGAGTCATAGCCCTTCTTTTCTTATTTTGAACACTTTGGGGGAGATACATGCTCGTTTTACTTACAAATCTTACTCGTTATTCATAAACATTCTACTTGATTTATGAAATACTCTATTTGTTTACTGAAACTTACTAAATGCTGAACACATGTATCCCACGATTTCAAGTTCTGGGTGCTATCAACCGGCCCACTATTTCAAGTGATGGGTGCTATCAACTGGCCCACTGTTTAAGTTCTGGGTGCTATCAACTGGCCCACTATTTCAAGTTCTGGGTGCTATCAACTGGCCCACTATTTCAAGTTCTGGGTGCTATCAACTGGCCCACTATTTCAAGTTCTGGGTGCTATCAATTGGCCCACTGTTTAAGTTCTGGGTGCAACAACGTGGCCCAATCTGGAGACTTGTGTTCAGCTGATTTATATACAAACAAACTACGGGTGTATAACAACATAACCCACTACTTATTTCATCAATATTCGTATTTATTACAATTATTATCAAAACTTGAAACTATTGGAATCAACTATTTTACTTATAGACTGTAATCACTGGTAAATTTTGCCTTGTACTAAGCTAATATAATATTCTAAATAAAGAATACTTATCCATTTTCTACATATATTTTTTTAAAGAATTAAACGTAATCAGTTTATCTGATCACCACTACTAACTAATGTGACGTAACTCACATCCTCAATAAACGTGCTCCCACACAGACCGACACCAACATGCTTCATGTTTATGTCACATAAACATCTTTATATGTCAAGTACCAAAGTTTTCAACTTCTATTTGCCACTTTACGTTAATTCATTAACGTATGATCATTAAACGCTCAAACTAAACGTTTACTACCTATTAAAGTTCTTACGGAAACCCTAACATGCACTATAAACCCTAATGTGCACTATTGACCTCTAAAGTGCACTGAGGACCCCTAAAGTGCACTAAGGACCCCGAAAGTGCAAACCATAAAGTACAAAACCCTAAAACTAATGTACAAGCCCTTAAAGCACGAAAACCTAAGCTTTACCCTATTTTCCCGTTACAAGCCATAATTTCACAAAACTATGATTTTTTGTGATAAAATCACAAACCCTAGTTAATGTGTACATGATTTCTATAAAATATAAATGTACAAGTCCTTAATGCATAAAAAACAACATTTTTAAAAATCTCATTATAAACCTTAGTGTACTTACTCTAAAGCACATAATACAAGACCCTTATGCACTAACCCTAAACCTAGATTTTCTTATAATATTCAACCCTAGGTACAAGTCCTAAAACCTATGGTACAAGTACTTAATACATAGGAACTAAAAATTACATCTTTACTACATTAAACATATCTAAACAAAATTATACTTAACAAGACACTAACCAAGGACCATAACTAAGATTCCTACATTCCTAGAACTTCATGTACAACACCTTAAATGTTACACCCCGTGCCTATTTAGAACAAAAATTAAAAACTTTTACGCGGAAACGCTTGACCATTCACGGACATTCTGTTAGTCTTTTGACCATTTATAAAAATCTATAAATATTTAGGACTTGAGACTATTTTTAAATGAAATTAGACTCAAATACCTTCAAAACGCCGAGTGGCAAGACCTCTAACGACTTACGGATCAAAAGATATGGTTTTTCAAAGTTTGCCAAAAAGTTTTACCGAGCCGCCCATCCGATCGGATGGCCCGATGGAACCTTCAGTCCACCAGAACCTTGTTCAAAATCCCGACTTGAAAGTCCGACCTTCCGAACTCGATAATTAACCAAAACTTCCAGATTTACTTAGTATATCCATGGGCTCATTTCCATATAAAAACATTCATCGTTTGACCACCCGGAATAGTACTTTCAAAATTGACGGGTTATGCATTAAAACCCATTTGACCCATTTACACTACAACCCACTTATACCACTTCATTTTCCCACCAAACTTAACCAACATCATTTCTTAAACATACTAAATATGTTCCATTTACACTTGACCCGTTTACAACCCAAAATGGGTAAAACCATACTTAATCCAAACACCCCTTTAACTTTTACTAATAACACTTAAAACACACTTTGACACATCGTTAGACCACCAAATCATTAGGACTCCATTAACATACATTTTGACACTTGACTTTACTTTACAAATCAATAAAAGACCAACGGGGGTACAAACTTTATACTTTAGCTCGGTATTCTACCTAAGCTCCTAAACGCATACTACCTTCCAATCTACTTCCAATTCCTTAAGCCATAACCCAAGCCAAGTTATCTTCAACGAGATTAACCTACAAAACATTAACCACTAAAAGGGTAAGCTTACGCTTAGTAAGTAACTAGATTAACATTTGGTTAACACGTTAATCCACATATATGCATTACAACACTTAACCATTTAACACATAAGGCCATATTCACATTAAGACATAAACATACCTTAGCCATTCCATAATCATACTCCAACATTTGAGACGACTAACTAAGCATGTCTCCTATCAATTCCATACACACTAATTCAAGGCTATCCACTATGACGTTCATACTCATAATCACATAATATGCAAACGGCCGTATTAAACACATATTAACCGAGTTACTTACCTTAGCTTCCAAAGCTAAGCTACAATCATAATACCACCATCATCATCATGTTCATCATCGTCACCATCATCACCAACATCATCACCATCATCATCCTAGTTAATCATCATCATAAACAATTAAAACACATAACATAAAAACTATAACAATGGTTTATGCAACCATCAACTTACTTTTATTCACCTCTAATCATCATATAATCATGTATTGATTACATGATTATCAATCCCATCATTTACTAACTCAAACCCATTATCAACACATCACATAATCATCATTACCCCTTAATTATACTTGAAACACCATTTACCCATTTTCCCCAAATTGGGTACATAAACCCTAACTCTTGAATTAACCAATCAACCACTAATTAAAGGTTACTTACTTGCAAGGATTCATTGCTAGGCTTAACTCTTGGAGTGAAATCCTTATCTTTACTTCTTTGATCACCCAACTTCACTTCCCTCTCTTTTTCCCTTGTAGAACCGGCCTCCCACTCTCCTGGATATTATGGAGATATCTAGAATCTCCTAAATTTTAATAACTAGTCACAAGTTTGGCCATTTGGCACATTTAGTCCCTTAAGTCTCATTCCTTCTATTTTGGCCACAACTAACTTATAACACATTTAGTCTATTACAACATTAGCCCCTCTAAGATCTATTCCTTTTTATTTGTACCTCATAATACTTTTCAATATTATACAATACATTCATTGACTATCAATTGACTTCGGGTTTGACTATAACGAAACATTCGTTGACTAACCAATCACGTTAAGTCCTTGGGTCCCCTTTCATCTAGGGTGGGGCCTACTTGAATACGGGAAACGGGTCTAACAATTCCACCCCCTTATTTAGATTTCGTCCCCGAAGTCTATCGTCTACTACTAACAAAACTTAGTCACATAATACACCTCATTCCTAGCACTTTCGATTCTTAGTTTAGTTAGTTGCAACGATCTAAGTGATCTTGCAACTCTATGCATACTATAACATATCACATATCCTTAATCCTCATTACTTCCCGCTTACTTCTATAACCATATAACTCTTACTTAGCTTATTACCTATCACGAGGCATACTCACTATAACTAGTTATCAATCCAATCCATTCTATTACCGTTACATCACATTCTCACTTGCTTTATCCTATATTCTCATTCTTTGACTACCTGTTACTTGAGAAGATCGTACTATTTGACTTTACATAATTACACTCGACTAATACTTTCACATTCTATCATTACCACTTTACCATTCTTTTAAAGTTCTCTTCAAACACCTCGTTTCTTCTACTTACATTTATATATTATTCTCGTTTACTATTATAAATCTTATAGGAATTTTCCATACTTTGTCTTTATACGACATACTTTAACACTAGCCATCACATTACCCATGCCACTTATCATCCATTACTCACATTTTGTACCACGTCCTAATTGTATATTATAACATTTTTAAGCATCATTACAATTCTTCAATTCCTTCAACTTATACTTAACACTCAAAACATAGGTTCTCATAAGTCTCACTAAAAGACGTACTCTAATTTAACCCTCATATCTTAGTCCTTATAATTTCTAACTAATTCTAGACTTCCGCTTTCTACTTCTCTAACCCTACTCGTGCCATGTCGGCAACACTTAAGCCCACTCATCCATGCTTCCTCATTTACATGGAAAGGCGTCCCAATCGATGTAAATCAAGAAACATAACTCATGGTCATATATATTTCCAACACAACACAAGTACTCCTATTTCTAAATTTAACTTTTATTCCCTCATCCTTTTTATACCTCACATTTCCTTTTTAGACTTGGATCCATATCATTAACACATTCATTATGGGGATATGTTCATTGCCAAGGATGTAGGCAACCCCATTGCCAATGAAAGCAATACGTTTTATCCCGAAGGATCTTTAACATATCCCGAAGGATCCTTTAACATTCATTAGCTCAGTCGTTCCGAAGGATATCATCATTCATCACCATTAGCCCGGTCATCCTGAATGATGCCATCTTTAACCTTTCACATTTCTATCATGGATCCAAGTCATAGCATTGTAACGCACACATTTTCTCATTTATTTATTTTTAGTGAAGCAAGTGCATAGAGCATATGAACCTGCTTGTTATAATTACACATTTTCTATGTGTTTTCACTCTTCATTACATCTTGCATTCTTAACCTACATTAATCATTCTCGCATTCTTACTTTACCCTTTAGTCTACCCGACTCTTTCTACACTTAAGCCTTCATAAATTTATTTACATTCATTCATTAGTATAATTCATTCTTCTTACACTTATTAAGTCATTTACACGTCCTCTACGTCTTTACACTTTTCACTCTAACTTACATTCTTTAACCCGCGTTAGTCATTTCCACATTTTTACATCACATTTTAGTCTACTCAACTCATTTACATCTAGACTTTACACACATTATCAACTGTAACACATGCATTCATTATAGTAATCACCGCTAATGGAGCACATTAGCCGTGATATAATAATTTCAGAACAACGCCTTTACCTCATACATACTCATCTCATTCTCTCTTACATTCTTAACCCATCACATTCTTATTCTCATATCTTATTTTACTTCTTTTACTTTTCATGTGTTTAAGCAACTTCTTTCTATCTCGCCTTACCTAAATCATTACTTTATCACGCTCTTTAACATCACACATTCTATGGTATCGTCACATTTACCATACTATATTTCATTACATTCTGGTCTTCGTAATTAACTCATCCCATTTCAATTATTAACACTCAAGCCTCACTATTTATCTCGTTGTTTCCTTACCAACATACTTTACTCTTATTTTATAAATTCTTGCATCATACTTAGCAATCAATTTGTTCATTTAATTTTTCTTTTATCATAACATACCATAACATCGTTGTCATTATTATGCGTTCATGTTCATAATTAGACCTCATATACATTAACCTACCGTCGAGTTGTCCCTATATCACCTTATCCTCATTCATTAAATACTAGATATGGCGAGACCATATGTTGGTCTTTATGCCTTGTGAATCCCAACCATCACATATCGTCATTCTTTAATCTCATTCATTTTCTTCATGTCAACAAACCCTTAACATTTAGCGTGTTAATTCCATTTATTATTACACCTTATATTTTAGCACACTTTTCATCACTACAATCTATTATTTAAGCGTTAATACCTTAAATTACTCACTAACCCATCTCTAACACCATTTACTATTCCTTTTCACGTCTTACCATTATTATCCTTCTATAATACGAAATCTTATATCATCACCAATATGTTGATACCTTTACTTACACTCATCAAGCCCGCCATGGATTTATATCATATACACCTCCTTACCATACAACATATGTGCCTCTTATCGTCTTAAGTCCTATAGTACATATCACCTAAACCATCGGTACTTACACATATACTTAGAAAACCTTTAAATTTCATGAACCTACTATTCACATTATTATTTAAACACTTTTTATCCAACATAGCTTATTTCTTACATACGTCAAACCATTTACTACGTGTCACCACCAATCCATCACGTCTAATTTACAATTTTCATGTTCGTTAATCTTTCATTATTCAAGTATTTCTTAGACTAACACTTTTCCGTTTTCTTTTCTCCTTGCCATGCACATTTTAATTACTCACCTATTACTTTTCATCACTTTAACACTATCTTAGTAATACTCATCTTTATCATACTTTCGTACACTTGAATATACATATATCACATTTTCCCCTTGAGTTGTCACACTACATTCATCGTTATATTGTCAACCCCAGATTGACTTCTTATCTTACTTTACATCTATACGTTATTTGAATGTTTACCTACTTTAATCCCATTGACTCATCTAATTTGTATTCCCTTGCATTACTCTTCTTCTTTTTAGCACGCTATAATATGTATTCTTAAATCACATTGCTCATGACAAAAATCGCACTTAATACATAAACATCAAACACATTTATTCATACTTAATCTCATATATATATATATATATATATATATATATATATATATATATATATATATATATATATATATATATATATATATATATATAAATAAAGTTTACTCTCAACATTCATTCCATAAAAGATAAATATTACTAATCACTTACGTTTCATTAGTCTATAGTTAATTTATAATTTAAAACCATTAAAATGCCTAAGTTATACCATTTGTCTGTTATCTTTGAGATACTTGCTACTTCACTATTCCAATCGATGCAATATCTATTTCATTTATCATTCATTTTTCATACATTTCTTTAATATCTAGCAATTACACACATTTCAATAATTCATTTTACTTAAACATCTAAATCCTCGCCACGTACACATCCTCATATATCGTCTCATTTCCACCTATAATTCCTTACTATAACGACATTCTAATTCCGTCTTTCTATAACAAATATAGCACTTATCACTTCTATACACATCTTTCTATTACTTCTATAATACACATTCACATAACTAAATCTTTAGTCTATACTATACAAGAACTATCATTCATTTATGTAATATACATATACATATCATGTATTCCATCTCATAATCTAATCAATCCATAACCCGTTTCTAACTCGTTACTTCTATAACCACTAAGTTCACATCACATTTTTCACATTACACCTTAGCTATAACCTAGTCCCATTATTACTATAAACACTTTCACGTTATACCACTAATGTAACACCCCGAAAATCGTAATGAAGCAGCGGAAGACTTAAACAGGGTATTACCAACTAGATCACAGTCATAAGTATAGATTTTTGATAAAAAGGGGAATTTTATATCATTCAATGAAAACTCGATATCCAGAGATTACATATTTTTTATCAAAAGGGGTAGTAGTTCACAAAAGTGATGATGAGTTTGAAAAGAATGATATAGTTATTTGGAACAAGGTGGGTCTTTTCTCCATGCCCGTGCCAACTCCGTGCTTAAGATTTCTTTAATTACCTGAGATAAACATGCTTAAAATGTCAACACATAGGTTGAGTGAATCCATAGTGTTTAGTAGTAAAATAATTGATCACAAGATTTCAAGTTTAAGAGGTAATGGGTTCTGTTGTTACACCCATAAATCGTAAGTAGTTATTATTGCACTAAGCTAATGAAACCACAGTGTTAACAGTGTACCAACAGTAATTAGTAGTATTGACATAAATCGATATAACAGTAGCATCAACAGTAATTGATAGTATCGACAGTAATCGATATAATAATCGTATCAACAGTAGTTGATAGTATCGATAGTAATCGATATAATAATAGTTGTACTTAGGCAATAACACATTTAGATAGACATAAAATTTTCAAGCAATTGTGATCATAAAAAGTAGTAGCATGTATCTCCCCACGGGATTTGAAAACATAGTAAAAAGTGGGACTATGGACTCACCTTGGTAGTAGTAGAAATCTGGGATGTAATAGTATCAATTGGTGTGTAGTAACTCCAACGCGTGACCTAGATTAGTATGGCATAATTTAGTTTGTAGTTCTGATTTAAGACTCGATGAACGTAAATAAATTTAAAAGTTTTCAAAACGTTTTTGGTTATTGCTGGTGTGGCAGCATTTAAGTTTGAAAATAGTTTCCTAAGTATTGGCTCTTGGAAGTGAATATGTAAGAATCACAAAGAAAGTATTAAGACAAATAAGTCTTTTGATTTGACAATAATCGAAAGGCTAAATACGGAAAGTAATCGCATATATATTTATTAGACGAATTCGAGTTGTAAAAATGTTGTTAAAAGTATGTGAATTTATATATGATCGAATACTAGTGGTGATAAAAGTATATAACTATTAAAAAAATATATTTTAAAATTACTCTTATAAGTTGAAAATGTAGGTTTTTAAAGAAATTCGGGCATGACCCGTGTATTGTCTTATTTATACGTGGTGACTAAATGTCATAATTGATAACAAACCGTTGCTATTGAAAATAAGTTTTGTTTCGTTTTATTATGAAATATTAACTAATGATTTGAAGTTGAGGTTTCATTTATAGTTTATAAATCGTTTTATATAAAAATATGTTTAGTGAAATAGTGTCGGGAGTGAATAAATCGAGTAAGTCGCAAACGAGACGCGAAACAAGTTGTAGAAAACAAGTAGTCGTGACTTGCTAAAGATGATAATCCGAATATCCGTTATACTACGCCATTTGTTTATACACGTTTTTAATTATAAGTAAATGAAGTAATGTTGTAAAATATTTGTTTGATGTGATTTGTATCCGAACGCACCCTACTGTTTTTGCAAATGGGCTTCGGCCCAGCGTGATTATTCTTGAGTTGGTGGGCTCGGTTAGTGTTAAGAAAGGAACACAAAAAGGGGCTATTGATGGGCTTTGGCCCATCTATTAATTGGACTAGCGACAATGGAAGAAGGCAAAAGATTCAGCGTATAGATTTTTAAACCAACACCAGTGTGTCATTTTTCTTATACATTTGTTTTCTTTTGGAAACAAATTAATTATGGTATGTTAGTTGAGTAGACAAGTGAGAAAAAGGTTCAACTTGTGGAATACGTATCAAAATCTAGGACAACAGGATAGCGTTTTGTTTCTTGGTATGTCATAGTGCTCGACCGATGTTGCATCCGATTCGAGTACTTCTTGGAAGGGGACTCTTTGGTTGAGCACTTAAACACCCATTTGGGGTGATATTGACCAAGCAGTCGCCACTACATTTGTGACCTCTTGTGGTGCCTACGGCACCTCTCGAGGTGGGGAATGACCCAATGTCGAACCAAGACAAGAAGAGTAATGACTCGTACCCTCGGGTTGAGCTTGTGTGGCCTTGTTAAAAGCTCGAGTTGAGTACCACTCGACTCGACTTTAACACCACCACTAATATGGTCTCGGGTGGGTTCTTAGCATTCATCAAGACACGCGACTAAAAGCTTACGAACACTGAATTATTTGTTTTAAAGGTGGCCTTTCTTTTTAGACAATTTCACAAACACCTCGCGTATACGTTTTAAAGACTATAATTCTTGACCAAAATCCGTAACTTTCGAGCAAGGCACACCATTACAGTAACACATTTCAAACCAAGTTCAACCAAATCGAGTTCTTGACTCATAACCATGACCATTCTCACTGATGAATTTAATTTGACACGAGATGAACGAATCGGCCTAACGGACTTGAGTCAAAATAAACCAAACATTCAAACACTTCCAAGTTCTACAGCCAAATATGGTTTTGATCTTTGTTTTAGTTTTTCTATTACTAAAATACCACACGATTAACAATAACAACAACAAAATATAATCCATCGCAACAAGAAGGTAGCCGATCGATTCTCAGAACCCAAAAACAAGATTTACATTATAGTTGGAAAAATATTAGCATCTCTCAACTAATATCTATTTCATATGAATGACATCAAAACAAAGATAATCTTATAAATTATTCAACAAGAAAAGACTAAGAACCTTACAAAAAAAAATGTAGCCGATTGACAATGAGGCCAAGAAAATCAAACCCGGATCCGAAAGCTCCAATATCCGCTTCCTCCTCCAATTCGAATCACCACTTCACCCTTGATCTTGAGCACTTCTCAGAGTGTGGTGTGTTTGAAGTTTTGTGTGATCCGAATGGTGTCCAGGAGGTGCGGATTTAAGGAGGAAAGTGGAGTTAAGCTCCATTTTGCTTTCGGTTTGGGGAAAAGTTATCTTTCCTAAATGGTGTCTAGTGTTTATGAACATGGTGCTAAATCTTAAGGGATCTCGTGAATTAGAAGAGGACAAGGGTTGTGGGTTGACTATAATTGATAGGGATGGTTCGGTTTGGGTTCTCGATGGAAGTAGTACAAGCGACAAGGCAAGAGTAGGGTGGTGCCTTTGAGGATGGTGGGTTGCCAAAAATTTGATAAGGGTGGAAGGTGGAGGTGGAAAGGTGTTGATGGTTATGGCTGGATTTGGGTTTTTGTTGGGTTCAAGAAGGAGAGCAGCAGCAGAATAAAAAAAAAAAAAAAAGTTGTCTTGGGAATGTGTTAAAAAGAAGCAGCATAATTGTTTATAAAAACAATAACAAGTGGCGACAAAAGAAGAAAATAAATAATATAGATGTAGTAGTGCTTTTTATTTAGAGGTGTTTTAAATGCCCGGGTCTCGCTAGATGGTGTCAGTTCTGGCTTCGTTTAAATATCTCTAACCTGAGAGTTTAGAGTCGTCATATCTTATTTGTTTATTTCCGAGTTCGTACTTATTTTTATGATCTGTTCTGTACATTCTTCGTTTGGACCTATTAAACTTATGCCATACTATCACGGTGTCGGTACGCGTACGGTTCCAGTGAAAATGGAACGTGAGTTTTGTCACAGGGTTCGTTTTGAAATCTCACCAGTTATTTCTCAGTAAAGAAAAAAAAAATATATATATATAGCAATATTTCGAATGCAAAGGTGAATAAAATAACTTGATCAGAGTTCATAATCAATTGCTTCGGGTTTACAGAAAGTTAATAACTCGAAATTTTCGGGTTATTACAACTAAGGCATCTAATTCCCCGCATTACTTTAACTTAAGCTCAACGCATCTACGAGTGGTTTAAGTCTAGGCAATCTAAAGAAAACCTAATTCACTTAAACCGAAGCTCTGATACCAAGTTGTTACACCCCGTGCCCATTTAGACCAAAACTTAAAAACTTTTACGCGGAAACGCTTGACCTATCACGGAAATTTAGTTACTCTTTCGACCATTTAAAAAAATCTATAAACATTTAGGACTTAAGACTATTTTTAATTGAAACTAGACTCAAATACCTTCAAAATGCCGGGTGGTACGACCTCTAACGACTTACGGATAAAAAGATATGATTTTTCAAAGTTTGCCAAAAAGTTTTACCGAGCCGCCCATCCGATCGGATGGAACCTTCTGTCCACCCGAACCTTTTTTAAAATCCCGACTTGAAAGTACGACCTCCCGAACTCGATAATTAACCAGAACTTTCAGATTTACTTAGTATATCCATGGGCTCATTTCCATATAAAAACATTCATCGTTTGACCATCCGGAATAGTACTTTCAAAGTTGACGGGTTATGCATTAAAACCCATTTGACCCATTTACACTACAACCCACTTATACCACTTCATTTTCCCACCAAACTTAACCAACATCATTTCTTAAACATACTAAATATGTTCCATTTACACTTGACCCGTTTACAACCAAAAATGGGTAAAAACATACTTAATCCAAAAGCCCCTTTAACTTTTACTAATAACACTTAAAACACACTTTGACCCATCGTTAGACCACCAAATCATTAGGACTCCATTAACATACATTTTGACACTTGACTTTACTTTACAAATCAATAAAAGACCAACGGGGGTACAAACTTTATACTTGAGCTCCGTATTCTACCTAAGCTCCTAAACGCATACTACCTTCCAATCCACTTCCAATTCCTTAAGCCATAACCCAAGCCAAGTTATCTTCAACGCGATTAACCTACAAAACATTAACCACTAAAAGGGTAAGCTTACGCTTAGTAAGTAACTAGATTAACATTTGGTTAACACGTTAATCCACATATATGCATTACAACACTTAACCATTTAACACATAAGGCCATATTCACATTAACACATAAACATACCTTAGTCATTCCATAATCATACTCCAACATTTGAGACGACTAACTAAGCATGTCTCCTATCAATTCCATACACACTAATTCAAGGCTATCCACTATGACGTTCATACTCATAATCACATAATATGCAAACGGCCGTATTAAACACATATTAACCGAGTTACTTACCTTAGCTTCCAAAGCTAAGCTACAATCATAAGACCACCACCATCATCATGTTCATCATCATCACCATCATCACCAACATCATCACCATCATCATCCTAGTTAATCATCATCATAAACACTTAAAACACATAACATAAAAACTATAACAATGGTTTATGCAACCATCAACTTACTTCTAATCACCTCTAATCATCATATAATCATGTATTGATTACATGATTATCAATCCCATCATTTACTAACTCAAACCCATTATCAACACATCACATAATCATCATTACCCCTTAATTATACTTAAAACACCATTTACCCATTTTTCCCAAATTGGGTACATAAACCCTAACTCTTGTATTAACCAATCAACTACTAATTAAAGGTTACTTACTTGCAAGGATTCATTTCTAGGCTTAACTCTTGGAGTGAAATCCTTATCTTTACTTCTTTGATCACCTAACTTCACTTCCCTCTCTTTTTCCCTTGTAGAACCGGCCTCCCACTCTCCTGGATATTATGGAGAGATCTAGAATCTCCTAAGTTACAATAACTAGTCACAAGTTTGGCCATTTAGCACATTTAGTCCCTTAAATCTCATTCCTTCTATTTTGGCCATAACTAATTTATAACACATTTAGTCTATTACAACTTTAGCCCCCCTTAGATCTATTCCTTTTTATTTGTGCCTCATAATACTATCCAATATTATACAATACATTCATTGACTATCAATTGACTTCGGGTTTGACTATAACGAAACATTCGTTGACTAACCAATCACGTTAATTCCTTGGGTCCCTTTTCATCTAGGGTGGGGCCTACTTGAATACGGGAAACGGGTCTAACATTAAAGCCATGGTACAAGTAGCTAAAGCACAAAACGCCCCTTTGTATTTTTAGTTCAAATCAAACTAAGCTTTAACCAAATCAAGCCCTAATTGAACTGGATCTTAACTATACCTTAACTAAACCCTAATGAGGACATAAACATGCCACATATTCATGTCCCCTAAGTCTTCCACCTTAGTCAAAAATGTCAAGCCCTAATCAAGGTCTTAATGGTGCCACATTTCAAAATCTTCTTACCATCACATGAAGAGTTACCAACCCCAAGATACACCTCACTATGTCCCCTCTTCCATATCACACCTTCCCAAGACCCAGAAGCATCAAGAAAAACCTGGAAATGTTTTCTATAAAAGTTGACATAAGAACCTGAGTTTTATTGCATTCCATGTTCAAACCACAACACACTAAATCACCCACCCACATTCTGAATCATAAGCTTCCAATAGAAGTAGAAGAAGCTTACCAAAGGTGCTAGGAGAGTGGAAAGAAGCCTTGCTTCACTTTGGAGTCATTTGGTCACATTTTGGTCATAGTCGAATTCAACGAGGGTGAGTCTTTCTAATCCTTTTAATCCCTTTCATAGGTCTTAGATTCACCTATGAATGATGTTACATAAGTTAGAATGGAAAGCCAAGATCAAAATTTATAGTTTTATATATACTGTTTAACCAGTAACTAAACTAACATTTATATTAAGCTATTGGGTTGTTTTTAGTTTTAAGGCCTTGATAAACACAAATAACACATAAAATTACATGTTGATAAACACAAATAACACAAATAAGCTATATTACATGTTGATAAGTTACAAAAATAAGCTCATAAAATTCGAAATCAAAAATGCATTTTTCTTCTTTTTTTGTTTCTAGTCGACAGCCCCAAACACCCCTTTTGGAATCAAATTTTAACCCACAAGCTCACAACCATAAGCTGAGATATTAAGCACTTTTAATAAGCCCCTAGGTGACTTTACAAAGCCCTAAAGATTTGGTTAAAAACTATACAGGTTTCGTTTATTTCTGTGTTTCTTTTAGGGTGGTCGCTACATGAGAAAGCCTTAAACCCCCATTTTTAGCCCTAATTTTCTACTATAAGCCAAGGGTATAAGTTGTTAATTTGTAAAAGATGAAGAGTATAAGTTGTCAATTCATAAAAGATGAAGGGTATAAGTTGTCACTATATGAAAGTCCAGGGGTTTAAACTGTCAATACTTGAAACTATAAGGGTATGAAATGTAACATTTTATATTATTACGGGAAATATACTTTTGGTTCATTTTTGATAAAAACTAATAAACGAGATACTTCTAATTCATTAACGATCAAACAAACCCTAAAAATGAAATACGATAAATATTAAACTTTTAAAGAGACTTCATGTTGTCTCATTCAAGAGTTAACTATCAACACGACATTTGTTATTCGAATGCTAAAACTTGACAGATTCACCTAGGTTGCATGTCGGAGCAGTTTATTCATCTTACTTGATTTACTTTCAAATCAGACTACTGTAACACCAAGGTGAGTTCATAGTCCCACTTTTATACGTTTTTCAAACTCGTGGGGAGATACATGCTACAAACCCGAACACAAGTATTTTTCTGTATGCTATCCTGATTGATATTTCCTAAGTTTACACTGTTGCCACTAAAAAGACCCTCACATCATGAGCCATTAATCACTTGCGAGTGAACGCGAATATAGTAAATAGATCTATTGGCAGTTGACGCCCCATTTGTGTTGCTGGATAAGTAGCCAAATGCACTTTATTTGAGAATAAACAGGAGAATGGCAAGCTCCTGCCCGAGGGCATTGTTACTTACATCATCTTTATGATGTCTGTAATTAACATCATTATTATGATGTCCCACTGTTAAGGTTTGCGTGTCATGAGGCTTCGGGCAATATATTGTACTGCAATATTATTATTTTACCACTACTTAACTTGTGTTCAATCGACTGATTATTATGCAAACACTATGGATTTACTCAACCTTTGTGTTGACTTTTTAGCATGTTTTATCTCAGGTAACTAAAGCACAATTGGGCACAGAGTGGCTATGGACTTTCTTATAAAAAGGGGTGTCCATTTTGTTATCATTCAGACAATATATATGTATTTCAATAACTCCTGTTGGGACCTCTCTTTGTAAAACTCTGATTAAATAAATGAATGATAACTATTTTATCTAAAACGTCTCTTTTTGGGTCGTTTTTCTATTATTATGACTGTGATACCTGAAGTAACACCCCAAACCTATTTCCGCTGCGTATACTGAAATTTGGGGGTGTTACAGATTGGTACCAGAGCAATGGTTATAGAGAACAAGGTTCAAGCCTAAACTATAACCACTTTTCACAACTTAACTAAAGTCTATCGTGCCACAACGCCACTAAAATACTACTTATGCATACTTATGCTGATTATTTAGTTACATGGTGAAATATTTATAATTACCGGGTTGTTACAGAGCTATGTCTTCCTCTACCCCCCTTATTATTATCTTATCGGATTCAGATTCTGAGCCCGAGGAGACTATTCCCTCCACACCAGTCCATTCCCCAGCACCCAGCCACGCTACATCAGATACGTCTGATCCTTCAGAGGAGTCATCTGAGGAGTTCGCAGTAGTACCTGTTATCAGTCCAGCACCGAGGCATGCTACGAAGTCAGAGGACGTTACGACGGTACCTGATATCGCTCCATTTCCCGACGATCCGTATATGCTTGCTAGGGGAGAATATCGTACTTTTGCAGAGGCAGAGCCATCCGAGTCAGATTCTTCTTCATCTTCTGAGTCACTGCCAGCACCACCTTCTCCAGTTAGACATAGGAAGTTCTAGTTTTACGGCCTTTCGAACCGGAGCCATTCTTGAAAGCATTCCGTCGTCATCCTAACGGTCCAGTCAGGAAGAATACACCACGGAAACGGGTACTTCGTATCCAACCACGTGTTTCTGAAGCACCACCACCCGCACCATTAGCACCACCATCATCATCCTCACCGGATACACCACCAGTTCGCCCCAGGAGAACCCGTGAGTCCGCACGAAAAAGGACAGTTCCCGTGCCTTCACCACCAGTATCACCACCATCACCTCCACACCCGTACATGCTACCCACGTATGTACCACCATCAGTTCTGGCATCTTCATCACCACCTATACCATCACTCCCTCCCCGAGATGTTATACCTGAAGGAGCAATGCCACCTCGAAAGAGGACTCGCTTCTCCACACCACTATCACCTACAGATTTCACTCCCCCGTCTCAGCCATTTGAGCCCAGTGAGGAGGCTAGGGCCGCTAGTGCCCGATACCACTCATTACCTAGATCACCCTCTCCAGATATCACTCCACCACCATGGGTGTTCGAGACAGGCGAGAGTTCCCTGACAGTAGCAGACCGGCAGCCTACCATCCTTACCCTCATGGCACGTATGGATCACCATGAGGAACAGATCGAGACTGCATTGGGTCATCTCGATGAGCTACCTCTCGAGCGTATAGAGACGATAGAGTATACAGCTGAGAACTTGATAAATAGCCAAACGACAATGCATCAAAAATTAGGTGCCTTGAACACCGAGTTACAGGAAACTCGTGAGCAGGTACATGAACTGGAGGAACAACATGGACAGCTGTGTCATGAGATACCACTGCTAGAAAACGACGAGTTGATATCACAGGCTATGATGATGCAGGGTGATGAGCTAGTAGTGACTTACTCTAGAATTGCCACACTAGAGGCGGTAGTTATGGACATCCAGGCCTAGTATCAGGAGGATACACAGATCCTCCTCAACATGATTGCAGATCTTGATAGTCGTATCAGAGGAGCACCTGGCAGCCACTAGATTAGGTCTTTATCTATCAGCTTTTGTACTATATCCTAGCCTCGGGGTGTGTAGCATAAAATATGACACTTGTATCTGTTTTGTTATGTAACAAACTGGCAAGTTATTTATGGCTATACGTGGTTGCGATTTTGTTATATTTTGTTGTGTTATGATATTGATTTATGTGGGCCAGTGTTGATCATTTTACATACATGTATGATAGTATTTAGACATGTTGTAATCTTACGATAATTCTGGACTTGAATTGTTGTGATCTTATACTGTGGCAGTGTTGTTATAATTTTACCTTGTTATTTGTATTGTTCTAACATAAGATGGTCAATATACGAATTTTAAACATATGTTTTCTTGTGGTATTAATAGACATATGCCTCCAAGAAAATCGACAGTGTTGACATAAATAAATGCCTAAAAACATTATCAATATTTATTCATATCTCTATGTTTTGATGATCACAAAATGTAAACTCATTAAAACATAAACTTATAAATTAAACAAGTACTTAGTTGTAAATATTCACTTCTACAACTAAAATCACTTAAGGTATGAATGAACTAATGCTTAATGCATTATATGATCAAAGGAACATTTTCTTAATAACTAGATTTTTTATAAAACATCAAAAACATTTTATATATTTTTGAAAAACATTTTTGGTATTAAATAAAAATGTTTAATCTTTTATAAAAATATGAATTCAAATTTTTAACCAAAATCAGTTAAAATGTTCCAGAAAAACCTTCCCCACAAAAGGACAAAACTGGCCAACGTTCAGCAGGGGCGGCCCCCTTAAAATTAAGGGGACCGCCCCCTATTTAAGGGGGCCGGCCACGCTCCAGTAGGATCCAGCTGTCCAGATTTTTCTCCTATAAATACCAGCCTTCCCCTGGATTTTTACTTACCCTTTTGCACTAAAACTTTCTGTTGTAGATCTCATTTCATATCTTAAAAAACCTTTGATCTTGTAATCTTAAGCATTGGTTTCCAAGTGATCCAAGCTTCCACCATCCAAGTGCAAAAGAAGAATACTTCTATCAATCAAGATTAGAAGTATTACAACTTAGTATCATCTTGTTACTTAAGTTGTGTGTTTAACAAAGTTTGTAAATCATTCATTCATTTGTATGTAAGGTGTGTGTTGTAGATTAGTGTTGTGTGTAAGTAGTGAAGATGTTGTATAAGTAGTTGTGGTATAGAAGTTGTGAGGTCAAAGTGTAGAAGTCGTGAAGCCGTTGTGTAGAAGTCGTGAACTCGTGGTGTAGAAGTTGTGAAGCCGTAGCTTAGAAGACGTGAAGTCCTTGTGTTGAAGTCGTGAAGCCGTAGTATAGAAGCTGTGAAGCGGTCGTGTTAAAGTTGTGAAGTACTAGTCGTGAAGTTCTTGTGTTGAAGTCGTGAAGCCATAGCATAGAAGCTGTGTAGCGGTCGTGTTGAAGCAATGAAGTCCTAGTCGTGAAGTCCTAGTGTTGAAGTCGTGAAGCCGTAGCATAGAAGTTGTGTAGCGGTCGTGTTGAAGCCGTGAAGTCCTAGTCGTGAAGTCCTAGTGTTGAAGTCGTGAAGCCGTAGCATAGAGGTTGTGTAGCGGTCACGTTGAAGTCGTGAAGTCTTAGTCATGAAGACATGGTGTTGAAGTCGTGAAGCCGCATCATAGAGGTTGTGTAGCGGTCGTGTTGAAGTCGTGAAGAAGTCGTGAAGAAGTCGTGAAGCAGTCGTGAAGCCGTTGTGAAGTAGTCGTGAATAAGTTGTGAAGAAGTTGTGTTGTGAAGTTGTGAGATTGGTTCTAGCTACGATTAGAACTCAACATTTAGCTTTGTGTCGTTAAACCCGTGTAAGCCAAAGTTGTGTAAGGTTTTCTCCGCCATAAGGGAGCTTATTGAAGTTGTGAAGAAAACTCTCGAGCAAGGTGTGCTCAGGGAGTGGAGTAGGGCACGGAAGGTGTCCTTGTAGCCGAACCACTATAAATCCCTCGTGTCTCGGTTTGATCTTTCCATCTCTTACTTATTTCTTTATATCGTCTTTACTTTCATACATATAGGCATATATAACTATTAGTATTAAGTAGAAGTTGATTTCACATAAAGATCAATTTAAAACTCCATTCATAAAAAGAAAACTTTTATAACAAATCTAAAATGATACACATATAATTAATAATATTGTTCAAGTATCATTTTTCATATAAACTCAAATCTAAGGTTTTAAAAAGAAACAAAGTTTTCATAATAAAATTAAAAAGACGTAAAACTATTCAACCCCCCATTCTAGTTTTCCACAGACAGCAACTCCAGAACAAGTCATGTCTCAAGCTACTATCCAAAAACTAGTTGCAGACAGTGTTGCTGCAGCACTCGAGACATAAGCAGCAGCAATGGCCTGTTCTGGAAGCACTAGCGGACCTACTGGAGAAAGCGAGACAGCTACAGCTCGCAAGTGCACCTTTAAGGACTTCATGAACTGTAAACCAACCTTCTTCAAAGGAACAGAAGGAGTGACTGAGTTGGCTCGCTGGTTTGAGCGTACGGAAACATTTTTCATGAGAAGTGGGTGTACCGATGACTGTAACGTTACCTTTGCTACAGGGACTCTTTTGGATGATGCCCTGTCTTGGTGGAACTCTTCGGCCCAAACTATGGGTGTTGAAGCAGCATACCAACTCACTTGGGCTTACTTCAAAAAGAAAATGTTGAAGAAGTACTGCCCCCGTATCGAGGTCAAGAAGCTGGAGGATGAATTTCACCAACTGAATGTTAAAGGAACTGATCTCAAGACCTACAACAGGAAGTTTCAGGAACTAGCTATACTATGCCCAACTGTTGTACCCGATCTTGAGAAAACATTGGAGACGTGTAAAACCCGAAATTTAGCAGGATTTGAAATGACCAAAATACCCCTCTAATTTTGAAATTCTAAAGAAGCTTATAAATCATACACAAGACATATAACTTGAATCTAATCTCAAGAAATTAAAACCTTAAGTTACCTAATGAGCTTTAATTAATAAAAACTATGCCTTATAAACTAATATCACAAAACAAATATTCCTAAAATCTATATATATATGCTAGCCGAAATTTTATTTAATTTATACAATCTTATTTTTCGGTTTATATAATCAAAAGAAAGAGTTTGGGAGGCATTAAAACTTGAAGGTATCTATTCCACTAAATTTGGCCCAATCCCTAAATAAACCAAACAAAACATTCGGCCTCTTTATATCCTATATGAACCGATTATCAAAATTTAAGAAACCCTAAAACCTTAAAAACAAAACAGCCGACTACTGCCTCTCCTCTCCATCACTTCCTGTCGAGCAATAACAGCAGCCAAAGGGTGAGTTTTGGTGCTTCTTCGTGGTGGATTTGTCGTGTGCTACAACCGGGTTCAAGTGTGATTCGATTTGGCGTTCTTTGGGGCAACCATTCGAAGGAGTTTATACAAGTGTCGGCTGGATTTCTTCCTTGATGATCGATCCATCATTGTTCTTCCTTTTCTTCAAGCACACTACGAGGGTAACTTATCTCGTGTTCTATGTTTTCTTGTTGATCATATGAGTCTTCCTTGTGAATATGTCGATTGTATAATTATCAAACATCACTAGAACAAGTTATGAAGTTACACATAAAATATGAATGTAGAAACCCTAATAGTTGTACCAATTGGAATTTGATGTGATTAATGAATTGGTGAACATGTTATGAACTCTTATGAATCCATCTAAACCTGTATTAAAACGGTTATAATCGCCTTGTATCATAATATGGGTCACGGGTTGAAAACATGTTAAGAGAACACATAAAATCATGAATTCAGTGCTGATAGAAATTTTAGGCCGAATTGAACTGGACCTATCTTGTTGATGGAAGCATGTTGTTGGGAGTTTTCTGGGTCTAAAAATAAGTAAAAGAAAATAGCTTTCTGGAAAACCAAGCCATGTAATTTTTAGAGGCATGGAAGTCATACTTTTTGATTTTACGAGTTAGAAGGTCAAAACTGTTTCTGGGTACCTGGAAAATTCGTCCTAGTTCTTGATTTTTCATTCTCAAACTATTTGGAGTTAGAAGCTAAAAACCTGCAGATTTAATATTTCGTATGATGGGTAATTACTGGAATTTTTATAGATTTTTCTAAAGTGTTTTGATAGGGTTGGTAATCACAAACTTTTTGTAAGTAAAATCTGGGCAGAAATTTGGACAAGTTTACTTGTTGGATTTTTGAGGCATAGTTATACTTGTTTAAAAATTCTGGAAAAATTACAGGGTGTTATCAAGATATTAAGGTACCTGGGTAAATATTTGGGAAATTTGATTCTGAGTCCTTATGGGGTTTTAAAATACGACAATATGAGGTCTGTTTACTAGTACATGCTGAGTAAAAGGGTAAAAAGGACTTATGATGAAAGGTTAAGTAAACTAAGGGGTTGAAGTGGTAATTATACAAACTAATGGGTTGAATATGTAAAATCTTATAACTTATGATAAGTACACCTTGCACCCTAATCTTTTAATGATGGCATAAATGCACCCCAAAACTTATAGCTTCTATAATTACCCTTGAACTTATGAAATATCATAATAAATACCCTAAACTATATTTATGTAACACTTGTAATATTTAAGTATGATAAACCTTGGATAAGTCTAAAATGGAAACTTACTAGTAAAGGAAAGTATACTAAAAGGAGTAAGTTAATACAAATTGAACTTAAAGTAATACGTAATTATTAATTCGTATAGGTTCCGAGAAGCGGGAGTAATCTTTTGCTTTGTGATTCGTCTCTTTCCGGGTTGTCTTTGTTATCGAATAAGGTACAGATATTCTGACCTTCCTTATAAGGTTTCTCATGATCTCTTTCATTTTCTGATCCGTTAGTTTCTGAACTGATGCCATTGCTATGATTCCCTTTGCTTGAACCTTCTCTGTTGATCCCATTTGATATGACCTCTGTTATGAACCTATGTTATGAAAACCTTTTTAATTATACCATGGAAATGTTTTGAGAAAAAAAAAAACCAATTTAAAAAGATGTTTATAAATAATGCAAAACTACTTTTATATGAAAGGTTACTAACTTTTGTGAACACTATATTTTGAAGACTAGCTTTATGAAAAACCATTTGAAAGACTATTTTTATGAAAACTACTTTAAGGGATCGTTTTTATGAAAATCATGAATTAAAGGATTGTTTAAAATGGACTTTTGATAGAAACTTCTGAAACGGACTTTTGATCTGAACCATGACTTGATTATTGAATATGAACCTTGATCTGATAAACTCTGATTTGGACATTTGATATTACTTCTGAGATATTTGATATGAACTATCTGTTATGAGCCATCTGTTATGACACTCTGATTTGATATGATATCTGACTCTTAGTTTGATACCCGAGCCAAAATCTGTTTCCTAGCCATGAAGGTAACATGGCCGTGTCATTGATGCACCAATGGCATGACTCTAGGGCGGTAGAGTGATGTTCCGCCACGTCCCCATTTTTATTATGATATGCGCATTATATTTGTTATGGCCAGTATTTGTTTGGGGGCGCATGGATGCATCCTAGATCTGTTCTGTTTAGTGGATTTAACATGATTTGATATGATTTGTCTGGTGACTGGTGCTTGTGTGCAATACACGCCTTTCACATATATCTGGGAGTTAGCTACTCCATTTGAAGAATGAGGACACCTCTCATATTATCTGATTATCTGAGAGGTCTCCCCTCTATATGATTATGAAGATTTATGGTTATGATATGATATGATCTGTTTCTGGGCTCGTGGTGGATTACTATCCCTTTCTATCTTTCCTTTATACTTATTCATTGACTTATCCCTTGATCCATATTACATCTGTTGACCTTTATTTCTGTTTTTCTGTACTATTCTCTATTACTGTTAGTTATCGTTATATCTGTTCACTGAGCTCTCGTAGCTCAGCCGCATTTCTTTTCCCTGCGGCAGGTTTTAGTAAGAAGCTGGGAATGGGTGGAGAGTACCTTTGGACTTAGAAGACTGATAGCTGTTCTGGATTTAGAAGTGATTAGAAGTTATTATTATTTCGGAATTAGTATTTAGTGGAAGTTCATTTGTAACCTTGTAGTACCTGTATTCCATTCGTAACCTTTGAGATTTCTTGTATTGCTATAGATGTATGCTTTGTTTTGATCTGATATGAAACCATTATTGTGGTATCTTTACCCTTGTCGGGTTGGGGTGTTAAAAGACGTATATCGAGGGACTACCTCGAATTATTGAGGGGAATGTCACCTCCTCTAAACCACAAATGCTGGAAGAAGCAATCACTGTTGCTCAAAGGCTAATGGACAGGGAAATCAAGCTTGGTTCCACCCAAGGAAGCAGTGATCACAAGCGGAAGCTTGATGAAAAGAGAACCACCCATCATTACAACAACTATCCCAACAACAAAAACTACCACAATAACAACAACAACAACAACCGTAACAATCATCACCATTATCAGCAACACCGCAACAACCGCCACCACCAACAGAATCACCGGCAGGAAATTGTCAGAGCCTATTCTGCCACACCTGCTGAAGGAAGTGGTTATGTCGGAAAGAAACCGCTGTGCAACCAATGTCTATTGCACCACAACGGGTATTGCACTGTTAGGTGCACAAAATGTCAAAGAGTAGGACATCTGACCAAAGACTGTCGAGTCACAGGTGCAAACTTATAGCCTGTAGCCGTGATATGTCACGGATGTGGCGAAAAAGGACACTACAAGAGCCAGTGTCCAAACCAGAATGCCAACCAAAACAATGGTGCCAGGGGAAGAGTGTATGTGCTAGGAGATGGAAACGCACAGCAAAACCCGGATGTGGTCACGGGTACGTTTCCTCTCAACCAACATCTAGCTAAAGTATTATTTGACACAGGAGCCGATAAAAGCTTTATATCTCTTACTTTTGCTTCATTACTTAAACTCGCCCCCACTACCTTAGACAACACATACGAGATTAAACTAGCTAATGGGAAATTAGTAGGCACTAACTCTATAATCCGAGGTTGCACCTTAACTTTACTAAACCAACCTTTCGACATTGACCTCATGCCTATCGAACTCCGTAGCTTCGACGTAATCATTGGTATGGATTGGTTATCCAAGTACCATGCAAGAATCATATGTGACGCGAAAGTGGTTCACATTCCTTTTGAGAGTGAAACTTTGATTATCCGGGGTAATCAAAGTAAGACTAGATTAAGTATTATATCTTGTCTCAAAACCATGAAGTATATCGACAGAGGATGTCACGCTTTCTTAGCTTATGTGACTGGGAAGAAGACGGATGAGAAACGACTAGAAGATGTGCCTGTAGTAAGAGACTTTCCAGAAGTCTTTCCTGAAGAATTACCTGGACTACCGCCTGTTCGTCAGGTAGAGTTTCAAATTAACTTGGTGCCAGGAGCAGCACTAGTAGCACCAATGAGCACCTTACCGTTTAGCACCATCTGAGATGTAAGAACTATCCGACCAACTGCAAGAGTTACTGGATAGAGGTTTTATTCGACCAAGCTCTTCGCCTTAGGGAGCTCCTGTCCTATTCGTCAAGAAGAAGGACGGATCTTTCAGGATGTGTATTGATTACCGGGAGTTGAATAAACTTACGGTGAAGAATTGATATCCATTGCCAAGGATCGATGATTTGTTTGGTCAACTACAAGGATCGAGTGTTTACTCGAAGATTGATTTAACATCGGGTTATCATCAGCTGCGTGTCAGGGAAGAAGATATTCCTAAGACAGCTTTCAGAACAAGATACGGTCACTATGAATTTCAAGTGATGCCATTTGGGTTAACTAATGCACCAGCCGTGTTTATGGATCTCATAAACCGTGTGTGCAAACCCTATCTGGACAAATTCGTGATTGTATTCATTGATGATATTCTCATCTACTCTCAAAGCGAAGAAGAACATGCGGAGCATTTAAGGACTATTTTGGAATTACTCAAGAAAGAGCAACTGTACGCTAAATTTTCCAAGTGTGATTTCTGGATTCACACTGTACAGTTTCTTGGGCATGTGATTGATCGCTACGGCATTCACGTGGATCCTTCCAAAATAGAAGCAGTCAAAAATTGGGCGACACCTACAACACCCACTTAGGCACGTCAATTTTTAGGACTTGCTGGCTATTATCGAAGATTCATCGAGGGATTTTCGAAGATTGCCAAGCCTTTAACAGAGTTGACTCAAAAGAACAAGAAATACGTTTGGGGAGAAGATCAAGAGAAAGCATTCTAGCTGTTAAAGAAAAAGCTCTGCGAAGCTCCAATTCTAGCATTACCCAAAGGAAATGACAATTTTGTCGTTTATTGCGATGCGTCACACCAAGGGCTTGGCGCGGTATTAATGCAAAGGAAAAAGGTTATTGCATATGCCTCACGACAACTCAGACCTCACGAAGAGAATTACACAACTCATGATCTCGAGCTAGGAGCAGTGGTGTTTGCACTTAAGATTTGTATAACACCCCCATTTTCGAAACGCAGCGGAATACAACATGGGGTGCTATTTATTAGTCACATCGTACAAGCATAGTAAACAACTCAAAATAGAGACGTTTATAATAAAACATTCACATTCGATAAAATCAGAGTAAGCAAAAGAAGGTCCCAAAGTTCAACACAACACAAGTGTTTGAAAGCAACATAAGTTTAAACATGGCATGAGTTTAAAATTTTAAGTATCATCGAATGCGATTTTAAAACATGGGCCATCATTTTTGATATCCATATCCTTCCGCCGCCCATCCAAGCTTTAACATATCACGGACCTGGGATAAAACATGCTAAAAAGGTCAACATAAAGTTGAGTGAAATCCATAGAGTTTAATAAGTAATAAGTTGAATACAAGATAATTCAGTTTGTAAAAATAAGATGGGCTACGTTGTTATACGCCCATAATTCAAATGACATGTAACGAATACAAGTAGTGTAATCAAATTATAGTATTGAGCTCATGACACCGAAACTTAACTGAAATAAATTATGCCCTAAAGAGGTAAGTTTGCCAATTTACCAAGATATTCTCAATATTATGCTACCCGTTACAATGAGCGCTACTCACCCGGACAGGCTCGTCAAACCAAATATGCATATTCATAATATTAGCGCTTCCCATGGAATTAACGGTTCATGATGTTAGGGACTTTAAATGGCAAGAGATAAATCAATAAATATAATCACGTAATCGGGTCCAGCATACCAAAAACTACTTGTATTCAGTTTTTAAAACTAGCATGTATCCCCCTCGCGAGGTTTATAAAACATTAAAATGAGTAAAAGCGAGGCTATGAACTCACCGTGAATAAAGGAAGTAGTATGCAATAAGCAAGTGAGGAGAAATAGCCGCGAAGCTCTACGATGAACCTAAATAGATATACATTTGTCTTAGGTTTTTGAAAATAAGCATTGATGTAATTTTAGCTATATATATAAATTATGATCTTAATTATTCTTGGTAAATAATTTCTATATACTTAACAAGTTCTAATAAAAATGGTCCTTAAGTATGACATGTACATTTCTTACAAAAATTCAAGTTTATAGTCCCTTTTTATTCCTAAGTCCAAAATAAGTGCTAAAGGTCCAATCTAAGTCTAAGGGTTCAATTTAGTCAAAGGGGTCAATTCTTAGTCAAAAGGGTCAGTTTATGACTAAAGGTCCATATTATATTGGGTGGTTCAAAATGAAACTTAGGGGTTCAAATCCATAAGTTATTAACCTTTTCATAACTTTTAACTCAAAATCTGATGGAATTTTTATAACTTAACCATTTCTAAAAATTCATATCTCTCAAACCGTAAGTCGAAAAATTATGTTCTTTATGTCCCCGGAAAGGTATTCATCTGTACTAACAAGTTCTGTGGGGCCCACTAACTTAGAAATTTTGTAACAGTAGTGAATTTATTATTTTTCCCTTTACTACCCAGTTCTGAAATCACTAGTATCACAACAGTCCCACGAAAATACAATATCTTGAGTTATACAGGTTCAATTAATTCCCTGTTTGCGGCCACGTTTAAGTTAAGATGTTATCTACAACTTTTATGTTTTGAGTAACAGTGGGTTATTCACAAAAAAAATGACTTTTATACGTTTCAAATCTGTTACTCAGAATGTAACATGTTTCACTAAAATATTTCTAGTTTAATCATCGTAATGAGTTATTCAATGAAATACCCGTCAAAACGACCGCAAGACATTGATCTACAACTAAATATTTTTAGTTTATGTCCAAAGTTCACTGATAAAATCAGTTAATTACGTCTTTACCCCTGATCAGAAACAACTGTTGCATGTCTAGTCCTTTAGTGTTTTTATTGTTTTCTAAGCTATGTACCAAGCCTAACCAAGCATAATAATTTATATAATATTCAAATACATCAAGATTTATAAGATTTACAGAAGTAAAAATAAAAAAAAATGAAGATTTTGTGAGGAGTTTCTTACAAAAGTGATGAACTAGCAAAATCTATCAAGAACAACCAAATGACACCACCAAGGATAACTCTTGTAAGCTTGAAGGAAGATCTTTATAAGGTCATGAGGGGGCTTCAACCTATAGCCACAAAAACATTTTGTGAGCTAAAGAAAATATAGGAAGAAGAATGGTTCATAAAACCTTCAAAAACATCAACAAAACCTTCAAAAACGTGATTCAAACCACCATTCTTTGAGAGTATCTTCAAGATGATGTTGTATAGATGATTTTATGATAAAAATCAAGATGAGGTGAGTGTGTTTGGTGATGGATTTCGGCAGAAAATGGAGGAATGGAGAAGGAGATGGATGGTTTTTAGGTTTAGTGTGAGATTTGCATGGTGAAGAGTTATGATGATATTTCTTGGAAAAGAGAAAATGGGAAGGGTGTTGGAATGGTAAAAAAGGGGCCGGCCTTAGGCTATATGGGGAGGGTTTTGTATTTTTTTTTTTAAAGTTATTAGATAGGTGTAAATATGTAAAGGTGAAATAAAATGTAAAGGTTTAAACCTTAAAACGCGAATAGATGCTTAAAACTAACGAAATTGTGAAACGAAGTGGAAAATGTGAAAAATATATTTACTTGGTTCCTATGAGTAAATGAAGGAATATAGAATCACTTGAGACAAGGATCGGGATAGAAATCCTAAGCACGGCTCGAGAAAAGCTAAAAAAACGCGAAATTTGCTAAACCGGGTAAAAATTAAAAAGTAAATTTTTACTCAAGAGGAAATGGAATATATTATGGTTTAAAGAATGACTTGAATTTATGAAATGTCACATCACGTACCCCTTAAGAGAGCTCCGTCCCGGTGCTTAACTAGCTTAAACTCCCGACGGTTCATTTGCGAAAAGATGAGGATACTTGCTCTATGTACCTTTGAACCTTGATACGAGATATGATTTTTTTTTAATTGGGATGCGTCTCTATCGCCTTTGATTATTTGTGTTTTGTTGTTGTGTGGAATACGAACAACTTTTTCACCACAGACAATAACCGCGTTTCGATCGGATAACCAATCCATTCCAATGATGACATCAAAAGTTCCAAGTTCAATTGGCATGAGGTCAATACTAAATGGGTGGTTCGCTAGATTTATGGTACAACCCCTTAGAATAGAATTTGTACTAACCAATTTCCCATCGGCTAATTCGACTTCATAACTATAGCTTAACTTAACCGGGTTAATATCTATCAATGCACAATTACGGATGCAGTTTCGGGTGGCTGCCTTTTGAAGACTCGAACATACATGATCCGAGACTACTACTCCCATCATTGCATGATTCTTCCTGGATTAGACATAGGTGATCAGGCTATGTATAATCAAGGAGTAACGATGCAATGCTCGGACTAGTCAACTCATGTGATGTTCGGTGTTTTAAGAAAACTTTCTTTTAGTTATAGTTGTAATTTTTATTTTAGGAAAACCGGTATTTTCTACAACTTCTAGTTCTACTGTTTTATGGTTTTTAGTATTATATCGACTTAACCACATTGTTTGTAAGATAGTAGTCAAAGTAGTTTATATAGTAACGACACAATTTATAAGATTCACCAGAGAGTGGCAACCGATAAAAAATGATAACAAAACCGTTTATGAAGTAATAGTAAATAAGTGTTTTTAGTTAATAAGACTGTGGTAGAGTAATTCTTAAGAGAGTAACAAAATGGTTTATAGTATGGTGACAAATTTGGTATAAGGTAATTGACAGAACGATTTACAAGGTGATAACAAAATAGTTTATTCGGAACAAGTCCAAAATAGTTTATGTGGTAGTAATATATCAGTGGTTTAGTTCATAAGATGGTGGTAAAGTAGTTTGTAAAAGAGTGATGAAATGTTTGATAGGATAGTGACAACTAGTGTATAAAATTTTAGCGAAATGGCTTATAGAGTGATAGTAAAATAGTTTCACAAGGTAATGGTAAAACTGTTTGTAAGGTGTTTACAAAATAGTTTATATGTTATTAATAAAACGGTTTATAAATTGATAGTAAGTCTGATTATTAATTTATAGGTATTAGTAAGGAAATTCTTAAGAACATAGTAAATCCGTTTGTAATATAGTGAAATGATAGTTTATAAGATAATGACAAAGTTGTTTACAAAATGATAGAGAAATAGCAAGTGTAATGGATAGAGTTTGTCGCAACATGTTAATATAAAATAGTAGATATTTATGAGTTGTATAAATCCCACCATTAGGGATAAACATATTATGAGATGATAGGTTAAAGTCGCGTTCAATTTAACTGACGTGTTTCTAGATGACGGGTTATGAGGTGATGTAGTGTTCAAAAAGTTTTAGGGAAAATTTTCAATTTCATTTTCAGAGGTGGATAGTGAGATAATCCAGGGGAAACAATAAACTGATACGGGTTTTATGTAAAACAAAGTTGTGTAAGGTCATGAAAAGCTTTTAAAGATCATAATATCACTCACGATGTTTTGAAAAATGAATGAGACCGTTGTGCCACCCAAAATGCCTGAGAAAGTTTTAGGGGATCATAAAAATAAATGAGTATGTATAACAATTTAGTAATTTTGGTGAATTAGATACATAATTGGGAGAAGTAGGGTTTGACATGATGCTCTGGAGACTGAGTATATAAAGGGTAAGAATCGGTAAAACATTTATAACGATAAGTAGTCGAGTGTAAACTAAGTGTATATGAATAATCTTTATATACATAGTATTAATAGTGGTGTTTCGGAAAGTAAGCAGAAATGCTCAGAAAACATGAGTTCACAGGGAGTAAGACAACCAATAGAAATTGATAAACTGTAACATGTTTTGATGTTATATGAAATGATATACGGTTATGAAAGAGTTTAGAGGCCATTGCAATCACAAACAATGTCTGAGAAATAAGTGAGACCACTGTAATCACCTACAATGTCGGATAAATAAAAGAGATCATTGTAATAACCTACAATGTCTGATAAATAAGAGAGACCATTGTAATCACCTACAATGTCTGATGAATAAGAGAGACCATTGTAATCATAAACAATGTATGATGAATAAGAGAGACCATTGTAATCATAAACAATGTCTGAAGATTTTAGTATTCACATGGAGAAACTTCATAAAAAAAATATAGCGATGCTTTAGGAACAAGCAAGATAGTCTAACAATATCTTAAGTACATTTAGTAATATCTACTATACGTATAACAAGGGTGCACTTGAAGATGTGTATAAATTTCCGGATGAAAATAAGAATAATAGTTATGCTTACTAGTAGCATAAATAATAAGAAATCTTGTGCATAAAGATTTTATATTTATCAAGTGATAATTCGCGGATTATCGAACGAGTTAAGAATAATTATAGTGCTTATATAATTATTTTCAATATAGCAAGATTAAAATATATATACGAAGAAGAAATAGGAAGCTCGGGAGTAGGCGCGCATGGATATCGGGCAAAATGATGGAAACTCATGATTTTTGAAAAATAAATGATTATAGTCTAGGTTTTTTAAAAATTTGACCTAGTTCACTATAACATGTGCTCTGGTACCAATCTATAACACCCCCATTTTCGGAACGCAGCGGAATACAACATGGGGTGCTATTTATTAGTCACATCGTGCAAGCATAGTAAACGACTCAAAATAGAGACGTTTATAATAAAACATTCACATTCGATAAAATCAGAGTAAGCAAAAGAAGGTCCCAAAGTTCAACACAACACAAGTGTTTGAAAGCAACATAAGTTTAAACATGGCATGAGTTTAAAAGTTTAAGTATCATCGAATGCGATTTTAAAACATGGGCCATCATTTTTGATATCTATATCCTTGCGCCGCCCATCCAAGCTTTAACATATCACGGACCTGGGATAAAACATGCTAAAAAGGTCAACATAAAGTTGAGTGAAATCCATAGAGTTTAATAAGTAATAAGTTGAATACAAGATAATTCAGTTTGTAAAAATACGATGGGCTACGTTGTTATACGCCCATAATTCAAATGACATGTAACGAATACAAGTCGTGTAATCAAATTATAGTATTGAGCTCATGACACCGAAACTTAACTGAAATAAAGTATGCCCTAAAGAGGTAAGTTTGCCAATTTACCAAGATATTCTCAATATTATGCTACCCGTTACAATGAGCGCTACTCACCCGGACAGGCTCGTCAAACCAAATATGCGTATTCATAATATTAGCACTTCCCATGGAATTAACGGTTCATGATGTTAGGGACTTTAAATGGCAAGAGATAACTCAATAACTATAATCATGTAATCGGGTCCAGCATACCAAAAACTACTTGTATTCAGTTTTTAAAACTAGCATGTATTCCCCTCGCGAGGTTTATAAAACATTAAAATGAGTAAAGGCGAGGCTATGAACTCACCGTGAATAAAGGTAGTAGTATGCAATAAGCAAGTGAGGAGAAATAGCCGCGAAGCTCTACGATGAACCTAAATAGATATACGCTTGTCTTAGGTTTTTGAAAATAAACATTGATGTAATTTTAGCTATATATATAAATTATGATCTTAATTATGCTTGGTATATAATTTCTATAAACTTAACAAGTTCTAATAAAAATGGTCCTTAAGTATGACATGTACATTTCTTACAAAAATTCAAGTTTATAGTCCCTTTTTATTCCTAAGTCCAAAATAAGTGCTAAAGGTCCAATCTAAGTCTAAGGGTTCAATTTAGTCAAAGAGGTCAATTCTTATTCAAAAGGGTCAGTTTATGACTAAAGGTCCATATTATATTAGGTGGTTCAAAATGAAACATAGGGGTTCAAATCCATAAGTTATTAACCTTTTCATAACTTTTAACTCAAAATCTGATGGAATTTTTATAACTTAACCATTTCTAAAAATTCATATCTCTCAAACCGTAAGTCAAAAAATTATGTTCTTTATGTCCCCGGAAAGGTATTCATCTGTACTAACAAGTTCTGTGGGGCCCACTAATTTAGAAATTTCATAACAGTAGTGAATTTATTATTTTTCCCTTTACTACCCAGTTCTGAAATCACTAGTATCACAACAGTCCCACGAAAATACAATATCTTGAGTTCTACAGGTCCAATTAATTCCCCGTTTGCGGCCACGTTTAAGTTAAGATGTTATCTACAACTTTTATTTTTTGAGTAATAGTGGGTTATTCACAAAAAAAATGACTTTTATACGTTTCAAATCTGTTACTCAGAATGTAACATGTTTCACTAAAATATTTCTAGTTTAATCATCGTAATGAGTTATTCAATGAAATACCCGTCAAAACGACCGCAAGACATTGATCTACAACTAAATATTTTTATTTTATGTCCAAAGTTCACTGATAAAATCAGTTAATTACGTCTTTACCCCTGATCAGAAACAACTGTTGCATGTCTAGTCCTTTAGTGTTTTTATTGTTTTCTAAGCTATGTACCAAGCCTAACCAAACATAATAATTTATATAATATTCAAATACATCAAGATTTATTAGATTTACAGAAGTAAAAATAAAATAAAATGAAGAGTTTGTGAGGATTTTCTTCAAAAAGTGATGAACTAGCAAAATCTATCAAGAACAAAGATCAAGGATCAACCAAATGACACCACCAATGATAACTCTTGTAAGCTTGAAGGAAGATCTTTATAAGGTCGTGTAGGGGCTTCAACCTACAACCACAAAAATATTTTGTGAGTTAAAGAAAATATACGAAGAAGAATGGTTCATAAAACCTTCAAAAACATCAACAAAACCTTCAAAAACGTGATTCAAACCACCATTCTTTGAGAGTATCTTCAAGATGATGTTGTATAGATGATTTTATGGTAAAAATCAAGATAAGGTGAGTGTGTTTGGTGATGGATTTCGGCAGCAAATGGAGGAATGGAGATGGAGATGGATGGTTTTTAGGTTTAGTGTGAGATTTGCATGGTGAAGAGTTATGATGATATTTCTTGGAAAAGAGAAAATGGGAAGGGTGTTGGAATGGTAAAAAGGGGGTTGGCCTTAGGCTATATGGGGAGGGTTTTGTATTTTTTTTTTTAAAGTTATTAGATAGGTGTAAATATGTAAAGGTGAAATAAAGTGTAAAGGTTTAAACCTTAAAACGCAAATAGATGCTTAAAACTAACGAAATTGTGAAACGAAGTGGAAAATGTGAAAAATATATTTACTTGGTTCCTATGAGTAAATGAAGGAATATAGAATCACTTGAGACAAGGATCGGGATAGAAATCCTAAGCACGGCTCGAGAAAAGCTAAAAAAACGCGAAATTTGCTAAACCGGGTAAAAATTAAAAAGTAAATTTTTACTCAAGAGGAAATGGAATATATTATGGTTTAAAGAATGACTTGAATTTATGAAATGTCACAATTTGGAGACATTATTTGTAGGGAACGAAATGGATTGTGTTCACTGACCATAAGAGCCTCCAACATATTCTTGATCAGAAAGAATTTAACATCAGGCAACGCCGATGGTTAGAATTGTTAAGTGACTACGATTGTGCAATTCGTTATCATCCTGGAAAAGCAAATGTCGTAGCAGATGCTTTAAGCAGGAAAGAACGGATTAAGCCTCTTCGATTCAAAGCTTTTGTCATAACCATTAACTTGGACCTGCCATCTCAAATTCTCAATGCACAGACTAAAGCAGTGAAAGAAGAAAATATTCAGGCTGATAACTTAAGGGGTAGGGACAAGGCGTTTGAACTTCGTCCTGATGGAACTCGTTGCACAAAGAACAGAAGTTGGTTACCACTCATTTGTGACTTAAGAAATGTGATTATACATGAATCACATAAGTCAAAGATTTCTGAATGGAAGTGGGAAAGAATAACCATGGATTTGATCACCAAGCTACCTAGGACATCAAGCGGGTATGACACTATTTGGGTCATCGTTGATCGTCTTACGAAATGAGCGCACTTTTTGCCAATCAAGGAGACAGATGAAATAGAAAGTCTCGCACGATTATACCTAAAAGAAGTAGTCTCACGACATGGAGTACCAATTTCCATTATCTCGGATCGTGATTCTCATTTCACGTCCCGATTTTGGGAAACGCTTCAGAAAGCCTTGGGTTCTGACCGGATCTAAACACACGCCTTGTGTTGAAGATACTTTGAGTATATATTAACTAGCACGCGGAATTTACTAGGTAATACTTAGAAGATATTGTTTATGTGATGTATGAATGTAACAGTGAAAGTATGAACACAATTGTTTAACAAACCAAATAGCTTCAATATTACTACGAGTGATCTTTGATTATCACTAGGGTTTTACAACCTTGAAGCTTTCGTATAACTTTCACAACTGATGATGAAACCCTAACTAGGATCTCCTTTTATAGAACAAGGAGTCCTTTACAAGTATTCTGATATTCGTATCAAACTATAACAATAAGATATACACAATATCTATTCTATATTTATCTTCACACGTTTCTGTCTCCATCTCATAATCAGTACTAACCATCTGTACTAGCAGTACTAACTGTTAGTATTAATCTTCAGCAGTTGTAACTTTGACCTGGCAGTACTAACTTCTTGTGCTATCAGTACTAACTGTTGGTTTAATTCCCAACAGGTACTCAGTTAGATATGAGCACTGCTTATCATCCACAGACCGACGGACAAAGCGAAAGAACTATTCAAACATTGGAAGATATGCTCCGGGCATGTGTAATAGATTTTGGTAAAGGATGGGATAGACATTTGCCTTTGGCAGAATACTCATACAACAATAGTTACCATGCTAGCATGAAGGCGGCACCATTTGAAGCACTTTATGAACGAAAGTGCCGATCACCCGTTTGCTGGGCGGAAGTCGGAGAAGTCTAACTTACCGGACCTGAGATCATTCAGGAAACCACTGACAAAATAGTGCAAATTCGGCAACGTTTACAAGCCGCACAAGATAAACAAAAGAGCTACGCAGATGTAAGGCGAAAACCTATGGAATTTAAAGTTTTGGACAGGGTCATGTTAAAAGTATCACCTTGGAAAGGTATGGTTAAATTCGGAAAGCGGAGAAAGTTGAATCTCAGATACATCAGGCCATTCAAGATTCTTGAGAGAATCGGCCCAGTAGCCTACAGACTTGAGCTTTCTATAAAGCTCAGTAATATACATCCTACCTTTAACGTTTCCAATCTAAAGAAGTGTTTGTCAGATGAAACACTTGTCATTCCGATGAAAGAACTTCAACTCAATGATAAACTTAGTTTTGTGGAAGAACCCGCGGAGATCATGGAAAGAAATGTCAAACAATTGAAACAAAGTCGTATCCCCATCGTTAAGGTGAGGTGGAACTCTAAGAGAGGACCAGAATTCACCTGGGAACGGGAAGATCAAATCCGGTAAAAATATCCACACCTCTTTCCCAATACCTAAACTAACACAGACTGAATCTCGGGACGAGATTCCATTCAACAGGGGGATACTGTAACCACTGGTAAATTTCGCCTTGTACTAAGCTAATATAATATTCTAAATAAAGAATACTTATCCATTTTCTACGTATATATTTTTTTAAATAATTAAACGTAATCAGTTTATCTGATCACCACAACTAACTAATGTGACGTAACTCACATCCTCAATAAACGTGCTCCCACGCAGACCGACACCAACATGCTTCATGTTTATGTCACATAAACATCTTTATATGTCAAGTACCAAAGTTTTCAACATCTATTTGCCATTTTACGTTAATTCATTAACGTACGATCATTAAACGCTCAAACTAAACGTTTACTACCTATTAAAGTTCTCACGGAAACCCTAACATGCACTATAAACCCTAATGTGCACTATTGACCTCTAAAGTGCACTGAGGACCCCTAAAGTGCACTAAGAACCCCGAAAGTGAAAACCCTAACGTACAAAACCCTAAAACTAATGTACAAGTCCTTAAAGCACGAAAACCTAAACTTTACCCTATTTTCCCGTTACAAGCCCTAATTTCACAAAACTATGATTTTATGTGATAAAATCACAAACCCTAGTTAATGAGTACATGATTTATTTAAAATATAAATGTACAAGTCTCTCAAGCACATGTACAAGTCCTTAATGCATAAAACACAACATTTATAAAAATCTCATTATAAACCTTAGTGTACTTACTGTAAAGCACATAATTCAAGACCCTTATGCACTAACCCTAAACCTAGATTTTCTTATAAAATTCAGCCCTAGGGTACAAGTCCTAAAACCTATGGTACAAGTACTTAATGCATAGGAACTAAAAATTACATTTTTACTATATTAAACATATCTAAACCAAATTATACTTAACAAGACACTAACCAAGGACCATAACTAAGATTCCTACATTCTTAGAACTTCATGTACAACACCTTAAAGCCATGGTACAAGTAGCTAAAGCACAAAATGCCCCTTTGTATATTTAGTTCAAATCAAACTAAGCTTTAACCAAATCAAGCCCTAATTTAACTAGATCTTAACTATACCCTAACTAAACACTAATGAGGACATAAACATGCCACATATTCATGTCCCCTAAGTCGTCCACCTTAGTCAAATATGTCAAGCCCTAATCAAGGTCTTAATGGTGCCACATTTCAAAATCTTCTTTCCATCACATGAAGAGCTACCAACCCCAAGATACACCTCACTATGTCCCCTCTTCCATATCACACCTTCCCAAGACCTAGAAGCATCAAGAAAAACCTGGAAATGTTTTCTATAAAAGATGACATAAGAACCTGAGTTTTATTGCATTCCATGTTCAAACCACAACACACTAAATCACCCACCCACATTCTGAATCATAAGCTTCCAATAGAAGTTGAAGAAGCATACCAAAGGAGCTAGGAGAGTGGAAAGAAGCCTTGCTGCACTTTGGAGTCATTTTGTCATATTTTGGTCATAGTCGAATTCAACAAGGGTGAGTCTTTCTAATACCTTTCATAGGTCTTAGATTCACCTAAGAATGATGTTACATAAGTTAGAATGAAAAGCCAAGATCAAAATTTATAGTTTTATATATACTGTTTAACCAGTAACTAAACTAACATTTATATTAAGCTATTGGGCTGTTTTAAGTTTTAAGGCCTTGATAAACACAAATAACACATCTAGATAAGCTATATTACATGTTTATAAGTTACAAAAATAAGCTCATAAAATTCGAAATCAAAAATGCATTTTTCTTCTTTTTTTGTTTCTAGTCGACAGCCCCAAACACCCCTTTTGGAATCAAATTTTAACCCACAAGCTCACAACCATAAGCTGAGATATTAAGCATTTTTAATAAGCCCCTAGGTGACTTTACAAAGCTCCAATGATTTGGTTAAAAACTATACAGGTTTCGTTTAATTCTGTGTTTCTTTTGGGGTGGTCACTACATGAGAAAGCCCTAAACCCACATTTTTAGCCCTAATTTTCTACTGTAAACCAAGGCTTATAAGCCCAGCCAATAAGCACTTTTAATAAGATCCTATGATACTACTTAAAGCCCCCAAGATCCAGGTCAAACCCCATAAGCCACGCTTAAATTTTATGGTCTTTGTATGTCGATCAGAATCTGGAAATGATATATATTGTTTTATTCTTATCGAGAAAACAGCCCAAGTACCAACTTTGATGAATTGTTTGGACCATAAGCTAAAAGCTTCAAGCTGTGGGATTTTTCAAACTTAATAAGCTCCTAGCAAAGATTATAAAACAACAAGAACGTCGTAAAAAGATTGATAGGCCTCATGTATATTCTTGTTTACTTTTGATGTCTCGACACATCAAATAACACACTCTTTTTATTTATTTTGAACCTATAAGCTGATAAGCTGTTCACAGCTTATTTACAAACTAACCACAACTTATTTAGCAAGCCATAACAGATCACACCCTTTTCTAAACTTAAAACGTGATTTAAATAAGATAGGGACTATGTACGTGACGACTAGAATACTATAAAGGGAAAACTCTAACATATTGAAACATGGAGTTTTCTTGGGCCAAAGCTGTAAATATTGATAAGTTATATACAACAAGGGCCGAAATAGTAAACAACTAATAGTTAAGGGTATAAAGTGTCACTATTGAAACTACAGGGGTAAAAGTTGTCATTTTATGAAAGTTAATGGGTATAAATTGTCATTTCATAAAAGATGAAGGGTATAAGTTGTTAATTTATAAAAGTTGTCGTTTTATGAAACTATCAACACGACATTTGTTATTCGAATGCTAAAACTTGACATATTCACCTAGGTTGCGTGTCGGAGCAGTTTATTCATCGTACTTGATTTACTTTCAAATCAGACTACTGTAACACCAAGGTGAGTTCATAGTCCCACTTTTATACGTTTTTCAAACTCGTGGGGAGATACATGCTACAAACCCGAACACAAGTATTTTTCTGTATGCTATCCTGATTGATATTGCCTAAGTTTACACTGTTGCCACTAAAAAGACCCTCACATCATGAGCCATTAATCACTTGCGAGTGAACGCGAATATAGTGAATAGATCTATTGGCAGTTGACGCCCCATTTGTGTTGCTGGATAAGTAGCCAAATGCACTTTATTTGAGAATAAACAGGAGAATGGCAAGCTCCTGCCCGAGGGCATTGTTACTTACATCAACTTTATGATTTCTGTAATTAACATCATTATTATGATGTCCCACTGTTAAGGTTTGCATGTCATGAGGCTTAGGGCAATATACTGTACTGCAATATTATTATTTTACTACTACTTAACATGTGTTCAATCAACTGATTATTATGCAAACACTATGGATTCACTCAACTTTTGTGTTGACTTTTTAGCATGTTTTATCTCAGGTAACTAAACCTCAACTGGGCACGGAGTGGCTATGGACTTTCTTATAAAAAGGGGTATCCATTTTGTTATCATTCAGACAATATACATGTATTTCAATAACTCACGTTGGGACCTCTCTTTGTAAAACTCTGATTAAATAAATGAATGATAACTATTTTATCTAAAACATATCTTTTTGGGTCATTTTCTATTATTATGATTGTGATACCTGAAGTAATACCCCAAACCTATTTCCGCTGCGTATACTGAAATTTAGGGGTGTTACATAGACTCTATGAACTCACCAACCTTTGTATTGACACTTTTAGCATGTTTATCTCAGGTCCATAATGAACGAGGATGGCACAAAGGTGCACGGATACATCAAGAAGGCTATAAATTTTATTATCATTCAAAAACTTATTTAACAAACTGTAAAACTACTGGGACCTCATTTCGTAAACTCTGATATTCGAATGGTAAATCTTTTAAAACGAATCAATTAGAGATCGTTTTCTATTATTATAACTGTTGTGCCATGAAGTAACACCTAGTTTGAATTCCGCTGAGTATCGCGGAATTGGGGGTGTTGCAGATTGGTATCAGAGCTATAGTTATAGAGAAACATGTCTAATTGCGACCTAAACTATAACTGCTTTTTCACAAAAACGTTTTATAGCCTTTCGCTCTTCGTGCCTTCCATCCTCCAGACGATTATGTGAACACTCGACATACTTTTGATCACTAAATACATCTGCGTATGCCTATTCTAGGGCATTACGGCACAACCACATTTCTTTGATCATGTACCTACTCATATACTTTTGCGGTCTAGGAAACTTCCTCCAAGTCGTTGTAACTAATTACAATGGTCTTTCCTACTTCCCAGACATTGTAATTTATACAATGATCTCATTTACTTTTCAAGGCACTGTAAGTTCTACAGTTACATCCACAGACACTGTAAATGAAACAATGGTCTCATTTATTTCTCAGACATTGTGAGTTGCACAATGGTCTCATTTATTTCTTAGACATTGTTAGTTGCACAATGGTCTCATTTATTTCTCAGAAATTGTGAGTTGTACAATGGTCTCATTTATTTCTCAGACATTGTGAGTTGCACAATGGTCTCATTTATTCCTCAGAGATTGTGAGTTGCACAATGGTCTCATTTATTCCTTAGACATTGTGAGTTGCACAATGGTCTCATTATTTCTCAACATTGTGAGTTGCACAATGGTCTCATTTATTCCTCAGACATTGTGAGTTGCATAATGGTCTCATTTATTCCTTAGACATTGTGAGTTGCACAATGGTCTCATTTATTTCTCAAACATTGTGAGTTGCACAATGGTCTCATTTATTCCTCAGACATTGTGAGTTGCACAATGGTCTCATTTATTCCTTAGACATTGTGAGTTGCACAATGGTCTCATTTATTTCTCTGACATTGTAAGTTACACAATGGTCTAATCTACTTCTCAAGACATTGTAAGTTACACAATGACCTCTCTATCATTTCTCAAACATAATGAGTTACCCAATGGTCTAATTTACTTCCCATACATTATGAGCTGCACAATCGCCTCTCCCATTTCTCCGACATTGTAAATGATTACAGTGATCTCTAAACTTCTAATGACCTTATATTATTTTACATGAAACTTGTCTCAAACTATCGATTTCGTTGATAGAAATTAAAGATATGAAATTGCTAAGGAACAAACTGATTCATCATCTACAAAAGCTGAAGTTCAGCAACTTTCTCTACATTCATCAAGTTCTCTTCCGAAATTTTCATTATTAAAAGTCTATGATTCTAACCTAGTGTGGACTATTTTTCTTTTCCACGCGTATCTGCTTTATTCGCTCATGCTACACACTCATACTACATACTTAAGATCGATTATTATACTAACGATGTACTATCACAAACGACGGGCATATCACGAGTATACCTAATTTAGGTATTTGAAAATTTTATCAAACCTCGGCTAAATATAGTCTAGTCACCTATATTTAACCTAGGGACAGTTAAACATAGACTGACTACCTATGTTCAACTTAAACTTTCCAAGTACTGGGAATAGTTGTACTAGGGTTGTGTCCAGATTGATTCTCTACTTGATTTCTTTTCAAAAATCGCAAATTTTGTGAGTATAAACAATTCATGTGTATTCATCAGATTAAACAAAGTGACAAAGTAAACCCTTACCAAATCTTTATCATGTAAAGTCAGTCTCATCTACCAACACTCTTTATTTAGGGCTTTAGTCCACACTATAATTCAAATGCATCCTACATTTAACAGATTTCAACCCATGATCAAATTATAACCACACAAGACTATTTAGAAAAACCAGACTCAAATGCGCCCACCTGGTCACATGTTAACATAAATTCGAACATCAACAATAAGTGTTTCATAATCTTATTTCTACTTCAAACCAAATAACTCACTAAATTAAGGAAAAATGGATTTGTACTTACGTATTCTTTTATTGTCGTAAGAATAAGTTAAAATTTCATAAGAACAACGATAAAACAAAGATTCAATACAATACTTTTCTCGCAACACTATCTATTACTCCCAAAATCTATCTATGCCGATTGCTAGAACCACGAGTGGTGTAAGAATCACTAAAACCGCGAACAAAAACTGATAATTTTTCTTCTTCCGAAATGTTGACATAGTAAGTAACTACTACTACGAAGTACACGAGCGCAACAATGGAAATAAAATGCGGCGTCTTAAAGTGTTGATAAGTGAGAAATTTAGTATAAAAGAATGAGAGTTAAAAATGGAGTGTTTGTAAAAACAAAAGTAGCCATTACTATTTTCAACCATTAGTGGTTACTATTCACTAGTTACTATTCACCTTGAATCAGAAGAAATATTTATCTGATAAAACACTCGTTAGTTTACTAAGAAGAAATTCAGGACAATGATGAATTACACCTTATTTCAAAAACGACAAGTTGAAATACATCACTAGTTATCTCATAAACCAATTGACACAAGGAAACACATTTATTCGTCAACATCGCTTCAACATCTAACACAGACTGAATCTCGGGACGAGATTCCAGTTAAGGGGTAGGTACTGTAACAACCAGTAAATTTTACCTTGTTTTAAATCAATATAATATTCTAATGAAATAATAGTTATCCATTTTCTATGTCTAATCTTTTTTTTTAAGATTAAATGTTATCAGTTTATCCGATCACAACAAACCAACTAATGTAACGTAACTTAAGTTGACTTGACTTTGACTAGTGGACTATTTGACTTTTACCATAAAGTAAAAGCAAATACTGTAATCGGTAGTTAACCAGTAATTTCCCAAGGTAAATAATTCGCTCTGATCCGAATTACTACTCTCTGAATGTTTACGTTCACCTTTGTCTAATTAACAAGAAGGTATATTGCGTTTCCTGCGTACCGATACCGCAATAATAATGGTTTACATTTGATAGTCATTATTTGAGATCAATAGTTTCGTTTATATTTTAATTCCATAAAAACGTCTCCAAAAATATATTTTTCGCATTTACCCAATCAAAGTACCGCGTTTACACTTGAGCTCAACGGGACACGAGGTATCCACAATACACTAGATAATAATAATTATCCTGATCTTTTATCAAATCACCCACCACCACTCATTCTTTTATATATCTATTTCCTTCTCAGTCGATCAACACAAAAGAAAAAGAGAAGATATATTATCTCCTCTTTCCCTCTCTTATATTTCCTGTGATCGACACCACCACCACCACCACAGCCACTCCACGCCACCACCATCATCAAGAGACAAGGAGGATCTAGGGTGTGCTTATTACGGGTTGGTAAAGGTTTGTTTGATTCGAAATAATCACCACACCGACACCACAGCCACCTCGGTGCCATCGTCTCCACCTCTCTCCTCTTCAAACCGCCACCACCACCATCGTCTTTACCTTGTGGGTATGTCAAAAAACCCACCAAAGCTTACTTGTATTTTTCTCTTTTTGATTCGAATAGGAGATTAAAAGTTGTATAATAACTAATCCATTCGAGTGGATTAATAATTATTTTGTAACTTGTATCATCGCTAAAACTTGTGGTGTTGTGGTTTAATAAGGTTTTGCTCGAGTTCTTATTATTAAACACTCGATGTGCTTATTTCTGTGGCTTATTTATAAGCTTATTTGCTTATTCAGATAGACTTGTATAGCTCCTGCTTGATTATGTTTATTTAATCTTAATTGAGTTTACGGCTTATTTTTGGCTTTTGGTCTCGAATGGAAACCGCGAAACACCTAAGAGGGTGCGGTTGGGTTAGTTTGTTATCGGACCATAAGAGACACACCCATAGAGGGCGTATTGGCTGGACTTCGAATCATCACCGAGAGCACCCAAAAGGGTACGTTAGGCTGTTTGTTTTGCTCGGTCCTCCACAGCAACGCCAAAGGGTGTTTGGCTTATTTTAATTTTCTTCTCTTCCTCTATTGGTTATTTCAATAAGCACATAACTTATTGTGTTTGTTCGCTTGTGGTATAAAAACAAAACCCCAAAGGGTTGTTTGGTTTGCTCCCGGCTGAAAGCCACCCCGAAGGGTGTGTCTTGGTTTGATTCACAGCGAGCCAACGAAGGGTGTTTGTTTTAAACTTACATATTTCGGCTTATTTGATTATATACAACTTACTTGGTTATATATAAACATGTTTAAGTCATTTGAGGGTGTCGTGTGGTTGTGGTCTCGATTCAAGAAACACCCACGTAGGGTGCGTTTGTTTGATTGTCTCGGCTGGAAACCACCACAAGTGGTGTGTGGCTCGGGTTGTATCACCACAGCCAACGAGGGGGTTGTTTGTACGAGCCTATGGCTCGACTTATGTGACCTTCATGCTTATTTGTGATGTTCAGATTGTCTATTTTAGTTGTGCTTATTGGTTTAACTTTTGACCATTAACAATATTTAGTGTCGAATTATATATGCTTGTTATTTTAGTTGTTCAGATTGTCTGTTATATCTATATTGGACCAACTATGCATTTTAAACTTTGGGCCGAATGGTATACTTATAATATGTTAACGGTTAAACATATAAGCCTTAATGAGCTAAATATATATAACTTAATGGATTAACTTATAATTGTTATTGGACTACTTATTAGATATTTATTGGACTAAGTATACAAGGATTAACGGACTATATATATTTAAACATGTTTGACTGTAGGACTTGATAATTAATATTGGACATTTGGACAAGTCGACATATTTTGGACTATCGGACTATATATACATATATTGGACATACGGACTTGGACTTATTATAGAAATCCGATAATTAAACGAAAAGTATAGTTTTGAAACTCATGTTTCATTATAAAACATACACTATATGGGGATACCGGGTGAAGGCCCAAGACTTAACCATCAACTCATCATTTACTTATCTGCTTATCTGATTCTTACATGTTTATTTTCTTTTTATGCTAGTACTATATGTTTTATGCTTTGGTATGTGTTACGGGTCTTAATATTCAAACCACCACACAAACGATGATACAAAACCTTTTTACAAACAACAATATGAGAACAATGATACAACATCTTTTGAAACTTATACGCATCGATTACTTTCCGCGTGTGATATTTTGAGACAAGCTTATATTCATTAGGTTATGCCGATTCTGTATTCTTTGAGCTATACTTCTTTACACTGTTGTGTTATCTACGTTGTGTTATCTACGTCACTACATTCCAAGGTGAGTCATAGCCCCTCTTTTCTTATTTTGAACACTTTGGGGGAGATACATGCTCGTTTTACTTATAAATCTTACTCGTTATTCATAAACATTCTACTTGATTTATGAAATACTCTATTTGTTTACTGAAACTTACTAAATGCTGAACACAAGTATCCCACTATTTCAAGTTCTGGGTGCTATCAATTGGCTCACGATTTCAAGTTCTGGGTGCTATCAACTGGCCTACTATTTCAATTGCTGGGTGCTATCAACTGGCCCACTGTTTAAGTTATGGGTGCTATCAACTGGCCCACTATTTCAAGTTTTGGGTGCTATCAACTGGCTCACTGTTTAAGTTATGGGTGCTATCAACTGGCCCACGATTTCAAGTTCTGGGTGCTATCAACTAGCCCACTATTTCAAGTTCTGGGTGCTATCAACTGGCCCACTGTTTAAGTTCTGGGTGCAACAACGTGGCCCAATCTAGAGACTTGTGTTCAGCTGATTTATACACAAACAAACTACGGGTGTATAACAACGTAACCCACTACTTATTTCATCAATATTCGTATTTATTACAATTATTATCCAAACTTGAAACTATTGGAATCAACTGTTTTACTTATAGACTCTATGAACTTACCAACTTTTGTTTTGACACTTTTAGCATGTTTATCTCAGGTCAATAATGAACGAGGATGACACAAAGGAGCACGGATACATCAAGAAGGCTATAAATTTTATTGTCATTCGAAAACTTATTTAACAAACTGTAAAACTACTGGAACTCATTTTGTAAACTCTGATATTCGAATGGTAAATCTTTTAAAACGACTTAATTAGAGATCGTTTTCTATTATTATAACTGTTGTGCCATGAAGTAACACCCCGTTTGAATTCCGCTGCGTGTCGCAAAATTGGGGGTGTTGCACCTAACAACAATGCTTTCAAGTATTTTATTCATAAAACAATGTCCGTTTGTTTACTTTGATATGATGGCGATGATATTTCTGAACAACAATAAAATGGTACAGTAATAGTTTAAAAGTCAACTTGGAACATAATTTCGTGATGAGTGTGTAATTTACTTAAGGGTTAATTCTACATAGAGTTGCGATCCCCTACAGAGGGGAATGAAAATAAAAAGTGTAAAAAGTATTTCTAGCCATCAGATCAGTCAAAACTTTGACCAAAAAACAATCCACGGTTGCTAACTCTCCATTCTAATAAAAGGATAAATAAGTAATTTTACAACCAAAAACCCTCGTATACCCACTTCCCTCCATCACTCACACATTCATTTCACTCTCACTCTCTCTCTATTTCCGATCAAAATTTGGGGAAATTTTTAGGGTTTTAATTTCCGATCATCTCCCACTAAGTCGATTATATTTCCGATTAAAATTTGGTGAGAATCACAATACTCGAAGATGAATCAACTTGGTAAGTTTATTTCAGATTATGTTTTAATTTTGTTTTAGAATAAAGTCGAAGAACGTAGTTGAAGAATTAGGGTTTTTTAGAATGTAGTCGATTAATTAGAGTTTTTGAGAATGTAGTTGAAGAATTAGGGTTTTTTTTATAAATTTATGATTTTAATTTTTTTTTAATTTTTTTTTTATAATTTTTTTAGAATCTTCAACTGGAACGATTTGTTCATCAGTTATGATTTTTTTTATATATTTTTTATTTTTTTTTTATAATTTTTTTAAGTAGGTTCATCAGTTATTAATTTTAAGTAGGTTCATCAGTTATTAATTGAAATTAGGTTCATCAATTTTGCTTGATAATAAACACAACACAGTTTTTGTTGTGGTATGTGTTGTGTTTTTGGTGCTAGAGGTAATTACTAGTTTGGTTCATCAGTTTTTGTTTTGGTATGTGTTTGTGTTTTTTGGTTCATCAATAAACTGATAACCAATAAACTGATGAACCTATAAACTATTTTGGTTCATCAGTTTTTGTTGTGGTATGTGTTGTATTTTTTGGTTCATCAATAAACTGATGAATCATATAACTGATGAACCAATAAACTAGTTTTTGGTTCATCAGTTTTTGTTGTGGTATGTGTTGTATTTTTTGGTTCATCAATAAACTGATGAATCATATAACTGATGAACCAATAACTAGTTTTGGTTCATCAGTTTTTGTTTTGGTATGTGTTGTATTTGGTTCATCAATAAATTGATAACCAATAAACTGATGAACCTATAAACTATTTTGGTTCATCAGTTTTTGTTGTGGTAAGTGTTGTGTTTTCGGTTCATCAATAAACTGATGAACCAATAAACTATTTGGTTCATCAGTTTTTGTTGTGGTATGTGTTGTGTTTTTGGTTCATCAATAAACTAGTTATTGGTTCATCAGTTATTAAGTGATAACCAATAATCCAATTTTTGGTTCATCAGTTATTAAGTGATAACCAATAATCCAATTTTTGGTTCATCAATAAACTAGATATTTTGTGTTGAAAGGAGGTTCATCAATTTTAAGTTGGTTCATCAGTTATTAAGTGTTTGATTCAGCTTATCTGGCTATATATATGATTTTTTTTTTGTTCATCAATTATTGTCCTTATTATATGATTTTTTTTTTATAAAAATTTTTAGAATCTGGAAGCAATATTGAAAAAGAGAAGAGATCCAAAAGATTCAATGACCGACCAGCTCTAAAAGGTATGAAACTGTGATTTCAGTTATGTTTCAGTTTTGGTTCATAAATTATTGTAATTATTACATGGTTCATCAATAAACTGATGAACCAATAAACTAATAACCAATAATCCAATTTTTGGTTCATCAGTTTATTTTGTTGTGGTATGTGTTATGTGTTGTTGGTTCATCAATATTGTTAGCGATCTGTTTATTTTGTTGTTGTATGTGTTGTGTTTTTGGTTCATCAATAAACTGATGAACCAATAAACCAATTTTTGGTTCATCAGTTTATTTTGTTGTGGTATATGTTCATCAATACTCTTTTGGTTCATCAGTTATTTTATATTCAAAGTATGTTCATCAGTTGATTTTTTTTTTTTTTTTTTTTTTTTGTATAGCTAATGATGCAAAAAAAGCAAAGTTGCTGATCACTTATTCTCCCAGTGACGATGACTTTGTTGATGATGCATTTGGTCGTCCGAAAGCTAATGTGTCTAAAAAACTTGCTACCATTTCTACCTCTAAACCTTCTTTATCTAAACCTTCTAAAACAAATCTCTCTAAAGACCTTAAGCCGCAATTAAGTCTTCTCCAAACTTCCAAACAAAATAAATTTCCAGTGGTTAAGATAAAAAAATTTCCTGGTCCGTTATACGACCTCATTCAGACAATTACTGAGGATCAGAAAGAAGCTATTGCAAGTTTGGGTTTTGAATCACTGTTGGAGTTTCAAGTAAATGGAACAACAAGTCGTTTGGGTTATTGGTTGCTGACTAAATTTGATGGTTTATCGGGAACTCTAAAAGTTTTTGGTGAAAACATACAAATAACGCCTGAATTGGTTCACCAAACATTTGGGTTTCCAATGGGCACATTGGCTGTTGATGTACGAGAGATTTTAAAAGAAAGGTCAAATGTAACGTATAGAGAATGGAAAGACCAGTTCAAGAAAGTTTCTAGATTGTATGTTAACAAACTGATGGAACGAATGAGGAATCAAATTAGGAGAAATGATAGTGGGAATCTATTTAAGATAAACTTCCTAGTTCTCTTTTGTACTATTATGTCCTATGTTACCACAACGGGGACTCTCAATCTAGGGGTTATCCCATCTCTTACCAACCTTGAGAAGGTAAGATAAATGGATTGGTGCCAATATGTGGTTGATAATCTCATGAAGGAAAAGTTAGCTTGGAAACCGGGGAAAACGTTCTATGGACCACTCTTGGTGCTAGAGGTAATTACTAATTTTTTTTAATCTTATTTTTATATGTTATGTTACCTTTGGTTCATCAATTAGCTTATATGTGTTTATCAGTTAGGTTCATCAGTTGTGTTATGTTAGGCTCATCAGTTGTCATAGGTTCATCAGTTGTGTTATGTTAGGCTCATCAGTTATGTTGGCTCATCAGTTGTCATAGGTTCATCAGTTGTGTTAGGTTCATCAGTTATGTTAGGCTCATCAGTTGTCATTGGTTCATCAGTTATCATGAGTTCATTAGTTGTTTTTCAGAATCTTTTTTTAATCTACCTTTATATTAAAAATGCAGGTGATATTCGCCAATTCACTTCTCCAAAACCCAGAATACCCAGCGTTTGAGTACTGGAAAACAGAAACATTGCAAGAATTGGAGGTGATGATGTTTGGGAAATGTCGAAAACAAAGGACTCCTAAAGCAACTAAGACAGAGGAGGAAGAGGAAGAGTTGGAGAAAGAAGAAGAAGAAACGAAGGATGATGATGGTAATGAAGAAGCAGATGATGATGGAGAGAATGAGAACGATGATGATGCAGAAATCTTAATGATAGAGAATGAAAAAAATGATGAAGAAGAAGAAACTGAGAAAGATCATGAGAAAGAAGAAGAGACTGATAAAGATGATGAAGAAGAGGAAGAGAATGAGGAACATGTTTATGATGAAACATCTCATATGCGTAAGATTTTTAATATTTATTAAACTATGATTATTAGGTTCATCAATTAACCGTTAATATATGTTTTTAAATTAAATTCTAACAATTTAACAGATGATGTGAACGAGAAAGATGCTGTTGATGAGGAAGATGAGGAACAAGAAGACAGAGAAAATGTTGTAGAACCCACAAACAAACCGAAATGGTCAAGAAGCCATATTTCTAACTTCTTAAAAGGAAATAAGAATGATGACGGTAAGTTCATCAGATGAACTTAATGGAGTTTTAGGGCAGTTTTTTGTGTATATGTTTAAGATCATCAGATGAACTTTATGAAGTTTTAGGGCAGTTTTTTCATGTGTTCATCAGTTATATTATACGTAATTATAACTATGTTAGTTAATTAATGTAAAGTGAACATATAATTTTCATATGTTCATCAATTATATTATATGTTCTTCAGTTATATTATATGTTCATCAATAATTTTCATATGTTCATCATTTACCTAAAAAACTTGTATCTAGACTTAGCGATTGAGCAACCAATCCAAAAAACAATGGAAGTGACGCCACAAGCAGCGGACAATGAAGAAGGGCAAAAAACTGATCAACAAGGTACATACTGAAACATTCTTATTGATGAACCTGTTAATACTTATAAAAACTTTCGATGAACTTACCGTCATCATTCTTCTTACCTGTTAAAAGGTGGAAAATATGTAGGAAGCAAAAGGAAAAGGAAAAGAAATTCAGAGGAAAGAGTCTCCAAAACCAAAATATCTCCAAAGAAATCGCATTCGATGAACATGTTCAAAAGGCAAATAACATACAAAAGAAAAACAAAATCAAAATCTCCTAATGTTATTCAACCTGTTCAGAGGAAAGAGCCTTCAATTGTAGAAGAAGATGAGATTCATGAGCAAGTAGCTGATTATGCTCATACCCATATAGATGATATTGAGGAGAATCAATGGGTAGATGCACAGCCGATCGGTAATAATCTTTTTTGTGATATTTGAAATTCTTATGCTCATCAATTAGTTGTGATATTAGCGATTTAAGGTTTATCAATTATTTGTCCTGTGTTGTGTTTTGGTTCATCAGTTTATTGGTTCATCAGTTTATTTTGTTCTGGTATGTGTTGTGTTTTTTGGTTCATCAATTAACTGATGAACCAATAAACTGATGAACCGATAAACTAATTTTTGGTTCATCAGTTTATTTTGTTGTGGTATGTGTTATTTTTGGTTCATCAGTTTAAATTGATGAACCTAAAACACATAACACAGGACATCAATTATTGTTATGTGTTATATGTTTTTGGTTCATCAATTTTATGTATATTAAATTTATGTTCTTCAATATTGTTTTTTGGTTCATCAATTGTTTAACAGATGATCCTATTCCAATGAAAGCAAATGATGGAAATATTGAAATGGATCATACAATGACCGGAACAGACGATACAGCTGATATGCGTAAGAATTTATTATTTATTAAACTATGATTATATTAGGTTCATCAATTCGCCGTTTATATATGTTTTAAAATTTAATTTAACAATTTAACAGATGATGATATTCCAATGTCTGGAACTGATGAAACGGCTGAAAATGGAAATGATGAACGGAACACCTCATCATCTGCAAGTATTAAGCTAACCCAACAGTTATCAGCAATTATATTAGAATTTCAAGGGGTGTATTCCCAATTCAAATCAGCGGAGGTAAAAATCTTTAAACTTATTAGTCAAAGCATATGTAAACTGATGAACCATTATGATATAACTGATGAACCATTGAAATATAACTGATGAACCTTATAAAATAACTGACAGGAGTTCAGCCATTCACTGAAGAACATGTTAACAATATTTCAAGAACTCAAGATTGATATTGATGACATGCTAAGTGCTGGATTGGAAAAATACCCCGGAAATGAATCATTGTTGGAAGTCCGAGACTGGATGAACAGGTTGGTAAACAGAACAACGGTTGAGAGCTCCCAGAGTGAAGATGAGAGCTCAATGCTGATGCTAACAATGGGTGATGATAACGATGGCTCTGAGGCTAAGGAAGTAAGTAAACAAAAAGATGAAACGTTAACTCAAATCTACTTGGATCCAAACATTATTGAAGAAATTGATAGGATTCAACGTCAAAAGCAGGTAATAAAATCAAAAACCATTTTGTACCTAATTGATGAACTTATAATTTATTTGTATTATGAAAACACTTGATACAAAAAAAGTAACTGATGAACCCTTTACTGAAAACAGATTCGAAAGCCAGAATTCCCAATATTCACGGAGCAATTGCAGGCTATTGTTTTGTATGAAAAGAAGAATGACTCCGACCAGTTGTTGGATGAGTTGATTAAAAAGACACCTTTCTTGCAACCATCGTCAGAATTGTTGAGTGGGGAAATTGATGACAGTGCTTGGAAAAAAATAGAACTGGACGCTTCCGCACAAGATATGGCACAAGATACACCACAAGATATGCCACTGATGGTAACCCCCATATCAATGATACCTCCATCAGCCGAAGAAAAATTAAGTATGAGTGAAACAAAAGATGAAGAATTTTCCACACCACTAAATTCTTTCAACACAATCGCTCAAAAGCTTAAAGTGCCTGAAACGGTGAAGAGAATTAGACAAGGTGAAGAAGGCTTGGAAAATATAAAAGAAAAGAGAAAAGTCAAGCCTACTGAATCTCTTAGATCTCCGTATTTACAAAGAGTAGTTGTGATGAAGAACAAAGTGCACGAGATGGAAAAAAAGGTAGCTGATACAATTTTCGTTGCTAGAGGAGGTCTCGAGTAAGTAATATGAATTAGGTTCATCGATTTAAAAATTATATTTCTTAATCAGTAGTTTTTTTTTTTTTTTTTTTTTTTTTTTTTTTTTTTTTTCATTCTAAAATATTATCTTAAAATGAAATTGCAGTGATGTGTTATTTCATAACTTCTTTATTGACGGTCAAAGAGTCCACTTTGAGAGCTTCAAAGAAGGAAATGAAATCACTTCAGGAACGATTGATATGTGGGCGCATCTACTTAACGTAGCAGAAGATAAAAGGAGTCCTGGATCATTGAGGAAGCTATATAGCCATACGTCAATTATTGTAAGTTACAAAAACTTTATCAATTATGATTCAATAGTTGAAATCAGTTTACATATGCTTTGACTAATATTGATGAACCACAGACACCAGAAATGGAGAAAATGGGTATAACCTCGAAGGCTCTCCATTCAAAGTTTGAGGAGAACATGAACTCTATTTTGTTTTTGTCCACTGCTTATAAATCTATCAAAGATATCGATCTAGTAAGCATTTCTATTTTACTAGTTTGTAGGAGATAAAAAACTGATGAACAAATATATAATTGTAAATTTTAACACTTTATGTTTTACAGATGTTTTTTCCAATGATGCTTGCTGAAGAACATTACTATGTTGTCTGTTTCAACTTGAAAGAACCTCAAGTACATATTCTTGACAACATGGATCACAATGATACAATCACAGATAGATATCAGAAGAAATTCAAATATTTGGTAAGAATTTTATGTATATTAAATTTATGTTCATCAATATTGTTAGCGATCTAAGGTTCATCAATTATTTATCCTGTGTTATGTGTTTTTGGTTCATCAGTTTATTTTGTTGTTGTATGTGTTGTGTTTTTTGGTTCATCAATAAACTGATGAACCAATAAAGTAGTTTTTGGTTCATCAGTTTATTTTGTTGTGGTATGTGTCATGTGTTATGGTATGTGTTATGTGTTTTTTGGTTCATCAATAAATTATTGTTATGTGTTATATGTTTGATTCATCAATTTTATGTATATTAAATTTATGTTCATCAACATTGTTTTTGGTTCATCAATTATTTAGATCGCTATAAATTATTTGTCCTGTGTTATGTGTTTTAGGTTCATCAATTATTTGTCCTGGTGTTATGTGTTTTTGGTTCATCAATTTTTGTCCTGTGTTGTGTTTTACATTCATCAATAAATTTAATTTCCTGTATCATGTTTTGGTAGTATAAGTTTCAACTGCTACTTGTATGTCCTGTGTCGTGTGTTTTGGTTCATCAATTATATGTTCATCAATTATTATAGATTCATCAGTTATCAGTTAAAATGAAGCTATCAGTTAAATTGAAGCTCATTGTTTATTTATTTGTTGTTACAGAGATATCTCTTTTTGAGGTTCTTGAAAAATAATGACTATGCGCATATTGAACAACTAAACAAATACCCAGTGTGTTGTGTGAAAATGCCATGGCAAACCAAAAACAATTACATTGATTGTGGTATTTTCGCTATGAGGCATATGGAAACATATTTGGGTAACAAGTTCTTTGATGCTGGGTTTGCAAAAGAAGGAAAAGAACAAAACAAACAGATCGAAGACTTGAGAAAGAAGTACCTTACAAAGATTTTGTTGTCCGACTGCAACCAGAACAGGAAAGTGGTAGAGGAGGAGGTTGAAGATTATCAAAATTTAAGTCTGAAGGATAAGAGAATCCTCCAAAAATTGTCGGCAAAGAGTATTGTAGAACGTGCCGCCGACTATTTTGAGAAGGAAGCTAATGCTCTTCAAGAACAAAAGAAGTGAAAACGGGCAAGTGATTTTTGGTATGGTTAAATAGTTTGCAGCACTAACGGTTTTTGTTGCTTAGAAAAGGCAAGCATTTTTTATTTCAAGAACAATCTGATGTAATTTACAGTTAAATAGTTAGGAGTAGTAATCTGATCTAATTGATAAATATGATTTATTTTGTATGAATTTTAGTTTTCTTTGTTCATCAATTGATGAATATATTAACTATCTGAAATGTTTCTTTGTTCATCAGTTATTGTGCTGTGTTATGTGTTTTGGTTCATCAATTATTGAACTGTGTTATGTGTTTGTGGTTCATCAGTTTATTGGTTCATCAGTTTATTTTTTTTTTGGTATGTGTTTTGTTTTAAGGTTCATCAATAAACTGATGAACCTATAAACTAGTTTTTGGTTCATCAGTTTTTGTTGTGGTATGTGTTGTATTTTTTGGTTCATCAATAAACTGATGAATCATATAACTGATGAACCAATATTCTAGTTTTGGTTCATCAGTTTTTGTTGTGGTATGTGTTGTATTTTTTGGTTCTTCAATAAACTGATGAATCATATAACTGATGAACCAATAAACTAGTTTGGTTCATCAGTTTTTGTTTTGGAATGGGTTTGTGTTTTTTGGTTCATCAATAAACTGATAACCAATAAACTGATGAACCTATAAACTATTTGGTTCATCAGTTTTTGTTGTGGTATGTGTTGTGTTTTGGTTCATCAATAAACTGATGAACCAATAAACTATTTTTGGTTCATCAGTTTTTGTTGTGGTATGTGTTGTGTTTTTTGGTTCATCAATAAACTGATGAACATATAACTATTTGGTTCATCAGTTATTTGTGTATGTGTTGTGTTTTTTGGTTCATCAATAAACTGATGAACCAATAAACTATTGAAGGTTCATCAGTTTTTGTTGTGGTATGTGTTGTGTTTTATGGTTCATCAATAAAATGATGAACCGTTAAACTGATGAACCAATAACTAGTTTGGTTCATCAGTTTTTGTTTTGGTATGTGTTGTATTTGGTTCATCAATAAATTGATAACCAATAAACTGATGAACCAATAAACTATTTGGTTCATCAGTTTTTGTTGTGGTATGTGTTGTGTTTTTGGTTCATCAATAAACTGATGAACCAATAACTAGTTTTGGTTCATCAGTTTTTGTTTTGGTATGTTTTGTATTGGTTCATCAATAAACTGATAACCAATAAACTGATGAACCAATAAACTATTTGGTTCATCAGTTTTTGTTGTGGTATGTGTTGTGTTTTTGGTTCATCAATAAACTGATGAATCATTAAACTAGTTTGGTTCATCAGTTTTTGTTGTGGTATGTTTTGTGTTTTTTGTTCATCAATAAACTAATTAACAAATAAACTGATGAACCAAAAACTAGTTTATGGTTCATCAGTTTTTGTTTTTGTATGTGTTGTGTTTTTTGGTTCATAATAGAATACTATTATCTCAATTCAGAATTACTTTGATCATTATGAAAAAAAAAAAAAAAAAAAAAAAAAAGCATTCTTATCAAACAAACTTCACATTGATTTGTCTAACAGAAAAATCAAAGTTACTTTGATGATTATCAAAAAAAAAAAAAAAAAAAAAAAAAAAAAAAAAAAAAACCCATTTGTATCAACCAAACTTCACATTTATTTATCTAACAGACAACTAATTAACTACACAAGCATTCTTCTCAGTCAATCTCGCCTTCTTAGCAGCCAATCTCGCCTTCTGCTTCATCTCCTTCACGGCAGCCTTATCACTAGCCTTCTTAGCAGCAATTTGAGCTCTAATGGCATTGCACTTCGCCTGATTATGATCGTTCATGCTAGATTTGCAGAATCTACAGTTCTTTCTACGCTTCCCACTTGGATTAAGAGAACGCTCAACACTGCTCTTAATCCTTTTTCGCGACCCTTTAGTACTAACCTGTTTTGGACCAAAAAACAAGACAATAACAATTGGATGATGAAAAATATGTTGAACAACAACTGATGAACCTATCATAACTGATGAACCTATGATAACTCATGACTATAATTGATGAGCCTAAAGATAACACATGACTATAATTTATGAACCTATGATAACTCCCAACCTGTGATAACATAACCAATGCTAACACAAATAAACTAACTGATGAACCTAACTAAAGTGCATAAATTGAATAAAATCGGATAAAAATCAGTACTAACCTGCTTTGGAACATTTACAATGGTCTCTTCCGGTTGCGACACACCAAGAATAGAAGCAATCCTATCTCGTTTATTAGTCTTTTTAGGCACAGGAACATCAGCATCTGCCTTCGCCATTAACTGAACCTGATGATCTCTAAACTTTTGCAGCAGCTCAGGATCATTTGCATAACGATTCACACAATACTCAACTGATCTGAATATCTCACGCAAGATCATATCAGGACTGTCACCAGTGGCTTGAATGACTGATGCAGGTGGTAATGAATCTTTTGACCAACGCCTAAGCACATATTTCTTTGGAAAGTTTTTAACCTTTGACAACCGAATAACATAAAAGATATGACGACATAAAAGTCCATATGACTCAAAACGTTTGCACGAACACTGGTAAAAATCTTCAGCTGGTTTACACAAGACCTGAAAAAAAAGGAAGTAGTACATACAGTGGCTGAGTACAAAAACTGATGAACAAAAACTAATGAAAAAAACTGATGAAACAAAACTGGAAAATGTGAAAAGAACTTTGATCAATTTGATGAACCTGAAAAAGTTACTTTGATCATTATCAAAAAAAAAAAGGAACTTTTATAAGTAAAATTTGATGAACCTGAAAAAATTTGATGAACATCTCTTAAAAAAAAAGATATTTGATAAGTAAAAATTTGATGAACCTAAAAAAAACTTTGATCAATTTGATGAACCAGAAAAAATTGATGAACCTAAAAGAACTTTGAAAAGAACCTGAAAAAATTGATGAAACAAAACTGTCACTATAAAAAGATGTTACCTCATAAAGTACGTCATGCAGAGCTTTCCCTTTCACTATACGATGTCGCCTAGAAATCTGCTCATCTTCACCATTATCTTGTATAACATATTTTTTTCCAGAATCAACATCCGAAACACTAACCGACATACATGAAATCACAGAAGCATAAATCTCAGCTTGAACATCAAAGAAAATGGACCGAGTGTATAATTCTGAGGCCTCCTTTTCTATCTGAAGTTCGGTGTGCATATCTGGAATAGTATACCGACTGTCATGATCATTTTTACGTTGAGCAAATCCTTGACAACCCACCACACTATCAAAATGATTATAGAACTCCCATAAAGTCAAATCAATACTTGTCAAGCGACCGTAGGCATTGTTTTCACTCTCAGACCTAGAAGAAGTACGCATCAAACCCGACATCAACTCATCCCTATAATAGGCTGGAATCCATTTATGCCTCAAATTATACATATCTGAAAGCCATTTGTGACTCTTCAAATCGAAATCAACTAACAAACGCTCCCACAAATCCTCAAACTCTTCCGGCTCTATTCTATCAGTCCAAACAATATCTGATATTCTTCTTTTAAAAGTTTCATCTTTAGCTAACTCGGGACCAACCTACAAATTCAAGATCAAATTTAAATGATGGACAGAACTCACTGATGAACATTATTCTATAAAACTAACTGATAAAACAAAAAAGTTGATTGGTAAAAGCTAACTGATGAACATAAGTAACTAATAAACAAAAATAATAATAATAAAAAAAAAAAAAAAAAAAAAAAAAAAAAAAAAAAAAAAATTGAGGAACATACCTTTGAAGTCAACTTCTGCATGATATGCCACATGCATAATCTGTGACGAGATAACGGGAAAACTGTCTCTATTGCAACTTTCATTGATCCGTCTTGATCAGTCACAATAACCTTTGGTGCTCGAACAAACGCTCTTTGAAAACATTGAAGCAACCAAATGTAAGATTCTTTCGTTTCTGATGACAGCAAGGCAGCTCCAAATGTAACACAATGATTATGATTGTCAATCCCAGTGAATGGTACAAAAACCATTTTGTACCTATCAAAAATAAATGATAAACATTAGTATATAACCGATGAACCATTATAATATAACTGATGAATCATTTACATTATTATATAACCTGATGAACCATATAAATTAACTGATGAACCATAACCTGTCACTCACATACAGTTGATGAACCATTTATATTAACTGATGAACCATTTAAATTAACTGATGAACCATTTAAATTACTGATGAACTAATAAAAAATAAACTTATTACTGATGAACTAATAAAAAATGAACTTACTTATTCGTTCGGAATGTCGCATCAAATGTTTAAATGTTCCTAGCTTCAAATGTTTCCCCGGAAATGGTCGATGGTGACTGTTTGCGTAGGTTTTGATTCTCATCGACCAGCTCAAACACACAAACTGCCAGAACAAGATGATGGACAACGTGAATTAACTTTTATACTGATGAACATCATCTTGTTGCGGCGAAGTTTATGTGTCTGAGCTGATCAATGAGTTTCAAAAGCTACTCACAGTCACCCAACGACCACTCCGGGGAAACAATTCAAGCTAGAAACATGACCTATTTACATTAATTTCATCAGTATTTAAAGATAAGAAAAGAGATAAAGAGATAAGATAGGTGGGGTAGAGGAAAAAGATAAGATAGGTTAAGATAGGTGGTTCATGAATTATTTGTCCTGGTGTAGAGATAAAAAGGTGGATTTTCAGATAAGATAAAGAGATAAGATACAGTGACTAGTCACAGTCACATACAGTAACATGACCTGTCACTCACATACAGCTGATGAACCATTTAAATATAACTGATGAACCACTTAAATTAACTGATGAACCATTTAATTTATATTAACTGATGAACCATTTAAATTAACTGATGAACCATTTAATTTATATCAACTGATGAACCCTTTAAATTAACTTATTACTGATGAACTTATAAAAAATGAACTTACTTATTCGTTCTGAACGTCGCATCAAATGACATAACATCGCCAAACGCATGATAGTTTCTCTTCGCATATTCATCAGCCCAAAAAAGGTTCGTCAATGCGTTATTCTCACCAGTTTCATACTCAAATGAAAAATTAGGAAGATAATCCTTCTTGTTCATCAACATCTCAACTAACATCTGAGCATCATTCTTACCAATGAAATCAAGCACATCTCTCCTATAATTTTTACAATCAACCGAACTTGCCCCAATAAAATCATAGTCCCCATAAATCTGCCTAAGTAAATTGAAACCCTTCACTGGACCAAGATTAACTTGCGATGCTTGATATAGGAAAACTTGCTGAGTATAAGAAACATCACGAGAAGAAACCAGAAAAACACTATCTTCCTCACTAACTAGGCTATGATTATGAGCCTCAACAAATTCGTAACACCAATATCCTTGTCCTTCAATATACTTCACACGCAAAACAGCCTTACAATCAGTACGCTTAGACGGACGTTTCCTATTATTAGACTTTGCTCCAACTTTTGGGGGAGCATTTGTACCTTCTTTACTACAAACAAAATACTTCAAATCCAGATTTTTGTCCTTATTCTTCTTAGAAACATACTGTTGACCTAAACGAACCTCAAAACCTGCTTTTTTTGCATAGGCTTTGTAATACTCATATGCCTGCCCCAGAGAATGATGCATCATACCAATACACGGCTTCTCACCAGCAGGAATATCAGGAATCCACAACTTCTCACCCGTCTCCTCAAAAACAATACCAACAAAATATGGAACAGCTTCATAATCATTGTCTGTAAAAAAATATATATACATAATCATTTAATTTATTGATGAACAATAATTGATGAACCAAAACACATGACACAGGGCATACAAGTAGCAGTTGAAACTTACACTACTAAAACATGAAAATAATTGATGAACCAAATGCTTGCAGCACTAAACTGATGAACCAAAACACATAACACAGCAAAATAAAACTGATGAACCAAAACACAGCTCAATGACTGATGAACCAACAGATAAAAACAGCTAATTGATAAACCAAAAAACACAAAACATACCACAACAAAATAAACCGATGAAACAATAAACTGATGAAACAAAAACACATAAGACCAGCACAAATAATTGATGAACTTAATACACATAACACAGGACAAAAACAAATTGATGAACCAAAACACATAACAAAACAAAATAAAACTGATGAACCAAAAACACAGCTCAATGACTGATGAACCAACAGATAAAAACAGCTAATTGATGAACCAAAAACACAACAAAATAAACCGATGAAACAATAAACTGATGAACCAAAACACATAAGACCAGCACAAATAATTGATGAACTTAATACACATAACACAGGACGAAAACAATTGATGAACCAAACACATAATACCAGGACAATAAATTCGTCAACCAATAAACACATACCACAGCAAAAATAAACTGATGAACCAAAAACACATAACACAACACAATGACTGATGAACTGATAAATTTAATGCTACTATATTAGTGGTGCAAGCATTTGGTTCATCAATTATTTGCCATGTGTTATGTGTTTTTTGGTTCATCATTTTTTTTCATGTGTGGTATGTGTTTTATGTTCATCAATAAACTGATGAACCGAAAACACATAACACTACACAAATGACTGATGAACAAAAAACACATACCACACATGAAAAAAATTGATGAACCAAAAACACATAACAGATGACAAATAATTGATGAACCAAATGCTTGCAGCACTAATATAGTAGCATTAAATTTATTGATGAACCTAAAACTCATAACACCGGCACAAATAATTGATGAACCTAAAATTCATAACACAGGACAAAAACAATTGATGAACCAAAACACATAACACCAAAAAACATAAAACAAACACATAACACAGCTCAATTACTGATGAACCAAAAAACATAAAACAAAAACAGCTAAGATAAGCACAACAGATAAAAATAAGCATAAATTGATGAACATAAGATAAGCACTAACTGACTGATGAATGAATAACAAAAATGAAATTACCTTGATTAAAAACATGAGTATCAGTTTCAGCCATTAGAAAATCCCCAAAATTTCTTCCAATTCACCAATTGAACAGTTCAAACCCTAATTTTCTTCCAATTCACCGATTGAATGCTTAGAACCCCTAATTATCTTCCAATTGACCAATTGAATGATTATAAACCCTAATTCTCTTCCTCAACGATCAAAAACCCTAATTTTTTTCCGATTAACCGATCGTACGGTTAAAAACCCTAAATTTTTTCCGATTAACCGATCGTACGATTGAATGAAGAGCAATTACCGATTCAAATAGAAGAATATGAATTGAGAGCAAAAAAACCCTAATTTTGCAAAATATGAACAAATGAAAGAATGAAAAAAATGTGAAATTGAATGAATGAATGAATTGAATGGAGATCATTGTGTAAATTTTGTTTATATATGGACGGAAAAACGGTTATTGAACGGAATTAGCGAAAGTTGGAAAGAGGAAAGAGGGGAATTAGCGTATGAGAAAGAGAGAAAGTTGGAAAGAGGAAAGAGGGGTAGCAAGCAGCAGGTATACAGGTGAAATTACATTTCTGTCCTTGGGGTAAAAAAAGGTGGGGGACACGTGTCACCACCACATCACTTTTTAGACTTTTTATTTTTTTGTCACTTTGTATTTGATCCGCTACCTGAGGGTTAATTCTACATATAGGTAACGAACTTTCAAAAATTTCTAATGTTAAGTAATTTACTCTCAAAAATACTATGTTAGGTAATGAAACTTTAATCTTTGTTCAATGTTAGGTAATATGGGCTATCATTGCAACTTGTAACCGGTGCAACCAGTTACCATTGTACCAAACTTTTTAAAATTTCAAATGTTAGGTAACGAACTTTCTAAAATAAACAAGTTCGTCCGTTAATCTTACGTTATTTCCGTTTTCATATGTTTTTGTCCGTTTTTCTTACGTTTTTTCCGTTTTTGTCCATTTTTATCCGTTTTTCTTATGTATTTGTCCGTTTTTCTTACGTTTTTTACGTTTTCGTCCGTTATTCTTACGTTTTCATACGTTTTTGTCCGTTTTTCTTACGTTTTTTCCGTTTTTGGTCCATTTTTGTCCGTTTTTCTTACGTTTTTGTCCGTTTTTCTTATGTTTATTTGCGTTTTCGTCCGTTAATCTTACGTTTTTTCCGTTTTCATATATTTTTGTCCGTTTTTTATGCTTTGTCCGTTTTTTCTTATGTTTTTGTCCGTTTTTTCTTACTTTTTCGTCCGTTATTCTTACGTTTTCATACGTTTTTGTCCGTTTTTTTTACGTTTTTGTCCGTTTTTCTTACCTTTATTTACGTTTTCGTCCGTTATTCTTACATTTTTGTCCGTTTTTCTTACGTTTATTTACGATTTTGTCCGTTATTCTTACATTTTTGTCCATTTTTCTTACGTTTTTGTCCGTTTTTCTTACGTTTTTTCCCTTTTTTTCCGTTTTTATCCGTTTTTGTTCATTTTCCTTACGTTTTTGTACATTTTCTTTTTTTTTTTGTCCGAATTTTTTATTTAGTCCGAATTTTTTGTACGATTTTTTTTTGACCAAATTTTTTTAAATAAGTAAATAAAATTAAAAAATTAAAAAAAAAAAAAGAATCAAAATTTTTGTCCGATTTTTTTTTCTTTTTTGTCCAAATTTTGAATTTTTGTCAAAAATATTAAAAGTTCAAAAAAAGTCAGACAAAAATTTTGAATTTTTTTATTTTTTTTTTTAAATTCGGACAAAAAAGAAAAAAAAATGGGACAAAAATTTTGAACTTTTTTTATTTTTTTTATTTTTCGGAATAAATAAAAAATTCGGACAAAAATTTCGAAATAAATAAAAAATTCGGACAAAAACGGAACAAACGTAAGAAAAACGGATAAAACGGACAAAAACGTAAGAATAACAGACGAAAACGTAAGAAAAACAGACAAAAATGTAAGAAAAACGGAAAAAACGAAAAAAAAAAAAAAAAAAAAAAAAAAGGGAAAAAACGGACAAAAACATAAGAATAACGGACGAAAACGTAAAAAACGGACAAAAACGTAAGAAAAACGGACCAAAAACGGAAAAAACGTAAAAAAACGACAAAAACGTAAGAAAAACGGAAAAAACGTAAAAAAAAAAAAAGAATAACGGACGAAAATGTAAAAAAAGGACAAAAACGTAAGAAAAACGGACCAAAAACGGAAAAAAACGTAAGAAAAACGGACAAAAACGTATGAAAACGGAAAAAAACGTAAGAATAACGGACGAAAACGTAAAAAACGTAAGAAAAACGGACAAAAACGTAAGAAAAACGGACAAAACCGTAAGAAAAACGGACAAAAACATATGAAAACGGAAAAAACGTAAGATTAACGGACGAAAACGTAAAAAACGTAAGAAAAACGGAAAAAAAAATGAAAGAAAAACGAATAAAAACGGACCAAAACGGAAAAAAACGTAAGAAAAACGGACGAAAACGTAAAAACCGGAAGAAAAACGGACTCAAGGACCATTTGTGTAAGCCTTGCGCAACACAAGGACCATTTGTGTTAAAAACTGAAAAGGAATATAATAATAATAATAAATATGACGTCACATGTGGGCCCCATAAGCATAGCCGGTAATATTACCTAACTTTGAAGGTTGCACAAAGTTTGGTTACCTAACATAGTATTTTTGAGAGTAAATTACCTAACATTGAAAATTTTTGAAAGTTCGTTATCTATCTATAGAATTAACCCTTTACTTAAATGTTACCTCGCTGTAGAAGCGTTGCAAGGCAGACTCAGCATCATTGGCTCTAACAAGCAGATAGAGCTTCTTAACATGTGGTTGAACTCTTAGTATCTTCTCCACAAAAACTATATATGTTTATACATATCCATGTAAGTATATATAGATCGAGATACGCTAATTGTTATATTGGAAGAATTGAATAAACTATGCATAAAACTGCATTATTTTAGTAATTGAAAAAAAAAAAAAAAAATGCATATGTATAGGAAACAAGGTGATGGACTTTACTTTTTGCAAGAAAACCGGTAGCACCTGTAACAAAAATGGTTTTTTGGTCAAGAAAGTTAAGAATGCTACCCGACTCCATTATGAAAGTATTTAGTGACCGACAGACTGGAATTGAATAATTGTCCGAGTGTCTTGCATATCTATTTGATGATATATGGGTCACATATATATAGGGCCGTTTGCTCCTCATCATGTTCGTTCATTTATTATTCAAACTGCACGAATACCCGTGCATAGCGACGAGATTTTATAACGACAAATAGTTATAGTGATATTGTTGTTAACTTTTCGTATAACGTTTAGTAATTGACGTTAAAAATCTTCATTATCATTCGAGATGATAACAACATCATACCCACTCCAGATTTACAAATTAAAATTGAAATGTGAATAGGGATTGAGATGAATTTATAAAAAGAGGAAAAAACAATAAATATCAGGTAATTTTAAAAACAACATTATGGGACAACATTTGTGGCAATGAGATTGAGAGTATATTAGTAATTATATTTTGGGATAATTACCAAAATAGCCCAAACACAAATGGGCGGTTCCTTATCTAACCCGAAATCCGAAAATAATTGTGTTGCCCAGGGCAACCGGCATTTTTTGGGGCAACCGAAGGATTTCCAGTTTATTTTTTGGGCAACAATCGCCCTTTTTTGGGCAACTGGGGGCATTGCCCAGGGCAACCGTGGTAGAAATATCCCATTTGGTATTTGGGCTATTTTAGTAATTAGTAATTATATTTTTCTCATTTTGAGAGTTTTAAACAGAATTATACACTCTTTATATGTAGTAAAAGTGATGGTGCGAGGGTGTGTTTGGTATAGAGAAATGAGACCAAAGAAAAGGAATTTGGCTTAAGTCTCTTGTTTGGTACATCAAAGAAATAAAAAAGCGAAGAAATGTAAATTCTCCAAATATAACTTCTTTGTAATTTGATTTCCACCCGATTGGTAGAGAATATGGAGAGTTGGCTTGAGACTTCCAAAAAAAAATAGGGTATAAATAAAGCACATCACGTACTCCTCAGATTCACTTATCTAAACATTAGCAAAAGTTTCTTCTTCACTTTATTCTTCTTCTCCATTTCATTTTTCTTCATCATATGTTACAGTTGCTTGGATTGTTCTTCATAATCAATATAGAGTAAATTGCAAAAATCGTCCTTGTGGTTTGGTCAAATTGCACGTTTTGTCATTGTGGTTTATTAAGTGCAAAGATCGTCCGAATTTGGCACTGTTACGTGCACTTTTGGTCTTTCATGTTAACCGGCGTTAAGTGAGTTCCGTTAGCACTTACACGTTAGCCCTTTTGGCTAACGATCGTTGCAGCGCCCATCCTTTAAACTAACGGCCGTTATAATTTAAATTTTTTTTCGAATTTTTTTTTGAAATTTTTTTTCTTCGTCCGTTTTTTATACGATTTTAAAATTTTTTTTTTTCGTCATGTGATTTTTTTTCGAAATTTTTTGTTTTTGGAAAAAAAAAAACACTTTTTTGGCACATGTTCAAATTTTTTCGTCGGTACGTATATATGTTCTAAAATTTTTTATACGTTTTTATAAAAAAGTATACATGTTCTAAAAACGTACGAAAAACGTAAAATTTTTTATACGTTTTTATGTACGTTCTAAACGTTTAAAAAAAAGTATTTGTGTTCTAAAAAAATATAAGAACGCATGTATGTTCTAAAACTTTTATACGTACAAAAAGTTTTTTTTGGAACATATAAAAAACATATACGTTTTTATATGATCTAAAAAAACGTTTTTTATACGTATATAAACGTATAAAAAACGTATAAAGAAAGTAAAATTTTTATGAAAAAAACGTATAAAAATTTTTATATACTTTTCATACGTTTTTATAAGTTTTATATAAAAATGTTTTTTATATAAAAATATAAAAGTTTTTATATAAAAATGTTTTTTATATAAAAAGGTTTTATATAAAAAGTTTTATGAAAACTTTTTTTTATATAAAAAACCTTTTTCGTATATAAAAACTTTTTTATCAACTTTTTTATATAAAAAAGTTTTATATAAAAACTTTTTTTTATAAATATGTTTTATATAAAAAAAACATTTTTATATATAGATGTTTTATATAAAAAAAAATTCACATGACGAAAAAGAAGTGTCCAAAAACTAATTTCGGAAAAAAAATTCACATGACGAAAAAAATTTCAACAAAAATTTGAAAAAAAATGGACGAAAAAAAAATTTTCAAAAAAATAAATGAAATTATAACGGTCGTTAGTTTAAAGGATGAGCGCTGCAATGATCGTTAGCCAAAAGGGCTAACGTGTAACTGCTAATGGAACTCACTTAACACCGGTTAACATGAAGGACCAAAAGTGCACGTAACAGTGACAAATCCGGACGATCTTTGCACTTAATGAACCACAAGGACGAAGCGTGCAATTTGACCATACTACAAGGACGATTTTTGCAATTTACTCATCAATATATTGTCAAGGTTCTTGGGTTTTGCAAGATTTATATTGTTATGAGATCATCCTTGTTAAACTTTTGATTTTTGGGTTTTAGCTTATGAGATATGTGTAGATTTTTATCTTTTCATAATTTGATATTAATTATATGAGGGGTTAATATACAAATATGTTACTAAATTTTATAAAAAAGTTCGACTAAGTTACTGAACTTTCATTTTGTTCACTTAGGTTACTGAACTTTGAAACTTCGTCCACTCTATTTACTGAACTTTTTAAATGATGACATTGCTTATTTTTTAAGTACAAAACAGTCCTTGTGGTTAGTCGGGTTTCACGTATTTAGTCCCTAGATCACTATTTCTCTTACTTTGACCGTTTTTATACGTTTTCATATGTTTTTACCCGTTTTTATACGTTTTTATTCGTTTTTATACATTTTCGGACGTTTTTATCCGTTTTCGTACGTTTTATCCGTTTTCGTCCATTTTTATACGTTTTCATACGTTTTTATACGTTTTCGTCCGTTTTTATACGTTTTCGCCCGTTTTTATACATTATCGTCCGTTTTTATCTGGTTTTATATGTTTTTATACGTTTTCATATGTTTTTATCCGTTTTTACCCATTTTTATACGTTTTCATACGTTTTATCCGTTTTTACATGTTTTCGTCTGTTTTTATACGTTTTCGCCCGTTTTCTTATGTTTTCATACGTTTTCTTATGCTTTGTTGGGATTTAAGATGCTGCTGCTTCAGGTTGTATAATACTGCTCATTTAACTAAATGGAAAATATACTAAGTATGATTCTGCTGCTAGGCTAAATCATTCTACTGCTAGTGTATTTATTCTACTGCTGGAGTTTCTGAAAAGATCAAGGAAATAAGCTAAGTATGATACTACTGCTAGGCATCGAAGATTCTACTGCTAGAGTTATTATACTGCTGCTTATTGGATAATGATGTATAGTATGTTAGATAATTATGGAATAGATACGAATAGATATTATCTTGTATAGAAAGTCATTGTAACCGACTAGGACTCCTTAAGTCTATAAAAGGAGGATCTAGGGTTAGAGATTAACGCGTATTGTTAGGCGTATTCGAATCACTTCAAGGTTTCTTGTAACCCTGTTACTTTTGAGTAACCGTATTAATATATCGAAGTGTTTATTGAGAATTCGTTTGTGTTCATTAATTCTTCTTAAGATTAAGTATTAGATTCCGCATAATACTTAATAATCATTCAAGAACAGTTTCTATACCTATTGTCTTAGATCCGTATCTAAGATAATTAACAAGATCGTCAGCTCAACTGGGATCAACAAGTGGTATCAGAGCTTGTGATCTAGAGACTGATATCGAGAAGAATTTTTACTAATCAAGATCTGTTCATCGTATACTGAATCAATGGAATCCGAAACTACTCATATGGTGACTGCTTCAAAAGTACCAATGCTCAAGGTTGGAGAATATGAACTCTGGAATATGAGGATTCAGCAGTACATAAAGATGCTTGACTACTCCATGTGGGAAGTCATTCAGAATGGGGATACTTTACCTGCTAAGGCTGCTGATGGAACTCTTTTACCCATTAAAACTAATGAGGTGAAGGCTCAAAGGAGATTGGGAATCAAAACTCACAATATTCTTTTGATGGGGATACCGAATGAATATCAATTGAGTTTTAGTAATACTGAGACTGATAAGGATTTGATGGCAGCTATTGAACTCAGATTTGGTGGGAATGAGGCCACTAAAAAGTCAAGAAAGAATCTGCTTAAGCATTAATTTGAGACATTTGTTGCCTCAAGTTCAGAAAACATTGATGCTACCTATGATAGACTTCAGAGGTTGGTGAGTCAATTACAACTTATGAAGGTCTCAGTGCCTTAAGAAGACATTAATCTCAAGTTTCTGAGGAGTTTACCATCTGAATGGAATACTCATACAGTGGTCTGGAGAAATAAGATTGATTTTGAAAAAATGACTTTGGATGATTTATACAATAATCTGAAGGTGTATGAATCAGAGGTCAAGGGATCATCAAGCTCATCTTCCAGTGCAAACAACCTAGCTTTTATGTCTTCAAACAACAAGGGATCTGGAAGCTCTCAAGAAAACCATTCTGCTGCTGGTCATGTTGTTTCTGCTGTTGGCACATCTGGTTCTGCTGCTAGTTCAAATACTGATAACATTAGTGATGCAGCTATCTGTGCCTTTTTGGCTGATCTCACCACAAGTACTTCTGTTACTGATCAGGATTTGGAACAAATAGATCCTGATGATCTAGAGGAGATTGATTTAAAGTGGCAGATGACCATGCTTACTATAAGGGCTAGGAGATTTCTGAAGAAGACTGGTAGGGCACTCAAGTACAGAGGTCAAAACAATGTGGGGTTTGACAAGTCAATTGTTGAGTGCTACAATTGTCAGAGAAAGGGACATTTTGCAAGGGAGTGCAGAGCACCCAAGAAGAACAGAGTGACTAAAAGGAATGTTCCTATTGAAGAGGTCAAGCCTACAACTGCTCTGGTTTCTTGTGATGGATTGGGAGAGTTTGACTGGAGTGATCAAGCTGAAGAAGGACCAAATGCTGCTTTTATGACTGAAGAAGGAGAAAAGGGACACAACTTTGCTTTGATGGCCTATGCTTCTTCATCCTCTGGTTCAGACTCTGAGGTATCCAATGAGTCTACTTGTTCATTTAAATCATGCATAGATACTGTTGAGGAACTCAAGTCTAGAAATGAGAGTTTAAGAGTTGAAGTTGAAAAACTAAAACTTGATAACTTAGGGTATAAATATGCTTTAAAATCAGTAGAAGACAGACTTGAATTTCTTAAGCAAAATGAGATAGAGTATGCTGATAAAATTAACATGCTAGAAACTGAGCTTATTAAGAAAATTTGTGAAATTAATGTTCTTAATAAAAGAGTAGAGGAGGCTGAAAAAGCTAGAGATGTAGCTTTATCTGATAAAGAGAAACATGTTGTTAAAATTGAAAAACAACAATTTGCATCAAATAGTGTCAATAAGGCAATTGAAAGTCAATTAATGAGAAAAGGAAGTGGCTTAGGTTACAATGAAGTACCACCCCCAGTCAAAAGTGCCTTCGCACCTCCTAGGAAGGAATTGTCTTTCATAACCGAGATAGATGCAGAACCTGTAGGTGAAACAAGTGAATCAAATAATGGAAAACCTGATAGAACTTATGCACCTAAGGTAGAAAAGAAGTCTGATACCTTGATCATTGAAGATTGGGTGTCAGATAGTGAGGATGAAGAGACTGACTCAACACCTAAGGCTAAAAAGGAAGAAATTCCTAAATCAGTTAAAACTAAAGCTAAACATGTTGAGTTTGTAAAACCTGTGCTAGGAAGTAGTATCTCTAGGAAAATGGCTGAATTTGATGAGAACCCTAGAGAATATCCTAGGAAAACTAATAACTTGCCTAGAGGAAACCAAAGAAATTGGAACAGCCTAATTTCACAAAAGTTAGGTAGTGACTTTCAATTACTTAAGAAGGCTTGTTATATTTATGGTAGCTTTGAGCATCTTCAAGAAGATTGCTACTACCACAAAAGACCTGTATGGAACCAACACACTAGGGTGAATCATAAGAATTTTGCTAAAAAGACTCACCCACATCCTAAGAGAAACATGGTTCCTAGGGAAGTTTTACTGAGGAATGGTGCTACTAGGATAATTACTACTGCTGCACCAACAAGGCCCAATAAAATGAAAACAGAGGTTTCTACTGCTAAGGCACAAGCAGTTTCTACTGCTGAGCCTAAAGTAATTACTGATACTGTTGTGGGCAATCACTTTTATGCTGTTAAGACCTCAACTTGCTGGGTCTGGAAACCTAAAGTCAAAGTTTTAGATCATGTTCTCAGACACAGCAGTGCACCAATAGAGTTGAAGAAATTTGACTATGTTGATGCACAAAGCAGATCCAAGTCAGTGATGGCTTGGGTCCCCAAGAGAAACTAACTCTCTTACTTTATGTGCAGGGCAATCTAAAATTGGAGCTAAAGGATAAATGCATTTTTGATAGTGGATGCTCTAGCCATATGACTGGAGACCAAGGCAACCTTGATGATTTTGAAGCCATGGATGGTGGCTATGTTGCTTTTGGTAATGATCCCAAAGGTGGGAAAATTGTTGGTAAAGGTACTATTAGAACAGGCAATTTGGATTTTGAAAAAGTGTACTTGGTAAATGGACTTAAGTTTAATCTTTTTAGTGTCTCACAAATGTGTGACAAAAAGAATTTTGTTCTTCTTACAGACACTGAGTGTCTTGTCTTATCTCCTGACTATAAGATGCCTGGTGATAAATCAGTGCTACTTAGAGTCCCTAGAAAAGACAATATATACAGTGTGGACATAAAGAATATAATTCCCAAAAGAGATTTAACTTGTCTGTTTGCCAAGGCCACAATTGATGAATCCAAACTTTGGCATAGAAGGCTTGTACATTTGAATTTCAAAACTATAAACAAATTGGTTAAGGGAAACCTTGTCAGAGGTTTACCTTCAAAAGTTTTTGAAAAACCTGAAACCTGTGTTGCTTGTCAGATGGGAAAGCAACATAGAGCTTCTTGTAAGTCCAAAGTGTTGAACTCTATTTCTGAGCCCTTATATATGTTGCATATGGATCTGTTTGGGCCAACTTTTGTGAAAAGCTTGAATAAGAAAATGTATTGCTTAGTTGTCACTGATGACTATAGTAGGTTTACTTGGGTTTTCTTTCTAGCAACCAAGGATGAGACTTCTGGTATCCTTAAGGCTTTCATAACAAGAGTAGAAAACCTAGTTAATCACAAAGTTAAGATAATCAGATGTGACAATAGAACTGAATTTAAGAATAATCTGATGAATCAGTTCTGTGTTGGGAAAGGTATTTTAAGACAGTTTAGTGTAGCTAGAACTCCTCAACAAAATGGTGTTGCTGAGAGGAGGAATAGGACATTAATTGAGGCTGCTAGGACTATGTTGTCTGAGTCAAAATTACCCACTACTTTTTGGGCTGAAGCAGTTAATACTGCTTGCTTTGTGCAAAATAGGAGTAAGGTAGTGAAGCCTCATAACAAGACCCCTTATGAATTGTCACATGGTAGGAAACCTATGATAGATTTCTTGAAACAATTTGGGTGTCCTGTTACTATCTTAAATACAATTGATAACCTATGCAAATTTGATGAGAAGGCAGACCAAGGTTTCTTTGTTGGATACTCCGCTAATAGTAAGGCTTTTAGGATATTCAATCAAAGAACTAGGCATGTGGAAGAAAACTTACATGTTAGGTTTAGTGAAACCACACCTAATGTTGCTGGAAGTGGACCTGAATGGCTGTTTGACATAGATTCATTAACCAAAAGTATGAATTATGTGCCAGTAAATGCAGGTACAACTAACATGTCTGCAGGAACACAAGATAATTCCAATGTAGGTACACAAGTCAAGGCCAATGAATCTGCAAAGGAATTTGTCTTAATTGAGAAGTGGAAGCTTGATCAACTTTTCACACCCAAAGAGAAAGAGGGCAAGAGTTCACAAGATGATGCTGTTCACAAAGATGTAGAAGGTGTGGATAAACCTTCTAATGCTGAAAAGGTGGTTAATGAAGAACCACAAGGTGCTGATGATGTGCAGAACAAGACTAGCAGTAGTAACTTTGATTCTGCTGCTAAGCCAAAAGAATCTACTGCTAAGCCTTTTGATCCTACTGCTGCATCAAGATTTTCTACTGCTGACACAGATGGAATATCTTTTGATGATGTTAACTATCCAGATGATCCTGATACGCCTGGATTAGTTCATGTTTATGAAGACACTGATGATGAGGTTTTGGATGGGTTTGGTGCAGAGGCTGACTTAAACAACATGGAGAATGCAATTCCAGTCAGTCTTACTCCAACCACCAGAATACACAAGAATCATCCAAAGGAGCAAATTATTGGAGATGTTCATTCTGCTGTTCAAACAAGGAGTAAAACAAAAGGTTTAAGAGATTTGTTTGATCAAGGGTTATTTGCTCAATCTCTTCATCAGAGAAATAGTCACAAGGATTTGCAGAATTGTATGTTTGCTTGTTTCTTGTCACAAGTGGAACCCAAGAATTCCTACACAGCATTAAAAGATGAAAGTTGGGTTGAAGCTATGCGAAGAAACGGAAAATACCAAAAAGTTCGAATTCACAGCTAATAACATTGATTCAATTGGCATTGACATAATAGGAATATTTCGTCTATTAAGGAGGATTCCCCGAATACCTGAAATAGAGATGATCATAGAAAATGTGAAATATTTGATAGGATCTATTTCGGGAACGTAGAATGTAAGAGAAATTCAAATGTTAGAACTAGCTGTCTGTTACGTTGTCAAACCCTTCCGAACAACCACCTCTGACGCAGAGACTACGAGTGACGGACAACTAAACGACAACGAGTGGTTGCTTTACCGTCTTGTTCCGTCACATGTCATTCTTCCGTCTTTGGGAACACTAGTTGTCTTTGGTTTGGTAAGGCCGACTCGATGGTTGCGGAGCAAGGTTACCAAGGGGAACAACGAGTGGATGCTTTGCAAGCCTATATTAGGATCTAGCGTTATCTCTCGTTATGGCGCTTCTGGACATTGGTTGATTTGCCTTCAGGGAAAAAGGCAATTGGTACTAAATGGGTGTTTAGATGCAAAAGAGATGAAAGAGGAATAGTGATCAGAAACAAAGCTAGATTGGTGGCTCAAGGATACACACAGGAAAAGGGCATTGACTATGATGAAGTATTTGCACCTGTAGCAAGGGTAGAGGCTATCAGACTATTCTTGGCATTTGCTTCATTCAGGAACTTCACTGTGTATCAGATGGATGTGAAAAGTGCTTTCTTGTATGGAAAGATTGATGAAGAAGTTTATGTGATGCAACCACGTGGTTTTGAAGACCCTAATTATCCTGATAGGGTTTATAAGGTGGATAAAGCACTGTATGGTTTACATCAAGCTCCTAGAGCTTGGTATGACACCTTGTCTAAGTATTTGTTAACCAATGGTTTTAGTAGGGGAACCATTGACAAGACTCTGTTCATCAAGAAAGACAAAAAGGATATCCTACTTGTTCAAGTATATGTAGATGATATCATTTTTGGGTCTACAAACAAGGTGTTATGTGAGGAATTTGAGAAGCTCATGCATAACAGATTTCAGATGAGTTCTATGGGGGAACTCACTTTCTTTCTAGGGCTTCAAGTTAAGCAGAAGAATGATGGGATTTTCATCAGCCAAGACAAGTATGTGGCTGATATTTTGAAGAAATTTGGTTTTTCTGATGTGAAGCCAGCTAAGACAACAATGGAGACCAACCAGCCTTTGCTCAAGGATGAAGATGGGGAAGAGGTTGATGTGCATTTGTACAGATCTATGATTGGATCTTTGATGTATCTAACTGCTTCAAGGCCAGACATTATGTTTGATGTGTGTGCTTGTGCCAGATTTCAAGTGAATCCCAAAGTATCTCACTTGAATGCTGTGAAGAGGATTTTTAGGTACTTGAGGAGTCAACCTAGGTTGGGTCTTTGGTATCCTAAGGATTCACCTTTTGATCTGGTAGCATACTCAGATAGTGATTATGCTGAAGCAAGTTTGGATAGGAAATCAACTTCTGGAGGATGTCAATTTCTTGGACATAGGTTGATCTCTTGGCAATGCAAGAAACAGACTGTGGTGGCTAATTCAACAACTGAAGCTGAGTATGTAGCTGCTTCTAGTTGCTGTGGACAAGTGCTCTGGATTCATAATCAATTGATGGATTATGGGTACAACTTTATGAACACCAAAATTTACATTGATAATAACAGTACAATGTGTATTATTAAAAATCCTCTTTTTCATTCAAAAACAAAACATATTGAGATAAGAAATCACTTTATCAGAGATTCTTATGAGAAAAAGCTAATTGAAATAGTTAAAATCCATACTGATAACAATGTTGCAGATTTACTCACTAAAGGTTTTGATGTGAGTAGATTTCAATTTTTAATTGCTAGTATAGGAATGATCAATCTTTGAAAAATCTTATCTCTGTGTGTTTTTGTGTTAGTTTGTAAGGATTTGTACTGTTATTAATCAAATAAGTTGTTTCTATTGCTTGCTCTGTTTGTATGTTGTCTGCTGCTAGTTGTTTATTCAACTGCTATGTATCACTATGACTTGGGATTATTGTGGTATCTTGTTTCTTGTGTTTTTGTGGTTTTGGACTAACATCTGATCATAAAACCCCCAAAATCAAAACCCTAATTTCACATGGCAGCAAGAGACTTCTCCGATAATCACAATCAAGTGGCGTTTCTTCAAAAGGTCCCAGAAGCTGAGGGTTTTGCTGAAGTTATTGACTTTCTTAATGCTACTCATTTAAGGTATGCATTAACAGCAAATCCCACTATATACATTTCCCACATGAAACAGTTCTGGTCTACTGTTAAGGCCAAAACTAAAAATGGGGAAGAATATTTGAGAGTTGTGATAGATGAACAAAGAATAGTTATCTCTAAGTCATCTGTAAGAGAAACACTTCATTTTTCAGATGATGAAGAAATAACTTGCCTGTCCAATTCTGTCATTTTTCAAGAACTTGAAAATATGGGGTATGAGAAGAAAATTAATGGTTTAAAGTTTTTCAAAGGTCTTATCTGCCCACAATGGAAATTTCTTCTTCACACCCTTCTCCATTGTCTCAGTCCTAAAACTACAGAGTGGAATGAGTTCAGCACAACTCAAGCATCTGCTTTGATTTTTCTGGCCACAGGACAACCCTTTAATTTTTCGGCTATGATACTGGATGGGTTGAAAAAGAACATTTCTGGAAAAAAATTTGTTTACCCAAGGTTTTTGCAATTAATCATAAATAATCAATTATCAGAACCTAAGGTACATACAAGGACACATGATAGTCCTGAGCTTAAAAGGAAATTATTTTCTTATTTGAAAAAGAATGGAACTGGTTTTTCTGGGACAATTACTCCATTGTTCCCATATATGTTACAATTAGCTGCTACTCAGGGTGAAGGTGCTGACACCCCAACAGCTACCCATCACACACCCAATTCTGAACACTCATCTGAACAACCCCAAAAGACCCAATCCCCTAGGATTTCACCAAACAAGGAAACTGATTTACCTCAGACCTGTGTTAGGATAGAAGCAGATGAGGTTGTCATAGGTGATGGAGATGACATGATGGGAGAGGCTAACACTACTGTTTCTGGTTTAGTAACTGGGCAGGAAAGTGTTAACATAGCTAAGACCTCAACCATGGCAACATCCATTGTTGAAGGTTCTCATGAACCAGACACAGAGGATGGAAACCCTAGCCAAATGGCATATAAGGGGGGCTCAGCTGATCAGACTAGGTCTGATACTGAGTTTAGGCTCATTGATTCACCTCTCAGGGAAGGTAACACATCCCGAAGTGATGAGGGCAGACCTGAAACACATGAATTGATGGATGAATTTGTACAACTTGACAATGTCAATGATTCACCTCTTAGGCCAGGTCACACAGGCCGAAGTGATGAGACTAGAAAAGATACTAAGGAATTGTTTGCATCTCAAAATGTACAAAATGTCAAATCCAGTGATCCACCTCTCGGGTCAGGTGACACAGACCGAAGTGGTGAGGATAGTATGAAACTCATAAAAGAATTGATGAAAAAATGTACAATATTGTCAAATGAAGTTCTTGATCTCAAGCAAGAGTTGAAAGTGCTGAAAAATTCTCAAACATCTCAAGATGCAGAAATCAAGAGGTTAAAGCAAAGGGTTAGGCATCTAGAGGGTGTTCAAAGATCAAGGACTTCTCAGTTTAAAAGATCAAAGTTCAAGGTGGATGATTCCAAACCAAGTTTGGGAGAGGATGCTCCCAAACAGGGGAGGAATGAAGACAAGGATTCAGGGGAAGTTGAAAAGATAAATGATGAAGGTGTTGCTGGAAATCAGGGAAATGAAAATGTTGATATGGATATGGATTCTGGTGAGAATGATGATTTTGTGGTCAAGGATAAAGATGGTAATGAAGGTGTGATTGATAAAGGTAAAGATGCTGCTGGTGTTCAACTTGAATCTGCTGCTGATGGTGCTCAAAATGTGGCTAAGGGAGATTCTGCTGTTGGATCAGATCATTCTGCTGCTAAGGATAATCAAGCTGCTACTGAGCCAGAGCAAGAATTGGATGATGAGATAAGCTTAGCAGAAGCAATAATTCAGTTGAAACAATCACAACCATCAAGAACAAAATCACCTAAATCAAAATCAAAAAAACAACAACAACCATCACAACCACAACAATCTAAAGCTGAACAACAACCAAAATTACAACCTCAACCAATAACAAAACAAACAACTTCACCACCTCCACCTCCAAGAGTTCCTGTGAAAGGAGTTACAATCAGGGAACCCATACCAAGCGAAAAGCCTATTCAATCTCATACATATATTGGAAAAGGAAAAGGTAAGATGGTTGATGAGCCTGAACCTTATCCTGAAGATCTTCCTTTTGAATTTTGGCTAAAACACCTTCAAGAAAGACATGATGAAGAAGCTGCACAGAAGTTGGCTGATCAGTATGAGGAAGAAGAGCTTGAAAGACAAAGACAATTTGCTGAGGAAGAAGCAAAGACTAAGGCTGTGCTTGATGCTTGGGATGAGGAAAGAGCAAGGTGTAAAGCTGATATGGAATTGTTAAAACAAGTCAAGGAGGAGATACAAGATACTTTTACTGAAGAAGGAATGGATTCATGGTTAAATAAATTTAAAGCAGAACAGAAGAAAAAGTATCTAGCTGCAAGAAAGAAGAAAAAGCAACTCAGACCTCCAACTGTCAAGCAAGTAAGAAATTTTCAAGAACATTACTTGAAGAATATGAAGGGATGGAAGCTTGTGCAGTTGAAACATCATTCTGATGAGGAAATTCAAAGATGTTTGAAAGTGCTAAAAGAGAGTTTGAAAATTTTGTGCCTATGGGATCTGAAGTTGACAAAGAAATGATTGAAAAGAGGTTTCAGAAGGTGAAGGAATCTGAACTTGAGACTGAGGTTAGAGTTGAGAAAGAAAAAGAAAATGTGCAAAAAGTAAAAGAAGTGAAAGAAAAAGTTGTAAAAGAAGAAGAGAAAGAAGGTCCTAGTATTGGTAAAAAGAGAACTTGCAGAGTTTTAAAGATGAAAGCTAGGAGGAAAAAGAGAAAAGTTGTCATGGAAAGTTCTGAATCTGAGAGTGAAGGAATAAAGCAGAAAAGGCAATCAGAGGAATTTTACAAGAAGACAATTGAGTTACAACTAATGACTCAAATTGTAGAGTCTGATGATGATATTTTTGTTGACACTGCTCCCTTAAGTTCTAAAACTCCCATTACTGGATGGAAGGCTGGATATGATAAAAAGATTCCTTGGTATGAGATCTATAGAGTTGGTGGAAGATTTCAAAGATTTAAGTCATTTTCTCAGATGCTTAGAAATATTGATAGAGAGGATTTGATAAACTTGGAGGGATTAGTCAAGAACAAATATGGTGAAAATAGACTACAAGAGGAGATTGATAGAGTGCTCTGGGGAGATCTTGAAGTTATGTTTGAAGTTTGTGATGATGACAGAGTGTGGAGGGAACAGGGTAGATATACTAAGATTAATCTTTGGAGATTTTATGAATCATGTGCAGTTCATGAAGTAGTATTACCTGGAGGACTTCAGACGAACATGCTAGTTGAAAAGGATTACCCTCTGGCTATATCTACACTTAAAATGATGATTGAAGGAGATATTAAACTTATTATTAATAGATGGAGTAAAATGGTAGTTGATCTGATTAGAATGATGCAAAGAAAACTCTATGGGCAGAATTTTGGAAGAAAGAATAAGAAGTAGTGTTTGGAAGCATCCTCTTGGTGTTTATCTATGCTAAAAGGAAACTTGATGATTTTGGGAGAAAATATCAAGTTTAGGGGATGATTGTTGGGATTTAAGATGCTGCTGCTTCAGGTTGTATAATACTGCTCATTGAACTAAATGGAAAATATACTAAGTATGATTCTGCTGCTAGGCTAAATCATTCTACTGCTAGTGTATTCATTCTACTGCTGGAGTTTCTGAGAAGATCAAGGAAATAAGCTAAGTATGATACTACTGCTAGACATCGAAGATTCTACTGCTAGATTTATTATACTGCTGCTTATTGGATAATGATGTATAGTATGTTAGATAATTATGGAATAGATACGAATAGATATTATCTTGTATAGAAAGTCATTGTAACCGACTAGGACTCCTTAAGTCTATAAAAGGAGGATCTAGGGTTAGAGATGTTGACATAAGTAATGCCTAAAAACATTATTCATACTTATTCATATCTCTATGTTTTGATAATCACAAAATGTAAACTCATTAAACATAAACTTATCAAATAAACAAGTATTTAGTTGTAAATATTCATTTCCACAACTTAATCACTTAAGGTATGAATAAACAAGTGCTTAATGCATTATATGATCAAAGGAACATTTTCTTAATCACTAGATTTTTTATAAAATGTCAAAAACATTTTATATCTTTTAGAAAAACATTTTTGGTAATAAATAAAAAGGTTTAATTCATTATAAATTTATGAATTCAAATTTTCAACCAAAATCAGTAAAAATATTCCAGAAAAACCTTCCCCACAAAAAGACAAAACTGGACAACGGTTGGCTTGGGCGGCCCCCTTAATTTTGCTAGGCGGCCCCCTTAATTTTAAGGGGACCGCCCCCCTATTTAAGGGGGCCGGCCACGCTCCAGTAGCCTTCCAGCTATCCAGTTTTCTACCTATAAATACCAGCCTTCCCCTGGATTTTTTTTCTTACCTTTTGCACTAAAAACTTTCTGTTGTAGATCTCATTTCATATCTTCAAAAACCCTTTGATCATATAATCTTAAGCATTGGTTTCCAAGTGATCCAAGCTTCCACCATCCAAGTGCAAAAGAAGAATACTTCTATCAATCAAGACAAGAAGTATTACAACTTAGTATCATCTTGTTACTTAAGTTGTTTGTTAAGTATACCTTGTAAATCATTCATTCATTTGTGTAAAGTGTGTGTATAAGGTGTAAACATAAGTGATTAGATATGTATAGTGTGTAAGTAGTGAAGAAGGTGTATAAGTAGTTGTGGTGTAAAGAAGTCATGTAGAAGTTGTAAAGCCATGGTGTAGAAGTTGTGAAGTCGCGGTGTAGAAGTCGTGAAGCCGTAGCTTGGAAGTTGTGAAGTCGTCATCTAGAAGTCATGAAGCCATAGCCTAGAAGTCGTGAAGTCGTCATGTAGAAGTCATGAAGCCATTGCTTAGAAGTTGTGAAGTCGTCATGTAGAGGTCGTGAAGCCATAGCTTGGAAGTTGTGAAGTCGTCATTTTGAAGTTGTGAAGTCGTAGCTTAGAAGTTGTGAAGCGGTCGTGTTGAAGTTGTGAAGTCCTAGTCGTGAAGTCCTAGTGTTGAAGTCGTGAAGCCGTAGCATAGAAGTTGTGAAGCGGTCGTGTTGAAGTCGTGAAGTCCTAGAGTTCAAGTCGTGAAGCCGTTGTGAATTAAGTCGTGAAGAAGTTGTGTTGTGAAGTTGTGAGATTGGTTCTAGCTACTATTAGAACTCGACATTTAGCTTTGTGTCGTTAAACCGGTGTAAGCCAAAGTTGTGTAAGGTTTTCTCCGCCATAAGGGAGCTTGTTGAAGTAGTGAAGAAAACTCTCGAGCAAGGTGTGCTCGGGGAGTGGAGTAGGGCAAGGAAGGTGTCCTTGTAGCCGAACCACTATAAATCCCTCGTGTCTTGGTTTGATCTTTCCATCTCTTACTTATTTCTTTATATCGTCATTACTTTCATACATATAGGCATATATAACTGTTAGTATTAATTAGAAGTTGATTTCACATAAAGATCAATTTAAAACTCCATTCATTAAAAGAAAACTTTTATAACAAATCTAAAAGGATACATATATAATTAATAATAGGGTTCAAGTTTTATTTTTCATATAAACTTGAATCTGAGTGTTTTAAAAGTAAATAAAGGTTTTCATAATAAAATTAAAAAGACGTAAAACTATTCAACCCCCCTTCTAGTTTTCCACAAGAGATTAACACGTATTGTTAGGCGTATTCGAATCACTTCAAGGTTTCTTGTAACCCTGTTACTTTTGAGTAACCGTATTAATATATTGAAGTATTTATTGAGAATTCATTTGTGTTCATTAATTCTTCTTAAGATTAAGTATTAGATTCCGCATAATACTTAATAATCATTCAAGAACAGTTTCTATACCTATTGTCTTAGATCCATATCTAAGATAATTAACAAGGTCGTTAGCTCAACTGGGATCAACATGCTTTCGTCTGTTTTTTTACGTTTTTATACGTTTTAATTCATTTCAACCGTTTTTATACGTTTTCGTCCGTTTTTATACGTTTTTATTCGTTTTCATCCGTTCTTATATATTTTCATCCATTTTTATACGCTTTCGTCAGTTTTTCTTACGTTTTCGCCCGTTTTCTTATGTTTTCATACGTTTTCATCCCTTTTTTTACGGACAAAAACTTATGAAAACTTATAAAAGCATATACAAACGGATAAAAATGGACGAAAACGTATGAAAACAGGCGAAAACGTATAAAAACTTATGAAAACTTAAAAAGACGAACGAAAGCATAAGAAAACGTATAAAAATGTATGAGAACGTATAAAAACGGATAAAAACGTATGAAAACGTTTAAAAATGTATAAAGACAGACGAAAATGTATAAAAACGGACGAAAACGTATAAAAACGGACGAAAACAGATAAAACATACAAAAACGGGTAAAAACGTGTGAAAACGTTTAAAAATGTATGAAAACTTATAAAAACAGGAAAAAAACCATATGAAAACGTAAAAAAAGGTCAAACTAACCGAAATAGTGGTCTAGGGACTAAATCCGTGAAACCCGACTAACCAGAAGGACCGTTTTGTACTTCAAAAATAAGCAATGTCATCATTTAAAAGGTTCGGTAACCAGAGTAAACAAAGTTTCAAAGTTCAGTAACCTAAGTGAACAAAATGAAAGTTTAGTAACTTAGGCGAACTTTTTTAGATAGTTTAGTAACATATTTGTATATTAACCCTTATATGAGTTGTTTTTTATCTTTAATGAGAGAGTTGTCAACAAATTGTTTTGATTGAATTCGGATCTCATATCTATGCAATTTTATAATTCATCCATCTTCAATGGCTTTGTGAACAAATTGTTTAATATTCATGTTATTTACTTAAATTTGATTTTGGGTATTGTTTATGCACAAAATAATGCAGTTTATACTCGTTAACAAGATCCCTGTTTTGATTATGTATACATGGTTTAAAAAATAATAATAACCGAACACTCATGTTAAAATCGCTTATTTCTTTACGATCAAAGTTATTATTTTTTCTCATTTCTCACTTCAATCTCTCTAATGTTACCAAACAAAGGAAACTATACAAATTTCTTTAACAATTCTATTTCTCTACATTTCTATTCTCTACCTTATTTCTTTTCTCTAAATTTCTCTCTACCAAACGTACCATCAATGGCATGCCATTGAGATTTTTGTCACCCAACAACACGCCATAATGCATCATGGTTGGGGGCATTGTTGTGCCATTCGTTTCATCGTCGGCCATTAACGGGCGTTTTATTTATTTATTTATTTATTATTATTATTATTTTGTGAGTAAGTGGAGTATTTTTGATGATATGTTATGAGACCCACATGAACCAATAACAGTTATAGCTAAAGTATTGTGATGTTATTGGGTGTATGCTGATGCGGCATATCAATAACGGTTATTGACGCAAAATTGCACCTAGCCCTCACTTAACCCCATTTGCATGACTAAATACTATCCGTAAATATCACGTTTGTGTTTAGTACACAACGAGGTGAACGAACCCGTCGCGTTACGTTGAGTAATCTTTACACAGGCAGTTATTTATAACTGAAAACATTGGTTCTCACACAACCAGATGTTGCTTTAAACCGAAATTTTGATTAAGTGTCTGTTATACACTTAATCCCTTCAAAATGGTTGTAAGCAGTATGCTTTTTCATAATAAAATCATGTACATACTGCTAATGGCAAAAGTTTCTTAAAAAGAATTTTCAAAGAGACTCACAAAAACCATCAAATGATGGACCATGAGTCAAATGTCTCATGAATCACCTCTCACAGGAGTTAACACACCTAGAAGTGATGAGGACAGCAAATTAAACTCTTAAGGAATTGATGGCTACATGTACAACATTGTGTGAAAACATGTTCTCAGGGGAGGAAATGATGTTCTAACTGATAGATCAGATGATGCTGAGATGATGGTGAGAGATCTTCCAAACAGGGGAGGATAAAATGTTATTTGCATCTCAGAGGAGGAAATATCTCAAGAGAGGAAATAAAGCCCAAAGAAGGAAGATTAACCAATGAAAGGGAGGAAAAGACAAGAGCATACAAGATGATGACATGGAGGTTGAAAATGACAAGAACAGAGCTGATTCTGGAGTATTATATATATTCAGAAGGGATGAAGCATTCCAAAGGAGAAAGTTCTATCTAGGTCAAACGGAGAAAAGTTTCAATTTCAGTTCACTACATTTGTTCATCACTTGCAAAGGCATGCAGATAGATGATTTCACTTGTTGAAACAAGCATCCAAGATACATAGCATCATTGCCTCTTATAATTCCTCCATCCAAGGAAATTGCACCATCTTTTAGGTATTGAATGAAGCCTAAAGATTGGTTTTTGATATTGTTAAAGTCAAAATAAATGGCAGATGAGCTATTGAGAAAGATATTCAATCTCACAGAACAAAAGAAATTTCAAATCAAAAATCTGACTTTTAAGTGTTTGAAAGATTCTCACAATCATGATTTAATTCAGAAGAAACATGTTGATTAGGGAATCCACATGTTTAGGGGAGGATTTTTGGAAATTAAATGTTCTAAAGATTAAGTATTAAAGAATTACAAGTGTTGAAGCTTAGTACTGCTGAGAAGAATACTCTAAAAGTTCCAACTGCTAGTGTGTATCTTAGGACTGTTCAAGTTATAACTAACAGTACTAACTGAAGTTAGTACTAGTAGTACAAAGAAGGTACTGCTAGTCGATACTGCTGAGTGGATAAGTGTCACGCATACCACTGCTGGTTGGATAAGTATTGAAAAGATATTTGTGTACTAAAGTCAAGTATATACGGTAGATAATATCTTTGGACAAAGTGATCAGTAACAAGTTGTGTACACGGATACATGTTGTATCTTATGTACTGACACACTCAAGATAAGTTAGCAAGTAGTTTGATAAGACTTAACAATATTATAAAGATCTTTCTTGATCTATAAAAGAAAGATCTTAGACTAGATATCTGTGTGCATGAATTAGAAAGCGACTAATTAAGTGCTTAGAATATATCCGTTAAGAACATAGAACAAACACAACAATATCATAAGTCATAGAAACATAAGATTCAAGGTTTTGTAACCCTAGTGATAGTGAAGATCACTCGTATTATCCTGAATAATATTGAATCGTTTGGTGTTAACATTGCATGTTCAGTGTTCGTTACTAAAGCATTCCTTTCCATTTCCACAAACCAAAAATAACCTTCTAAGTGTGATTAAGTAAATTCCGCATACTAAATCATATTAACTCAATATATCATATACACAAAGTCACAAAGGTTTAACCACCTTATAGTGTATCGAAGCATCCTCTTAGTTGGTATCAGAGCAAGGCTGATATAGTTGATTTAGAAGAAGAAGAAGAAGAAATGGACGTTAAATCTATTCAAACCAATGTTGCTGCAAAACTACCCATGCTCAAACAGAATGAGTTTGAGATGTGGAGGCTGAGGATAGAGCAATATTTCCAAGTGCAAGACTATGCACTTTGGGAAATCATTGAAGATGGAAACTCTTACTAGCCTACAACCACTACATCAACAGTGGATGGCAAAGTGGTGACTACTCTGCGGACACACCCAACAACTGCAGAAGACAGAATAAAGATGAAAAATGACTTAAAGGCAAGAAGCATGCTGATGATGACCATTCCTAATGATCAACTTTTAAACTTCAGCAAGTTCAAAGATGCCAAGTCATTATTTGAAGCTATTGTTGCCAGATATGGTGGAAATGAAGCCACCAAGAAAACCCACAAGACACTGCTCAAGCAGCAGTTTGAAAACTTCTCCTATACAAACAATGAATCTCTTGACCATATGTTTAATAGGCTTCAGAATATTGTGAGCCAACTTGCTATTCTTGGTGTTGAAATACCTCAAGAAGATTTGAACTCAAAATTTCTGAGAAGCTTACCAGAAGAGTGGGCTATACATGTTGTTGTCTGGAAGAACAAGCCAGACCTTGATACAATGGAACTGATAGATTTGTATAGCAACTTTAAGATTGTAGAGCAAGATTTGAAGAAAAATGGAGGTACTAGTTCTAATACTGGGAACATGGCATTTATGTCAACTCCTAGTACTTCAAAATTAAGTGAAGAGGTGAAAGTTGTTGATGGTGTTGGTACTGCTAGTTCATCAAGCAGTACCATGGGTATTTTGGATGAGAAGACTTGTTGTGCTTTTCTCACAAGTCGAAATGATGGGTCCATGCTCACTTTTGAAGACCTCCAAGAGATCAATGATGATGATCTAGAGGAAATGGACCTAAAATGGAAAATTTCTCTTCTTAGCATGAGAGCCAAGAAGTTCTATCAAAGGATGAGGAAGAAGCTCTTAATCAGCAACACTGATACTGCTAGTTTTGACAAGTCAAAGATAGAATGCTATAACTGCCACATGATGGGGCACTTCTCAAGAGAATGTAGAAGGCCAAGGCAGCAAGATAGCAAGAACAAAGGTTTTGAAAGCACATCCAAAACAAGGGAGGTTTCTAAGCCAAACTCAAAAGCTAAGGTAGCTATTGATGGGCTAGATTTTGATTGGAGTTTCATGGCTGATGAAGAAGAAGATTCTTCACAGATGGCACTCATGGCTTTCTCTACTGAGGTACAAAATCATAAAGTTTGTTCTAATGCTTGCACTGCTCTTAAAGAATTACAAACTTTAATCAAACATTATGATGAACAAAAGAAAGAGCTAAGCAAAACTCATCAAAACTATATATACTATAAATGTGGTTTAGAATCAGTAGAAAAACAGATCCTATACTACAAAGAAAATGAACTTGCTTTTTCTGATGACAAAGCTCTTCTTAGACAAGACATATTCTTTAGAGATGCTGAAATTAAGCTTTTAAGAGAGGCTTTTGATATGGCCAAAAAGGAAAATGGAAATTCACTTGATTACACAAACACTAGAACATGCTTCTAGGGCTGTTACTAACATGATTGAATGTCAAGTGATCAACAGAGCTAAGTCAGGAATAGGATATAAGAGTTTCCCACCTCCTTACAGAGGAATCCTTAAACCCCCAGGAATTGACCTAGAAAATTCAGGTGTCCCTGAATTTCAACAACCTGAGCTACAATATTGTGTACAGCCAAAAACAAAGCTAGTTGTTGATGAACCTAAGAAAGTAAGTGAAAGTTTAAGTAAAACTTCACTTTCTGAGGACAAGGTGTCCTCTAATAGAAGATCAGATAGAGTAGTCATTGAAGACTGGGTATCTGATGATGATGAAGATGAACAGGTTATGTCTAAACCTGAAGTAGTTAAGAAAGCAGGAACAAGGGTTCCTAAAGTGATCAAAAAGGATACTGTAAAGCCTAGAACAAACACTAAACATGTTAGGCAACCAATTAAATATTGTAAACAATATAGATCCACTAGCAAGCCCAGAGGTAACCAAAGAAATTGGAATGGCCTCAAGTCTAACCAATTAGGTGATGAATTTTTCTTTTATAATAAAGCTTGTTACACATGTGGTAGCTTTGATCATCTTGCAGCTTTCTGTAATAAATGGGTATCTGGGTATGAAAACAATAGGGTGAATTTCAAAAGACAAACTCCTCAAACTCACTTTCACTCTAAGTCTAAAAGAACAAAACCCAGAGCAGTTTCAAAAGCAGATTCTACTGCTAGACCATTCATGACTGTTAACCCAAGACCAACAGTTAAAAATGCAAAAAGAACTTACAAAAATGCATCAAAAACTGTTACAAGGCCCATTCAATCAAAAGCAGTGGTCCAAAAACAAGTTTGGAAACCAAAGGGTTCAACTGCAAAGCCAGTAGTTAATACTGCTAGGCAAATAGTTAATACTGCTGCTTGGAAAAATAGGGCAAATGCTGTTAAGGCCTCAGCATGTTGGATTCTTAAATCCAATGTTGCATCAACTGTTCTTAAGAGATTAAATTTCATTGATGCAAGAGGCAGATCCAAGTCAGTAATGGCTTGGGTCCACAAAGGAAATTAATACTCCTTATTACTGTGCAGGAACATTCAATTGATAAACAAGAGGATCAAGGATACTCAGATAGTGGATGTTCAAAGCACATGACAGGCAACAAGTCTTATCTCTCAGATTTTCAATCAATAGATGGAGGCTATGTTACCTTTGGAGGAGGTGTTGGTGGCAAAATTTCTGGTAAAGGTACCATTAAAACTGGAAATTTAGATTTTGAAGATGTGTACTATGCACAAGAGCTAAATTATAATCTTTTTAGTGTCTCACAAGTGTGTGACAAAAAGAAAAAAGTTCTTTTCTGTGACACTGAATGTCTTGTGCTTTCTCCTAATTTTAAGATGCCTGATGAAAGTCAAGTACTTCTAAAAATTCCTAGAAAGGGCAATATGTACAGTGTTGATATGAAGAACATTGTTCCTAAAAAGGCTCTAACTTGTCTTGTTGCAAAGGCCACATTGGATGAATCAATGTTATGGCATAGGAGGCTTGGTCATATTAACTTCAAAACCATAAATCAGATTGTTAAGAATGGTTTGGTAAGAGGTTTACCTAAAAAACGATTTGAAAATGATCAAACATGCATTGCTTGTCTTAAAGGCAAACAACACAAAGCCACTTGTAAGCCCAAGATTTTTAACTCTATCAATCAATCATTGTTTATCCTTCATATGGACTTATTTGGTCCTACAAATGTTAGAAGTATGCAGCATAAGAGATTTTGTCTAGTTATTACTGATGACTATAGTAGATTTACATGGGTTTTCTTTTTAGCTACTAAGGATGAGACACCTAGCATCCTTAAGACTTTCATTACAGAGATAGAAAACCTAGTAGACAAGAAAGTAAAAGTCATTAGATGTGATAATGGGACAGAGTTCAAGAATAGAGTTATGGATGAATTCTGCAAAGAAAAAGGTATTAGGAGAGAATTTAGTGTTGCTAGAACTCCACAACAGAATGGAGTTGCTGAAAGGAAAAATAGAACACTAATAGAAGCTGCTAGAACTATGTTAGCTGACTCTAAGTTGCCTATCACTTTTTGGGCTGAAGCAGTTAACACTGCTTGCTATGTCCAGAATAGAGTTTTGGTTGTCAAGCCTCACAATAAGACATCATATGAACTTTTTAGAGGTAGAACTCCTGCAATAGGATTTCTTAGACCTTTTGGATGTCATGGAAAATTTGATGGTAAAGCAGATGAAGGATTCTTAGTTGGATATTCTCTCAATAGTAAAGCATTTAGAGTATACAACTTAAGAACTAAGAAAGTAGAGGAAAACCTACATGTGGAATTTTTAGAGAATAAATCCAATGTAGTAGGTGAAGGTCCCAATTAGCTATTTGATCTTGAGTCATTAACCCATTCTATGAATTATGTGCCTGTTGTTGCAGAAACTAATGATTTTTCAGGTTCACAAACAACAAATGAGGCAGGGTTAGACAAGGAGACAAATCAAGATCATGTATGGATGCCAATAAGTACAAGTGTTGCTTCAACTTCAACCAATGATGAATCTTCTTCTGGTAAATCAAAAGAAGGTGTTGATGATGAAATCAAGGAAGATGGAACGGAGAAACAAGACAGTCAAGTTAGCAGTACAAAAGAAGTTTCTACTGCTGAGACAGAGCATTCTACTACTAGGCTTAATTTTTCTGCTGCTAGGCCAAATGATTCTACTGCTGGCCCTTCAGACTCAAATGAAGCAGATTTCTCAGATAAAGAGGTGGATTTGAGCAATATCGCACCTAACTATCAAGTTCCTTCAACCCCACATACAAAGATTCACAAAGTCCACTCCCTGGAAAATGTGATTGGAGATGTACAATCAGGTGTGAAGACAAGACAACAATTGATGTCTTCAGACCAACAAGGGCTTCTTGATGCCCTTTATGCTTTAGAACAGCATGAGTTTTCAAACTCTTGCTTATTTGTATGTTTTCTCTCACAAGATGAACCAAAGAACATTCTGAAAGCCTTAGATGATTCAAGCTGGGTAGAGGCTATGCAAGAAGAGCTTCTTCAGTTCAAGATTCAGAAGGTATGGATGCTAGTTGATATACCTAAGGATGCAAAGGTAATTGGCACTAGATGGGTTTTCAAGAATAAAAGGGATGAAAGGGGAATAGTGATTAGGAATAAGGCTAGATTAGTAGCCCAAGGGTACATACAACAAGAAGGGATAGACTATGATGAGGTTTTTGCTCCAGTAGCAAGACTTGAGGCAATTAGGCTTTTCTTAGCTTATGCTTCATTTTTAGGCTTCACAGTATATCAAATGGATGTCAAGAGTGCATTTTTATATGGAACTATTGAAGAAGAGGTTTATGTCTCACAACCTCCTGGTTTCATTGATCCTGACAATCCAGAAAAAGTGTACAAAGTAGTTAAAGCTCTATATGGTCTTCATCAGGCACCAAGAGCTTGGTATGAAACACTAGCTTCCTACTTAATAGAGAATGGATTTCAAAGAGGGAAGATTGATCAGACACTATTCATCAAACATCACAAGAAAGATCTTCTGTTAGTGCATGTGTATGTGGATGACATTATCTTTGGATCTACAAGGAAGGAGATGTGTTTGGAGTTTGAGAAGCTTATGCATCATAAGTTTCAGATGAGTTCCATGGGGGAACTTACATTCTTTTTGGGTTTGCAAGTTAAACAGTCATATGAAGGCATATTTATTAGTCAAGATAAATATGTTGCTGAGATTCTAAGGAAGTTCAACTTTGCTGATTCAAAAATGGCAAGCACACCAATGGACTCTGAGAAGCCACTTCTTAAAGATTTAGATGGAGACAATGTAGATGTACACACTTACAGCTCTATGATAGGTTATTTGATGTATCTTACATCATCTAGACCTGACATCATGTTCTCTGTTTGTGCTTGTGCAAGATTTTAAGTAACTCTAAAGGTTTCTCATTTAACAGCAGTCAAGAGGATTTTTAGATATCTTAAGGGTCAACCTAGGTTGGGACTATGGTATTCTAGAGAGTCACCTTTTGATTTGGTAGCATTTTCGGATAGTGATTATGCTGGTGCTAGCTTGGACAGAAAGTCAACAACTGGAGGATGTCAATTCCTTGGGTGTAGACTTATCTCATGGCAGTGTAAGAAGCAAACAATTGTGGCTACTTCAACAACTGAAGCTGAATATGTAGCTGCTGAAAGTTGATGTGGTCAAGTTCTATGGCTTCAAAACCAATTTCTTGATTATGGTTACAAGTTCTTAAACACTGTCATTCATATTGACATTAGTAGTACAATTTGCATCATTAAAAATCCAGTACAACATTCTAAAACAAAACACATTGAAATTAGACATCACTTTATAAGAGACTGCAATGAGAAAAGATTAATTCAAGTTCTTAAAATTGCTTCAGAACACAACTTTGCAGATCTGCTAACAAAAGCTTTTGATGTTGGAAGGTTTCAATACTTGGTAGCAAGTATTGGCATGCTTAATCCTTAAGATTTTTAATCTGTGTGGTTTTTATATATATCTTACGTTTGTACTAATATCTTTGTAAATTGATACTGTTAATAGAACAGTTTATACTGCTAGTTCATATTTTGTTTAAACAGTTCATACTGTTGGTCATATTTTAAATACTGCCATAAGACAAATGCTATGCATTTTGTTTCTTGGTTTTGGACTAACAATTTCAGGTATGAACTTTGAGCAAAAAGGAAATTTCAAGTGAAATGGAAGCAGCAGAATGTTATATCAGTTGCTGACATAATAGGTTTATGATGGACTGAGTTTAGGAATTCTTAACAAAGGTTTGTACCTAAGTTAACTAATTCTTTAAAACTGCTTTCTTGAAACCTAGTTATCATATTTCACATTGAATTGATGACTTAGTTTGTCAGACAGTAACTGACACAACTCACTTTCTATCATTTTATACTTCAAAGTATAATGAGCAAGTCTAAGGACATCTGATAGAAAGAACAGCTAGTAAAAGTGAATCTAACACTCGTGTTAGAGGCAACAATTGCTATGAGCTGGAAACCCTGTCAGGAAAACTCTTTAAAAGAGTTTATCTTTACACAGGCAGTTATTTATAACTGAAAACATTGGTTCTCACACAACCAGAGGTTGCTTTAAACCGAAATTTTGATTAAGTGTTTGTTATACACTTGATCCCTTCAAAATGGTTGTAAGCAGTATGATTTTTCATAATAAAATCATGTACATACTGCTAATGGAAAAAGTTTCTTAAAAAGAATTTTCAAAGAGACTCACAAAAACCATCAAATGATGGACCATGAGTCAAATGTCCCATGAATCACCTCTCATAGGAGTTAACACACCTAGAAGTGATGAGGACAGCAAATTAAACTCTTAAGGAATTGATGGCTACATGTACAACATTGTCTGAAAACATGTTCTCAGGGGAGGAAATGATGTTCTAACTGATAGATCAAATGATGCTGAGATGATGGTGAGAGATCTTCCAAACAGGGGAGGATAAAATGTTATTTGCATCTCAGGGGAGGAAATATCTCATGAAAGGAAATAAAGCCCAAAGAAGGAAGATTAACAAATGAAAGGGAGGAAAAGACAAGAGCATACAAGATGATGACATGGAGGTTGAAAATGACAAGAACAGAGCTGATTCTGGAGTATTATATATATTCAGAAGGGATGAAGCATTCCAAAGGAGAAAGTTCTATCTAGGTCAAACGGAGAAAAGTTTCAATTTCAGTTCACTACATTTGTTCATCACTTGCAAAGGCATGCTGATAGTTGATTTCACTTATTGAAACAAGCATCCAAGATACATAGCATCATTGCCTCTTATAATTCCTCCATCCAAGGAAATTGCACCATCTTTTAGGTATAGAATGAAGCCTGAAGATTGGTTTTTGATATTGTTAAAGTCAAAATAAATGGCAGATGAGCTATTAAGAAAGATATTCAATCTCACAGAACAGAAGAAATTTCAAATCAAAAATCTGACTTTCAAGTGTTTGAAAGATTCTCACAATCATGATTTAATTCAGAAGAAACATGTTGATTAGGGAATCCACATGTTTAGGGGAGGATTTTTGGGAATTAAATGTTCTGAAGATTAAGTATTAAAGAATTACAAGTGTTGAAGGTTAGTACTGTTGAGAAGAATACTATAAAAGTTCTAGCTGCTAGTGTGTATCTTAGGACTGTTCAAGTTATAACTAACCGTACTAACTGAAGTTAGTACTGGTAGTACAAAGAAGGTACTGCTAGTCGATACTGCTGAGTGGATAAGTGTCACGCATACCACTGCTGGTTGGATAAGTATTGAAAAGATATTTGTGTACTAAAGTCAAGTATATACGGTAGATAATATCTTTGGAAAAAGTGATCAGTAACAAGTTGTATACACAGATACATGTTGTATCTTATGTACTGACACACTCAAGATAAGTTAGCAAGTAGTTTTATAAGACTTAACAATATTATAAAGATCTTTCTTGATCTATAAAAGAAAGATCTTAGACTAGATATATGTGTGCATGAATTAGAAAGTGACTAATTAAGTGCTTAGAATATATCCATTAAGAACATAGAACAAACACAACAATATCATAAGTCATAGAAACATCAGATTCAAGGTTTTGTAACCCTAGTGATAGTGAAGATCACTCGTATTATCTTGAATAATATTGAATCGTTTGGTGTTAACATTGCATGTTCATTGTTCGTTACTAAAGCATTCCTTTCCATTTCCACAAACCAAAAATAACCTTCTAAGTGTGATTAAGTAGATTTCGCATACTAAATCATATTAACTCAATATATCATATACACAAAGTCACAAAGGTTTAACCACCTTATAATGTATCGAAGCATCATCTCAGCTTAGTACCACTTTCAAGAAATTTTAAGATATCTGTCCACAGCTGTGGTTCCTCAGATCCTGGAACTTGAGTTGTTTTGCAATTTCTGCTACTTCCTTTGGCCTACTCATGTCTGTAAAATATGATTATAATTATTGCTGAAGAAGATAGTTTGACGGATATTTGGAGATACTTTGGTTACTTACCTGACACATCCAGAGTGCGAGCATGTATAAAGGATTGCACCATCCCATTTTCGAATGTTCCTAGCAACTTGGGACCAAATCCTGCAGCCGAGAGATGGTAAATGGCCTGGTCATAACGACAATGAATTAAAAGTGGAGGAATTTTTGGTGATATAGAATTCTAAAACTTCAGCTCATTATATGAGAGAAGTCCTAATTCTTCGAGTAACTGTGTGTCGGGTCTAATTACGACTTTTTCAACACTTACAGTAGCTAAAACATACAAACTCGTGTTTTTCTTAATTTCTTCTCTTCAAAGAATCACGTGTGCTGACATGGAACAACTACAGGAAATGTGCACTACTTGAGCATAGTGGCGGATGGTGATTAGTGCAGTGGATATACATATGCGAAAACCTCCCGTTTTCTTCCTTTACAGATACCTTGTGTACTGCAGTAACAACATTCAGTAAACAAATATAAATCATGATACTCTTGATCTCGTAGTATATAACTGTCATATCAATGTCGTTATTGGTGGTCAGATATGGATGAATGGATAAAGATACCTACAGAGGTTTGTAATGCCACCAGACAATCTCTCGGCAGAGAAATGTGATTCATCCAAATTTGACCAGTGCTTGAACAGGTCCTTGAAAAGCTCTCTGTCAAAGTCAAATCCAATCACTCACCAATACATAAAATGGTTATTATTTCATGAATTTCACCCTATAATTAACACAATATTATCCTCAAAACGCGATAACTGTTCCTAGTTTACAGTGTTGCCGGTTATGAACGTTCATGCTAAATATAACAACGCTAAATGTACTAATTCTTTCATCACATAATCAAATAAGCATTAATTAAATAACATCAAATGCGTCATAAGAAATTTCACGATGTTCATTTAATTAACACAATATATCAAGACGGGCGTGGACCGGTCAACGTTACATTTTGACTTTTTTGTTTTTTTTTTAAAAATGTTTCTTTAGAAACGACATTTTTTTTTAATATAGCCTTTGAGACGAATATACCTGCTTCATTATTCGTCATGTACGGTCCATCATCATACGACATGTGCATATAATCTTCTCCTCTACTCGCAATTCTGCACAATTTACAACTTCACCTTAAGATAATATAACTTACTACAAAAAGCATATGTTTGATTTTATTTTACTGCAAATAAAACACACACTAAACTCCCATTGCAACAGTGAAATGGAGACCAAAGAGCACCACTTTTGACAGCTAAAATAGTAATTAAACACCCCATGTTTTGACAGTAAAAATAGCAGCCAAACACCCTCTTTTTACATAAAAGACAAAAACCAAACAGTCGTTGTTTAGACAGAAAAACAACACCTAAACACTCCATTTCTTAAAGAAAAAATAGCAGGCAAACAACCCTTATTTGGATAGCAAAATCTGCAGCCAAACGACCCTTCTTTTGACAGTAAAATCAACAACTAAATATCCCGTTCTGACAGCAAAAGTAACAACTAAAACTGCATGTTTTCAAAATCCATCCTAATTTCATAAGAACCCTAGTCAAAAGGGTACTAACCTTAACTTGTGCATCATGTCCCCATGGGTGTAAATTATCTTGTTGTTTCACAATATGCCTTACTTGCTGCAACTTTTTCTTTTTTACTAAAACATTTCAGTTTTCCTTAATTTCTGCATTTGTTGCTCGGCATTCGCTGTTGCCGGTGCTTCCGAGTCATCAACAGGGCTCTTGTTTAATGAAGCCTTTCGTTGTCAGTTTTCCATGAATATGTGTATTCTTGCCTGATTATCAGGAAAAAAAAAAAAAAAAAAAAAAAAAAAAAGAACATGATAATAATGGTAAAACATTTATAGTAGCAATGATAATACATATACAGATTCACCTATTTTGCCAGTGATTCTAAATAAACCAACCTCATGCTCAATGGCTTCACCAATATAAGTCTTCTACGGCTCAAACCACCCCAAAAACTACGACTTCACATAAGGCAAAGTTCATCGCAAGCTTCTGCTGACACATACCAACCAAAAGCTCCTGATACTCTTTTGTCGCATTGTCCCACGCTTCCGTCTCAGTCCTAATCTGCCTTTTCACCTTAACTTGTGCATCCTGTCCCCATGGGTGTAAATTATCTTGTTGTTTCACAATATGCCTTACTTACTGCAACTTTTTCTTTTTTACTAAAACATTTACGTTTTCCTTAATTTCTACATTTGTTGCTCGGCATTCGCTGCTGCCGGTGCTTCCGAGTCATCAACAGGGCTCTCGTTTAATGAAGCCTTGTGTTGTCAGTTTTCCATGAATATGTGTATTCTTGCCTGATTATCAGGGAAAAAAAAAAAAAAAAAAAAAAAAAAAACATGATAATAACGGTAAAACATTTATAGTAGCAATGATAATACATATACAGATTCACCTATTTTGCCAATGATTATAAATAAACCAACCTCATGCTCAATGGCTTCACCAATATAAGTCTTCTACGGCTCAAACCACACCAAAAAACTACGACTTCACATAAGGCAAAGTTCATCGCAAGCTTCTACTGACACTTACCAACCAAAAGCTCCTGATACACTTTCGTCGCATTGTCCCACGCTTCCGTCTCAGTCCTAATCTGCCTTTTCCTAAGTGCATTATACTTCCCTTGACCAATTCCATTTACCGACCTCTGCTGTTTACTACTCTTCATCTTAACCGAGTTAATCTCCTTATTCAAATGCTGTGGGACGCTCATGTATCGCAGTGGCCTATGCTGCAACAATAACAAATAAGAATAGGCATGTATCAGTAATTCAAGTCCCGTTTTCAAAACAAAATATGAGTCCATGAAAACGCATAAGAATAAAATATGAAATGTACATTGGCCACTGGACGTGGATGCGTCTGAGTGTGCACTCGTTGTAATAGGACCGTCTGTAGCTACAATAGCTGCAATAGGACCAAAAACCGCAGGCATTAGCAGCAGCTAGCATTTAATTTTACTAATTATCATAGAATTTAGTGACCAAAATAATTACTATAATTACTAATATAAAACGAACCTTGGATAAAAAAAATTATCAGTTGTTTATTATTTGACTTGACATCCAAACAACCCCTACCAATTGTGGTTGCAAAACTGAAACAACTAAGCGAAAAGAGACGAGTGGGACTTGCATCACAGTAAGCAATTGTTCGCGCACAAAAAATGTTTAACTGATATTATGCCCGAGCACGCAAGTAGCCTTGGCACACAGATTAGCTAATAAAAAATATAGCATTCTCTACGTAAAACTTACTGATTGGGTACTGGAAGGAAAATCTTCTGGTGAACATTTACACGATCATGCCTCAACAAAATCAAAAAATTATCCCATTATCATTATCCCACATATCTCATGCCATATGTAGAGCCCAATCTAAGCCAAATTATATCCAAATTAACTGAACCAAGACATAATTTATTGGTGATCCAGTGGATTTCTATCAGAAAACATGTTACAGGTTAGCTATTAAGACAGTCCCGAACACCCATGAACTCATCGATTAAAACAGAACCAAACACCCCTGAATCAGCTATTAAAATAGTTCCAAACATTTTATAATTCAATTATTAAAATCAGTCCCAAACATCCTGAATTGTACTATTGAAACAAAGAAAACCAAAAACCTTAATAGATCTAGTACGACGTTTGGTTCTCATATTTTAAAGCATCAGTTTAATGGTATAACAAATATGTAAAACAAAGAAAACCAACAACCTTAATAGATCTAGTACGACGTTTATGGCCAAAAACTTGTTCAACACTCATGCCTGCACAAAAGAGACAGCCAGCAGGTTATAAACCATAGTCACATAAAACGCGGTACGCTTCGGTACGCGTACGCGGTTCTGGTACGCAATTCGCTCTTGATGACGAATTCGGTACGTGGGGGGTATACTCATTTCGGTACGCATGGGTACGTATCGGTACGGTGTACCATGTATTTGGTACGCTTCGGTACGCAATTCGCTCTTGTGATTTTCATGTGAGGTGGAATGAATTTGGTATCACAGCTTCACAAATGGAAGAATTGTAATGGAAGAACTATATATATAGAAGAAAGAATGTAACAGATTATATGTAAAATTGATTTTCTAATTATTATTAAATAAGTTAATTTTTTATAAAGATTTGTATTTAATGATGGAATATTGACAGAATAAAAGATATATTAAAATAAAATAAATATATAAATTACCGGTAGTAAATAATCCATGAACCATATACATTTTTTTATTTTTTTTGATAGAAGTCCAAAAAATAAAATATAAATATAAGCTTAATAAGTCCAAAACCAAAAAAAAAAAACCAACTGTCCAACTTACTCACGTGCTTCACTTTCCCATTCAACCACATATCTCTTTCTCTCAAGAACAAAATGCTGTCATCTATCTCTCTCTCCTATATCTTTATATTTTTATGTATGTATATCTTCACCTTCTACCACCATCAATCTAGATCTACATCTACCTACTCTACTTCTTCTTCAACAGCCCCAAATGACAACATGCCAGGTCTTCTCCATCTTCATCATCGAAATTCTTCATCCTATCAGAGGTACACTCAATTTCTTATCTCCTCCTCCATTTTTGACAATTTTCTTTCGCTAAGCTTTGGTTCGCTGTACCATCAGTAATAAAACGAGTTCCTATTGCGTTTTGGATCGCTGAACCCTCAGACTTGGTACGCTGCACCATGGTGGTTTGGAACGCGAATCCAAGAGCGTTTGGAACGCTGGTGTACCGCGTTTCGGTACACCCCGTACCAATTCGTGGTACTCTACCTCTTGAGCGAATTATGTGACTATGTTATAAACCATTAGAATAAACTAAACAAAAAGAAAAACACTAACCAACATACACATATAACTTTTATATCGATAAAAAAGAGCATTTTTAAAACCACGCACCGAAACCGTAGCAATGAGCAGAAGTTGTCGAGATCTACACCAAGAAGAAAGGAAGTGGGTAGAAGATAGTGGAACATTATCGTATTATCAGAACATATAAAAGAAATGGACTGAAAGTGAAGGGCAACTTTGGGCCTTTGTTGGGTTACCTAAACGGGCCAAAGGAGAAACAATATTTTATTTGGTCGGTTTGGTTTTTAAATATGCACCGACACTCTGTTTTAGTATATACGAGGAATACGACCCCCCCGCGTTGCAGGGGGCTATTCGTTAGATTTATAAAAACAAATATCAAACCACATATGAACAGTCTGACCATGTTCGCGTATGAAGCATTTTATTATGTAAGCCAATGGTAAGGAAGCCATCCAAATATGAATCAGATAGAAATGCACCTAAAATTGGTGCAAAATTTGTAGCTGCTGTCCAGAGGAAAATAATGTTTGTGGCTTTAGCTACACCAATCTTGTAGTCACTCATCAAATACACTATCATATTTGGCATGAAACCATAGCTTGCCAATCTTGTAGTCACTCATCAAATGCACCATCATATTTGGCATGAAACCATAGCTTGCCACCTTCTCAAATGCCTCATTTGCTGCAAAATAAATAAATAAATCAAGATTCAAGAATTCCATGTGATAAATAGGAAAATTTTATGATCAAAAGATAACATGCATGCTGTACCATTGTGATAGTTATAGTATAGTTAAAACTTTATGATCAAGAACGCAAGATACCTACCTATGATGAAAGGCGTTGTGACCAGGCCACCTCGACAATAACATGTGGACGTAAATCCATGACAACCTCTTTGTTAAATGATTTAGTCATGTCATCCCATAGTGTCGCTTAGATTTTGTTTCCGGCATCCCAATTTTTTTTGAAGATATTGTCAACATGATCAATAACTAACACTATTGTCGATAAAAATATAGCAACATTCTCTTGTTCTTCCAAATTATACTCATTTCGTTAGCACTTTCATCTCAAGAAGTTCATCTTCGCTGTTTCAGCCTCCGGCTTCTATGTTGGCTACCATCTTCGCTGTTTCAGCCTTGAGCAAACCTGCTGAACTTTTTCGTAACCCGACAACCCACCAATTTTCCACCTCCAACCAAGTTGATCACCCGTGATTATTTTGTTGATTCCTTCTACTACAGCTAAAGTTGAGAACGCCCAACAACTCCCTGTACCATTTCATTGTTTTAACATTAATAACAGCATATTTCACTTGTATTATTGTTACAAAATTTATTAAAAGTAACAATATATTAGCAAACAATATGAGGTAAAAGCCTAAAACCATTGGCTAGATTCATAAGAAAATGCTTTCATAGGTAACAAATTTGGTCGACTTTCGCTTGCTGGTTCAGATTTTTTTTTTTTTTTTTTTTTTTTTTTTTTTTTTTTTGGGTAAAGGGGGTTACCCCGGTAAAATAATGGTGGGTCAGATTAACACAGCCCAAGTACGAACATGACCCGTTTAAATCTTTTTTTTCAAAATGGTTCGACGGGTTAGAAAAAGGAGCTCACAAAAAGTCTCAAAATAAGCCACAGAAAATGAGCTTAAGAAGCATAAGCCGGAAACCACATAAGCCATAATCCCACTATATAAGTCGAAGCAAACACCCCCTAACCTATCCCCAAAACACGACCTACTTAATAAACTGATTAAATGGATTCACTGACCATTAAAACCTGTTTAAATCCGTTTAGTTGTATCATAATTTATTATAATTTAGTAACAAAATGCAAGCATATGTTTGCTATAACCAACATAAAAAAGCATTACATAAGTAAAAAAATTAAGATAGATTGAAAAAAAAAGGTTATATATACCGCAGCTTCGTTGATTTTTTATAGGAGTAACAGCACCAGTTTCTCTCCAATCAACTTTTAGCATACCTGTTTTTTTTTAAGTGACTAATCAAACCGCTAAATTCATCAAGAGACCAAACAGTAATCGTTAGCATACCTGTTTGAAAGTATTCAGTACTAATTCGATAAAAAAAATTAAAAAACAGTAATCATGTTCTACATTACCTTCACAAAAGTCGAAGAAAGTCGGCTTTAGGGGCAGTTTGGTCTTGTTCATCCCTATGAACATACAAAAAATCAACAATTATTCAATAACCAAATAAGTGAGACTTGAAAACCAGTAAACCGGCGTTCAGATTAGCTTATTTTTGACGTCTTAATCATCTCACAAATAACCCATAAAACAACAATATAATCAAACTCAAAACATTAAATGAAAATAATAAGAATAACAATAACAATAACAATAACAATAACAACAATAATCGCCTTGCAAATACCTCAAATGTGAACCCACAAAATATATCTATCTTTCCTTTTAATCTTATCTCGTCTCTGTTAATCTATTATACGCATCCGCCAACACCTTGACATCATACCCGTAGTTAAAATCACAGCAATCTAAAAAAACCAAAAATGAAACATCAGTCTCAAGAAAGTATACATACCTTTCATCTTCAAAAAAAATTTTGCTCGAAAGCTGACGATATACAATCCTAAAAAAGAAAAATCAAAAGTCAATCAAGACCCATATAATCAAATAATATAAGCTATACAAAACCCGTGAAACCAAAAAAAAAAAGCTGAGAATGAAACTTCTAAATCATCAAAACAACACTCACATAAACAGCTATTGCTCGCGGGCCACCACTGTTAAGTGTTTTGATAGTCCAATCCGGGCGGAAACCTTTTAGGAAATCAACGAAAACGTTAAAATAAATAATGTAAAATTAATACACTTTTAACAAACATAAATAAACTACACGGGAATAAATATTCATAAATTTATAAATAGAATCAAATCGATAGATTAATTGCACATCTTACACGCCATCTGAAGGTGAAACCCTGGTCTGTTAATTTTCTTCTCCACATCCATCTTGTAAGACAACCTAAAAAACGCAACAACACATAACACTAACATCAAACATAACAGGTGTATCGTCGACCTCCTTTTCTGAAAATCAGCAACCCAACCCATCTATGCCACAAATAAACTTAGGCACCAAGTTACGAAAACATAAAAACTAAAACCCCTAGTTTTTTAAAGTACCTAATTGAATCCCAACAAAAAAGAGGCCAATTTAACCTCATCTTGATCGTCAATACACAATTTCATGTAGCATAAATTGATATTTACATAATTAAAAACATTGGAATAATTACCTGTTGCAAAAATCAAACGTCGGCACTCATGCGCAGAAGAGAGAAAGATCAGATCCAGTTTGAGTCGGTGGGATTATATTGGGCTAAGCAGTTTTGGGCCTTTGTTGGACTACATAGACGGGTCAAACTAAATGAATAGATTAATGTGGTCAGTTGGTTTTAATATTGGCACCGACCTTGTGCCATAGTATATACGAGGAATACGACCCTGGTGCGTTGCGGCCGGGCTATTCGTTAGATTTATAAAAAACAGTCACTTAATTTAAGATCCATGAGGTCAATAACATCCTCTTCAATTTGTATTCCTTTGCCTTTGTCTATTGCCTGTCGTGGCAAGTCTTTTTGCATTTTCGCAGATATGTCGGCGGTAGCAGTAACTAAGGTTGGTGTACTTTTGTCAGCCGTTTGTCTGCAAAAAGCCAACAAATTTAGGTGTATGTTAATGTATGTGTTTGCGTGGAATTAGTTTGTGATGCTGTGAATGTAACAATTTCTTCATGTATTGGCATAAGTACATGGGAGACTAATATTGGAATATGAATGTTGTTAGCAGCAGCAATTCATGAAAGCAAGTTATGTGCAAGGATGCTACTATGTGTATTTGCAGAACAATGTAAATTACATAACTGAACATATATTATTCACATACAGTGATAGCATTAGATCTATATTGCATACATGATCCGTGCTAAAGTGTATATATAAATAATATCAGACGGATACACGAATAAAGACAAATCAACCCTTTAAGAAAAAGGCTAACTTGCAAAAACTCACGTTTGTGATATGTGTGTGTGAAACCAGGTAAGTGATTACCCAGGTCGTGTCCCAACGAGGTGTGAATGGGCGATATCGTTTAAGGTTTGGAATTAAAGTGACTGATGATTGGGATATGAAATTTTGCTTTTTTAATTCTAATCTAATTAAATAATGAGAAACAAATTCTCAAAAGAAAATTAAGATTAAAACAAATTATATTAAAAACGCGAAACGGGAAATCTAAAAACGGGTTTAAAAAGTGAAATCTATAAAATTTAATCTTACAAGTACCAAATTATTTTTCCTAAGTTATAAATGACAAAAGAAAATTTTAGAAAAAAGATTTATATTTTTCTGAGTTTTATATTTTTTATTATGATTTAAAAACTAAACGTAAAATAAAAATTAATTATGAAAAATTCCAGGAAATTACTTAATGATAATTAGAACCTGTGAAAAATAAAAGTGGGCTAACTGCTTTTCTGAATAAGCAGTTAATAAGCAAACTGTAGAAATAAGCTTTAAAAAGGAAAAGTGGTATAAGAATTAATGGATGCAAGCTATCACCAGAGAAGTCCCAAGGGCACAATGGTAAGGTGTGTGTGTGGTGAGTCCAGTGACTGGGGTTCGAATCCTACTCCTGACCTTTTTGCTTTTTATTTTATTTTTGGAATTTTATTGATGAAACAGATTTAGCACAATGAGATGAGTAAATTTCACAACTAACACTTTTTATGAAAATCACAAATAAGCCCAGAAAAAAGCTAAGTTTGTTGATCAGTAGGCTAAAAAGGAAAATAAGCCCAAGGTTTGATCAATATGGCTGATAAGCTATGTAATAAGCTAAGGCAAAGTTGCAATAAGCTAAACAACCAACAATTATCTGATAGGAACACTGAATAAGCACTAGAACTCAGAAATAAGCACTTATCAAAACTCAAATAAGCCAAAAAGTGAACTGATGCACAGGGCAGCTATTTGATTTCTAGGCAATTTTGGACTTATTTTTAAGCACTTAAATGATTACTAATCACCACAAAAACTGATTCCACTTAAAATTCACCTATTGAGGATCACACAAAACCAAAAAGCAGACCAAGAGTTGCTTATTTGTTGCTTAAAAATAAGCTGAGAAAGTTACTAGTCCAGACAAGTGTACACTGATTGCTCAGTGTATGCTTGTGTGGATAAGAGACTTTTGAGCTTAATTCAAAGCTTGGATAAGGTAAACTAAGGACTGATATATGGAATAAGCAAAGACAACCTAGCAAACTACTGAGAAACCAAAAATTCAGACATTAAACATGACAAATAAGCAGTTGATGGAGTTTAGAAAAATGATGCAGACTGCTGATATGGATACTGATGTGCAGACTTGCACAAAACTGGTCAAAAGCCTAACAAATCCAACTGAGCATAATCCAACTCTTAAAGTCTTGAACTTATAACTCTATTTGAAGCATAAGAAGCAACATTTAAAAGCTATATCAGCTTATCTCTATAATCCACAAGATCAGTAAGCAAATAAGCTTAAAAACTATGCAAATTCAAGTAACACTAAAAATCTATTTAAATGGGCTTAACACAACCTAGAAACTACTTATTTTAACTGAACTGAGCTGGATCAAACTTAAACTTAGTGCAAATGAACAGGGATCAACCATTTTGACCCATTTTCAGCTTCAAACCAAACACCCCCTTAGATGACTGTATTTGATTTTTAACTAACAAGCACCCAAAATAAGCTATGATTCTAAGTGAAAACTGATTAGTCAACTTAATTAAACCTTTTTGAACAACTTTTAAACTCTAAATAAGCACTTAATGAGCTAGACTATGTTTGACTGTTTTTGGAAATTTTAAGCTGATAAAGGCAAAAGCTAATTAATCCTAGAACTGATCATCAATCTAGCATTCACTAACTTTACTTAGAACAAATAAACACAAAAATAACATAATAAGCAACAGAATCAGCACTTGTACAGTAAAATGCAAAAACTTGAAAATAGCTTACAACTGATTTTGCCTAATGAACAGTAGAACTAGATCAGAAACATATCTAGCTTGTCAAAAACAAGCTAGAAAACCAAATAAGCTCTTCCATGAGCAGCTTATCATCCAGAACTGCTTATCTTGAGCTTCTTTGACTTTTATTGACTTTTCTTGGATTTCTTGATTAGAACTGATTTAGACTAACATAAACTTATCAAAAGCTATAGTAAGCTTATGTAAGCTTATAGAAACAGCAAAGAAGCTATTTCAATAATTACTTAACTTAATTTGAATTCTCAGTACAACATAGAAATTTAAAAACTTGGAATTATCATTGGCTAATGGAAATTGTACAAAGATTGATGACAAACAGACTTAAAATAACTTGAATTGATTACTGGAAATTAAAATTGATAACATTAAGCAATAAAAATACAATACGATTTAAGGAAATTAACTACTTGCCATAATAGGCTACATTGTGGACCTATTTATACTAAAACTAAGTGGGATGTGTCTCATTTTCTTCTCTGATCATTTCTGCACCATTGGATAAGCTTGAGTCAATCTCAGCCTTCAAAACCACTTTTGGCGCCAAAAATGTGATAGTGAAAAAATACCACTTGGTCTGGTAACTTGTGTTGGGTAAGAAGCATTAAATGTTTTTGGCTTGTTAGGTGGAGTGGGATAGGAGGAGGGGGTGGGTTTGTCAGGGATAAGGCGGTGGGTTGAGGTGGTATGGTTTTGGGCGGGTACTGGTTTTAGACGAAAGGTTTGACCGAAGTCAAACGGTTTGGGTTATTTCAAAAGAAATAAGGTGGGTCGGGTTTTGGGTTATTGTTTGGGCTTGGGAATTTTAGTGAGTGGGCTGGGTTTAGTTTAGGGATTGGGTTGGATTTAGTTAGAAATGGGTTAAGGTAGTTTAGGATTAGATTTGGATTTTAGTTAAACTTTGAGGACCAATGTTGTACAATTCTGAAAATCCAAGGACTAATCATGCCAATTCAGAAAATTATTTCCAGGGACCATTTGTGTCATTTTGGTATTTTTGGGGGTTGACTTTGACTTTGTCTTTAACTTTCGTCTTCACTTGATCAATTGTTGTCGAGTCGATCCAAAAATATTCATTTTCGTTTTGTTTTCAATCCTTCAGTACCTAAAACACATAAAACACAAACCAAGGATATCTGCAATATATATTGGGTGTTTTAGGTCATTTTAGTGTCTATTATGGGTATAAAATGATGAGTATTTACACACTCATCAATACACTTTAAAATCATTACCGTTGCTCACCATTGAGTAACGGTTTCCTTTTGTGCGACGCCGAATTTTGAGAACAGATACAACTACTCCATGAGCGCAACTCCTTTCATTCATTATTATTCTTCACTTATCGTTCCGGATAACCCCTGATTGAAAGTGTAGAATGACCGGCCCGCTTGCCAAGCCTGCAACCAATACGAAAATAATAAGTCATAGGTTTAAAGTACCTGAGAACAGAAGTGTAGGGGCAATAAGTTATGACAAAACGGACCGAAGAAATTGAATATTTTATTCGGTGAGTTATTTTTTATTGACACTGACCACGCTCTGACAAAACGGACCGAAGAAATTGAATATTTTATTCGGTGAGTTATTTTTTATTGACACTGACCACGCTCTATAGTATTTAAATATAATATATCCAACAAAGAGAAGTTATATAGTGAATACCTAAACATCACTTTCTACCGTGAATATGACATTACCACTGCATAGATGTTGTCATACATCAGAGCCGCAGTCTTATTGTTTATTAAGCCGAAACTTAACTTTTCACTCCCGCATATATTCAAGTTTAGGTGACTGTGCTTGATTTTCAAAATCTTGATAACAAAAATCGACGTTTTTATAAAACTTTGACTAATACTAGCTGAAAGATAGATTTAAAATTCACAACAAGCATGCTTCAAAATTTATTGCATTTTGCAATATCATTCCATTTTATTTTCTTTTTATTTTCTCATTTTTTCATTTTTTTTTTTTTTTTTTTTTTTTTTTTTTTTTTTTTTTTTTTTTTTTTTTTTGATACTTAACTTTGTGCAATATAAACTAACGGAGTTTCACGGGAACCAAGACCTTAAACCTTCCTGGAATAAAGGATCCAAGGGCCGTTACAACGGAGAGTTCCAAGACCTTAACGCCTTTCAGAATTAAGGGTCCAAGGGCCGGTGTAAGAGGGTAGCCAAGACCTAAACGCCTTCCGGAAATAAGGATCCAAGGGCCGATCTTGAACCTTAGCTTTTTAGCACATACATTTATTACTTAAAGTTTTACATTATTGTGACATATGCTTGTTCCGAAGTTTAAATAAAGCTTTGAACTAGTATTTTTCAAAATCGTAAAGAAAAATGATTTTGTGTGTTCAAAAGTTTGAAAAATAAGCACTAATTAAGTCAGATTAGTTATCTCCTGGGAGGAAAAGCCATAGATTACTTATATAAGCTCTAAAGAAAACCAACTACTCTACGCTTAGCATTTTCGTTTGCACAAATCGTAAAATCTTAGTCTAATCGTTAAGGAAGCAGCCAGATCAATACTCTGTCAGAGTCAGGATTCCCTTTGTTCTAACCTAATCAAGACTAAACACTTCTTTTTTATTGCAATTTCTTATCTAAAAACGAAAAAAAATTTAAATTTTGGCCAAAACGGGGGTACTAGGGCACTAGAAGGTACATATGTGACAAAATTCGAGAGAATTCCCCCCCCCCCCCCCCACACTTAGAATTGAATATTGCCCTCAATATTCAAAGTACCGGCTATTATGCCGCCACTTAGAACGTAAAAAGGTAAGACTAATAGCCAAGTGTGTGAAAGAAATCTCAATTTTCACAAAAAGGATTAAAAAGATATCCCTAGATAATCGTTTAGCAAAAGGATAGGATATTGGGCGGCTGGATTGAAAACAGGCGCGACAATCATCACAATCCAAGGGAAACCTGAAAATCAGAGCAAACAACACAAAAGAGCACAGGACAGTGGGATTCCCCCACACTTAGTGTCAGAAAATAGAAAGAAGTCAGAAACATGGGCGTTTACCCATGCAATGCTAATGTTTTTGTTAACCGAGTCACTAGCTTGACTCGACCCCGAATTCATTGGTCTATGGGGAAAGTTTGGAGATCCGGGACAACCATGTGTGGTATGTCCCCTCCAAAGTAATGCTTCAACCTATGACCGTTCACCTTGAAGTTTGGTCCATCGGTTTGAGATAACTCAATGGTGCCATAAGGAAAAACTTTGGCAACGGTGAATGGTCCAGTCCAACGGGTTTTAAGTTTACCCGAGAATATCTTCAATCTAGAGTTAAAAAGAAGGACTCGATCACCAACGTTAAAAACGCGGTTCTTGATTTTTGAGTCATGGATCTTCTTTGTCTTTTCTTTGTAGATCAAAGAGTTCTCGTAGGCTTGATCACGAAGTTCATTTAATTCATTGAGTTGAACTTTGCGGTGATCACCCGCGGACTTTAGGTCAAAGTTGGCATGTTTTAAGGCCCAATAAGCTTTGTGCTCGAGCTCGATCGGCAGATGACACGCCTTTCCATACACGAGCTTGTAAGGAGTACACCTGATGGGTGTTTTGTAAGCTGTACGGAAGGCCCAAAGTGCATCATCTAGTTTATCCAACCAAGATGCGCGGTTTTCACCTATGGTCCTTTCCAAGATTCTTTTAATACCACGGTTTGAAACCTCCACTTGTCCACTTGTTTGTGGGTGATACGCGGTAGAAAGACGGTGAGTAATACCGTATTTAAGCATGACTTTTGCAAATTGTTCATTGCAAAAGTGCGTACCGCGATCACTAATGATAGCACGGGGAGTTCCAAACCGAGAAAAGAGTGATTTCAAAAATTCACACACTACTCGGGCGTCGTTGGTGGGGAGAGCTTTCGCTTCGACCCATTTAGACAAATAATCGACAGCCACGAGTATATACTTGTTCCCTCGTGAAGACGGGAACGGGCCCATAAAGTCAATGCCCCAAGCGTCAAAGATTTCACAAACTTGAACGACGTTTTGTGGCATTTCATCTTTTTGAGAGATCTTCCCGTGACGTTGACAAGAGTCACAAGATTTGAATAAGTCATGGGCATCACGGTAGATTGTGGGCCAATAGAAGCCGGAATCAAACACCTTCTTGGCGGTGTAATTGGCACCATGATGTCCCCCTGTGGGTCCATTGTGGCAAGCCTTAAGAATATCAATGGCTTCTTGGCCGTGAACACACCGCCGGATGACTTGATCCGCACATACTTTAAACAAGTAGGGGCCGTCCCAAAAGTAATGCTTCACATCTTTGAAGAATTTGTTCTTTTGTTGGGACGACATCCCTTTCACAACAAAGTTCCCCGCATGGTAATTTGCAAAATCGGCAAACCATGGGGTACTAGAATCACCACGAAAAGATACCACGTTAAGTGTCTCGAGAGGAAATGTTTCATTTATTTCCTTTTTCTCGAGCACACTTTGGTGAGGATTCTCTAATCGGGACAAATGATCAGCAGCAAGGTTCTCCGCTCCCTTTTTATCACGGATGATGATATCAAATTCTTGCAGGAGGAGAACCCATCGGAGCAATCTCGGCTTTGCATCTTGTTTTGCAAAGAGATATTTGAGAGCCGAGTGATCCGTATACACTATGCTTTTTGACAAGATTAAGTATGGCCGAAACTTTTCGAAAGCATACACCACGGCTAATAATTCTTTTTCCGTTGTGGTGTAATGAGCTTGAGCCTCGGTCATAGTTTTGCTAGCATAGTGTATAGGCTGAAAGTGTTTTGTTTTCCGTTGCCCCAAGACCGCACCTATGGCAAAATCACTTGCATCGCACATAAGTTCAAAAGGTAGGTCCCAATCGGGGGCAACCAAGATTGGTGCTTCAGTAAGCTTTTTCTTAAGAGTTTGAAAAGCTTCAGTGCACTCTTTGGAGAAAATAAACGGAGTTTCCTTTTCAAGGAGACGGGTCATCGGCCGGGCGATTTTTGAAAAATCTTGAATGAATCTACGATAGAAACCGGCATGACCAAGAAAAATCCGAATGCCTTTAACGGTTGTGGGATGAGGTAGCTTAGCAATAACATCAACTTTAGCTCTATCTACCTCAATCCCGTTCTTTGAAATCTTATGGCCGAGGACAATGCCCTCTTTGACCATGAAATGACTTTTCTCCCAATTTAGACAAAGATTCGTGTCTTCACACCGCTTAAGCATATTGTCCAAATGGGAGAGACATGTGGTGAAAGAATCCCCAAAGACCGAGAAATCATCCATAAAGACCTCCATAGTCTTTTCGATCATGTCATGAAAAATGGCCAGCATACACCTTTGGAACGTGCCCGGAGCATTACATAAGCCAAAAGGCATGCGTCGGTAGGCAAACGTTCCATAAGGGCTCGTGAAAGTGGTCTTTTCTTGATCTTGCGGATCAATGGGAATTTGGAAGTAACCCGAGAAACCGTCAAGGAAACAATAGTATTCGTTTCCCGCTAGTCTTTCGAGCATTTGGTCCATGAAGGGTAAAGGAAAGTGGTCTTTATGGGTGGTGTCATTTAACTTTCGGTAGTTAATGCATACACGCCATCTCGTTACCAATCGAGTAGGAATCAACTCGTTTTCATCATTTTCAATAACGGTAATGCCACCCTTTTTAGGCACGCAATGAACGGGGCTCACCCAAGGACTATCCGAGATAGGGTATATCAATCCGGCATCAAGGAGTTTAAGAACCTCCTTTTTAATAACCTCGTGAATTTTGGGATTAACCCTTCTTTGATGTTGAACCGCTGGTTTAAAGTCATCTTCCATTAAAATCTTGTGTGTACAAAATTCCGGGTTAACACCCTTAATGTCGGAAAGTTTCCAAGCAATGGCTCGCTTGTGTGACTTTAAAACCTTTATGAGAGCGGTTTTCTCCTCATCATTTAAATCTTTAGCAATTATGACGGATAATTTATCGGTACCCTCCAAAAATGCATATTCGAGATGAGGCGGTAAGTCCTTAAGTTCGACCTCCGGAGGATCATCAGAATTTTCAACAGATTTGATTTCCTCATTATGAAGTTCTTTCGGAGGGAAAGATGATGGATCATCATTAAGCAACTTCTCAATGAGAAGAATATCTCCCTCCATGTCAAATACACCATCATCAATTCCAGAATAAATTGAATCAGAAGATAAACAAGCCTCAATCTCTTCCAAGATGAAGTCACCTCCCTCAAACGGAGTGAGAGAGGGGGAAGAGAGAGCAATGGTAGGATCATCCACAGAATCAACAATTTCAACACGATAAACCAATTACGGAGGTGGGACAAGTGGTGTGCTCTTAGAGCTAGCAATTTTCACCACTTCCGATGTGATCTCCGATTCTTGTTCATCATAGTCAAAAACACTCTTAACTTCTGAAGCACAACTTTCAAACCATTTGCTTGAACCAGGGGCAATGTCCCTTGTTTTGAGCTCAGCACGTTTTTGTGAAGGACTCTTAACCGTGAATCTTGAAAGCATCGAATCACTTCTTTTGGAAGCAATTACGAAATCAGATTTTTGATTAACCGTAGCAATGTTGCATTTGGTGGTTAGAGGTTTAGAGTCCTGATTAATGTTAAACGTGATGGCTTCATTATCAACTCGAATGGTTAATTCTTCGGCATATACATCAATGACAGCACGACTCGTTCTTAAGAAAGCTCTCCCCAGTATGAGTGGAACTCGAGGATCGGCATCAAAGTCTACCACAACGAAATCAGTAGGAAAATGGAACTTTCCTACTTTCACAACGACATCCTCGGCTATTCCAAGTGGACGTTTTATAGTACGGTCCGCTAGCTCGAGAGTCATGCAAGTATATGTAAGCTTCGGGAGAGATAATTTCTCCCATACCGAGAGTGGCATAAGGTTAATGCTTGCGCCAAGATCGGCCAAGGCTGAGCACTGAACCATCCCCAAGAAATCACATGGGATTAAAAACTTGCCGGGGTCTCCGAGCTTTTCGGGAAGCTTTTTGAGGAGCACCGCCGAGCACTGTTCGTTTAGTGGGGTCTTTGCCATCTCAGACAACTTATCCTTGTTGCTTAGCAAACTTTTGAGTGTAGATGCAAATTTGGGCATAAGAATGAGAGCATCTGCGAAGCTTATGTCAAAGTGCAAATCACTGAAGATTTTAAAGAATTTCTCCATCTGTTGATTCGTTTTGTCTTAAAGAACTTGAGTTTGGACATCTGGAGGTTGGACGTGTGCGGTACTTTGTGGGCTTGAGAAATGCACTTTGTCCGTTGTCACCTCGGTATCTCGATTCACTTCCCCCGGTGGAGGGGGCATAGGAGTCGAGGGTCCATTATGCGTCTTACCACTACGAGTGGTGACGGCTTTCAACTCAGCATTAGGATTAGGAATGGTATTGCTCGGAAGTCGTCCGGAAGATGAAGAAGATTGGTTCATGTTCATATTCATGAAACTGCCCATCATATTCTTCAACTCATTTGTTTGACGAGACATCGTAGTATCAATTTCCTTTCTCAACTCGACTTTCATATTATTGATTTGAGTCTGCATTGAACGCATGCTGGACTCAGTAATTTTCATGAAATCATTAGTCAAAGGAGCTTGATGAGGTTGTTGATAAACATGTTGATTCGGAGCTTGATAAGGCTGGTTGAAATTGTTACGGTTTTGGTTGAAATTCTGAGAATTGTTGAAATTTTGTCCTTGATTTTGAACAAAGCGATTTTGATTATTTTGATTTGGCACGGGTGGAAAACCAGGTGGTACCATAGCATTTGGTGCTCGGTAATGAGTTTCAGCATGCGGTCGGTTTTGATTGTAGTTTACTGCAGCTACGAAAGCTTGGTAAACAGAAGCATCGGTTGCTTGACAATCGTAATATGCATGCGGGCCACCACAAGTTTCACACACTTTGTTTATGGCTTTGATTTGTTCCGGTTTATGAATTTCACTCTTAATTTCTTTCACTTCCTTCATCATGCAACGAACTGCGTCCGTTAGAGCGGCTAACTCTGATGAGTTACCGGATGAAGAAGCAGGAGTGATAGGAACATTCACTTTGTTTCGAGAAATAGGAACTTTTGATTTATTCTCGCAAATTTCAAGCACATCTTTAGGTCGACGATTCAAGATATTGCCACCGGCGGCAGCGTTTAGAGAATCTTGATCGTTTCCATTCAACCCATTATAAAACGTATTGATCTGTTGTAACTCCGTGAAATCATGATGCGGGCATTTTCTTAGGAGATCTTTAAATCGGTCCCATGCCTCTCCGAAGTTTTCATCGAAACCTTGACGAAATCCAGAAATTTCATTTTTCAGATTAGTCGTCTTTGAAGGAGGAAAGAAATAATTGACAAATTTCTGTACAAGATCTTCCCAAGTTTCAATGGATCGAGGGGGTTCTTTTTCCAGCCAAATCCGGGCTGCCCCTTCGAGTGAAAACGGAAATAGCATCAATTTGACAACTTTTTGCGGCACATCCTTGTAATTGATTGTAGAGGTCAACTTGTTGAACCAACGGATATGTGCATACGGATCTTCACGTTCAAACCCGTGGAATTGATTTGTAGACACGAGTTGAATCAAATGCGTTTTTAATTCAAAATGATCAGAATCGATTGGTGGTAAAACGATGGCATCTCCGTAACCCTCGGTGGGTGCTTGGAGCATCTCCGCCATTGTTCGATTATCTGCCATATTATCAATGGGAACAGTACGAATCTCGGGTTCGACTATTCGGGCAGCACGTCTACGATTACGTCTTCTCGGAATATCTACGAGTTCACGTAAAGGACTTGTCGACGTAGAAGAACGAGTGCGCATGTGATTCCTCCGAAACTAGTTATCTTTTATTTCTCTATCACACAAGTCAACCACTTGTGAATGGTCAACCGTAATAAATGATAAAATATAAACAGCCTCAGAATGAATGCTCGTGTGTAGTGTGAAACCAGGCAAGTGATCACCCGGATCGTTTCCCAACGAGATGTGAATGGAAAACTGTGAAAAGCTTTGGATTAGAGTGACAGATGATTTAGATTGCTTTTGATTTTGCTTTAAACAATTCTAAATAACAAATTAAAACAGATATGCACAATAATATTAAACGCGAATAAATAAACTGAAACGCGTAACGAAAAAGCTAAAATGGGACAAAAAATAAAATTTATAAAATTTAAAACCTAAAAATGTAAAATAACTTAAAACTTATTTAAAAACTTAAATTATATTTTTTTATACTTTTTATTTAATTATTATTAATTATTTATTATTTAATTACTTATTAAACTATTTAAATTTATAAAAAATACTAAATGGACTAAGAAAATTCTAAAACTTTTTCTAAAAATATTATTAAGTAAATAGAAGCTAAGAAAATTATAAAATTGAAATTTACTTAATTAAAATTTAAAAAGATAAATTCTATTAAATAGAAGCTATCACTATATTTCTATTTTTGGTTTTTCTTAAGGGTTAATAATACAATTATATTTTTCCTAGATTAAAAATGACAAAAGAAAATTATGAAAATTGGAATTATATTTTTCTGATTATTTTTCTATTTATTATGATTTAATTACTATTATAAACTAATTAAAAAGATTAAAAATATCAAAACTATTCAGAAAATTATGAAAATTTACAGATAAATCTAAAATATTATTAAAAAGCTAGGAAAAATAAAATGAAAAGTTGACTAAGTCAAATAAGCTTATTTGGGCAGATAAGCAGTTAACTAATAAGCCCAAAATAAGCTAATAAGCACAAAAATTGACCAAATGATCAGGACAAGGCTAAACAACTATATTAAGCATGAAACAACAAAAAAAACACAATAAGCAATAGGAGATAAGCTGATAAGCAAGTGGACAGTTGTGGAACTTATGCAGAAAACTCAGCTGAATGCCCCAACTTGCAGACTGATTTAAGCTAGGAAATAAGCTACTGAGATGCAATATTAGGGGGGCAAAAGATAGCTTATACTATGAGCTATATGAAAAACCTAAAAGCCCTATCAGAAGCTTCCCAATTGAAGCCTAATTAAGCTCTAGATCAGCAGCCTAAGCAATCAGCTTATGCTGATGTGCACAGGGCAGAATTGCCTTATTTCAAGGCCTTCAAAAGCTATCATAAGCTAATCCTAAAATCTTGCAAAAATTACTAGAGTTATATGAGCTAGGGAACTATGATAATCCAGAAATTCAGCTTATACTAACTTAATTTGCAAGCTACAGAAAATCTCAAAAATCTATAAAAGTCTGAAAAACCAAAACTTATGACTGCTAAACTATGGTTGACTGATGTGAGTGATTCTAAGTACAAGACCTATATAGTTCTAACACAAACTAAAAATGAGTGAGAGAGGAACCTGAGAATGCAAGAATAGCCCCAAATAAGCCTGAGCTTATAGTGAGCTTATTTTGGCAGTTTGACTGCCTAGCATGCAACCACCCAACTCCAAACCTGCAAATGACTCAAAACAAGCAAATTGATGGCACAAACAACTTATACAAGTGATTATAAGCTCAATCAAATCTGATAAAAGTGTAATGGAACAGTAACAAACAAGATTGACCCATTGATTAAGCTTAAACCAAACAGCCCTATAGACAGACTGAAATGAAAATTTAAACTAGAAGACACCTAATTGATTTATATTCTGGACTTATTAGTGACTGAGAAACTTAAATAAACTGAGAAAAGCAGTTACAACTTTAAAATAAGCCCTCAATAAGCTGAGGACTAAACTTGACTTATTTGGCTGTTTTGAAATAATTAGGTAAAAATGGAACTTAGGTGACTACTAACTATAAGATTACCCTAGAAAAACTTAAAATAGGTCAGGTGACCAAAAGACAGAAATAAGCAGCTAAATAAGCAATGCTACAGTAGTTTGACTTATTTTGACTTTTACTTGACTTTTGGAAATTAAACTGAGTTGAGAAACCACATATCACTACAAGCTATCATGACTTAATGAAAGCTAAAAAGAGCATAACAGAGGCATTTGGAAATCTTAAACAACAATAACCATTACTGAATTGAACTCACTGAATTAATCATAAAATTTGAACTTCATTAATTTGGTAAAATTGGTACAACACAGAGTACATTTAAGAACAAGAAACTTGAAACAACACTGAAAATGATAAACCAAACTTGACTTGAAACTAAAATGACAATAATTAAAGTTTTACACTACTTAATGATCTAAAACGAGTGACAAGCTTCTTCTCTGTCTTCTTTTTCTTTAAATATCATCCCAAATGCATCCTTGTCACCTCCTGATCAAATCCCACTCGTAGAATTGCTTTGAATTAATCCCATTCGTCCATCTGGATTTTTGGCGGGAAATGAGCCAAGTGGGTTTTTGGCTTCTTTCTGAGCACATGGGGGTTAACGTGTGAAGTTTAATCACTAGAGGAGGGGGAAAGTGATGGTGGGTGTGTAAGAGTTTTGGATTGATGGTGGTTTGGTGAAATCAGTGGGTTGAGGTGGTTTTGGCGGGGTGGTTTAAGGAAGGAGACGGGTCAAACTAAAGTTTGACCCTGGGATATTAGTTATAGAAAGTGGGCCGGGTGTAATTGTTTTGGTTTTGGGCTTTGGTAATATGGTTAGTAACTGGGTTGGGTATTATGGGTTTAAGGATTTGGATTTTAGGGATTAGTTTGGATCCGGTTTTGGTTAGTTAAACAAGCACAAGGACCAAACTTGTAATTCCAGCATAGTTGAGGGGCTGAAACTGTAATTTCCATAAAGTTATCACAAGGATATTATTTGCCAAGTTTAAATAGTACAAGGGTTTAAAACATAATTTTCCATTTTTAAAACACCCGGGGACTAATTTTGACAACTTTTGAAATTCGAGGGACTAGACTTGCCATTTATGCAAACTTTATTCGTTTTTACTTGATTTTAATCATTTTGCATCTGAAACATATAAAAACACATTTTCATGATATTTATAACATTTATTGGTTATTTGTGTGCTTTTGGTCGTTTATGTGGGTTTAAACAGGGTAATATATATGTGTATTTAGACACATATCAAATCCCCCACACTAAACTATTGCTAGTCCCTAGCAATCTTTTATGAAGATTTAATGGATTTTATCTCTTTACCAAAAGCCATTACTTCTGGAGTAGCCAATGTTTTAGTATGTGATACTTTGGTACAATGATAACCAAATGATTTTGAGCAAACCATCAGCTGTCAACGGTTTTAATTTGTCTTTACCAAAAGCCGTTTGCTTCTGGACTAGCCAACTCTTAGATAAATTATTACTATTATCTTTGGTGAGCTGATTACCAATTATGGTTTTCCAATGCCTTTACCACAAGCCATAACCTTGCGGGCTAGCCAACTCTTCACTTATAAAGATATGGTGAGTCGAATACCATACAATTTTGGGCAAATTGCAAGCCATAAACGGATTTGATTCATCTTTACCAAGAGCCGTTTGCTCTCGGATTAGCCAATCCTTATGTGGGTTAGACATGGCGGACTGATAACCATTTATTGAGTTCTAAGTGAGAAAAAATTTTAAAATTTTGGTCAAAACGGGGAAAAAGGGTATAAAAGGGTACATAATTGATCAAATTCGCCAGAATTCCCCCCCACACTTAGAACTGAATATTGCCCTCAATATTCAAAGTACCGGCTGTTATGCCGACACTTAGAACGTAAAAAGGAAACATTACTAATAGCCCTTTTTTTTTTTTTTTTTTTTTTGACTGTACATATATACAACATGTGGGGCATCTCCCCCACACTAGGGTGAGACATGGGTGAAAACCCATATTTTGCTACTGTTTTTATTAACCGAGTCGCTAGCTTGACTCAACCCCGAATTCATTTGTTCATGGGGAAGCAAGTGGACGAAACCATCTCCATCGGACTTTCGTTCAAGATGTTTGGATAAACACTGAAGTACTTGAAAGTTCCACTCCGATGAGATATACACAGAGAGACCCGGCTTACAAATGATAACTGAAAATGCCGGGGTCAAAGATAGTGTCTTCATTCCCTAAAGAGTGAAGAACAGGAGAAGTCACCTTGTATGTGAAGAAAAGAAAGAAAGTCATGATAAAAATCATGACTAATTCATCCTCATCAGAAGGAGAATTCACGATTTCCACATCATGAATCTCATCATCTAAGCTCAGCTGATCAAGACATATTCTGGGCGGGAGGTATGGGATTTTGATATCAAGCAAATTCTCAGTGTTGAGAATATTTCCCTCCGGGACATAAAGATAATCTTTGTCAAGATCAAAGTAAAAGTTATCATACTCCGGCGGAGATACGATATGAGTGAGTTCACTGGGGAACTCCTCAAAGGTGAATGAATCAATATCGGGGAGAGAATTATGAGAATGAGAAGTGGTATTGCCACTAATTTTCTCTCCCATTTGATCAAAACAGAAGGCTTCCATTTCCGAAATAGAATCATCGGAAAATAGGTCACTATCCTTTATGGGGATAAGAGATGAAATGGATTTTTCTTTGAAAGCCTCAATTTTAGAAATGAGAAGATTGACATTCAATAATGTTGCTCGAAGAGCTTCATCTTTGATTTCAGTGTCAATTTCATCATTCTCTTCTTCTAAGCTGACTGGCTCAGAAGGAAATTCCTCCATATAAATGATGTCTCCACATGATAAAGTATCATCATTAGTGGAATCGGAGAACATCTCAATATGATCTTTTGAAAAATCAAAAGGAGGAGGGATATCACACATTTGATCAAAAGTTCCCTGTGACTCACTTGGGATTGGGACAAGGTTCTCAACACTAGACTTTATGAATTCGTCCGATTCCTTTTCAGGAACAGTGTTAAGATGCTCATCTCCCATGCTTAGAGAGTTAGTGGGAACCTCGGGTGTGATAACAACAGACTGAGTTTCAACAGATGAACTTGATGAATCATCATCAAAGATATCTTCATCATCACTGTCATCAGGAATGAAACGAAATTGAGAGCTAGATCTGGCTGCTTTTTCTTTTGCAATTGATTCCTTAATAGATTTTTCAAATGCATCTTGGGAATTTATTTTAGCAGCCCGCTCTTCAGCTAACAATTCTGCCATGGATTTCTCATGTGAATTTTCTTGGGCATTATTAACAGCCGAATCATTAAGTGTATCCACAAAATTTTGAAGTTTTTGTAATACATCTTCGAAAGATTCTTCAAGAGGTGATGACTGAGGTTGAATCATTTGATACTGTGGAAGTTGGTCCTGATAAGAATGATCAAAACTGTCACAAGGGCCATGCTCATAGACAAGCGGGGTCCTCGTTTGACAATCGGATTCATAATGTGGACCACCACAGTACTCACAACAATACATTTGCTGTGACTGATTCGGCGAATCATAAGGATATTGGTCATAGACAAACCCGTTTCCCGGATTCACAATGCTACAACCATGGCAATTTCCACCATTAGGAGGTCCCCCACACTGTTCACAACCATAGCTGTAAGATGAAGACATTTGGGGCTGTGGAGAGTAGTCGGAGAAATTTGGCGGTTCATTGAAAGAATTTGGATCATAAGTAATTGAATCCCTTGAATCGCAAAACAAACAACTTCCGTCTCGAATATCATTACCACATTGTTCACATGTACACCAACGACATGGCAAACCGAAAAGCGGCTCACCACAACCGACACAAGGAATAAAATCCGGAGGTGGGACAAGTGGTGTGCTCTGAGAGCTAGGAATTTCCACCACTTCCGTTATGGTCTCTGGTTTTTGTTTTTGAATAACGTGAAGATTGGGCAAGTCGTTCTTTTTAGTCACTGTTCTAAGTTCTGTACGTTTGCTTGACAAACTTTTAACCGTAAATTGTGAAAGGTCTGGATTAATTCTTGACTGTTTGCCATTAATAGCATGTATCTTGGGCTGTGAAGGGCAGTCGGAAGAACTTTGAGAATCATTGATGGAATTAAGCACTCTTTTGAGGGCTACTTTACACCAATAACAAGATCCACGGCCCTTTGGTGCATGCTCTCCACACAGCTCACACTTACACTTAGAACACTGAAGGCCGTCAATCAACGGGCTTTTACAATCAAAACATTTGTACCCGAGAGACGCCATAGAAGAAGGGTATAAGAAGTTTAGAATCAAATGGATAGAGGATAAAGGGATAAAGAATCAAAAAGGGCGAGAGGGAAAAGATGAATATTTTTTGGTTTTTTGGTTTTTTCAATTAAAACAAGATCAAAGCACAACACAAGGAACTTAAACCTTAAATCAACCAGCGTACGGTAGCTCTCTGACTGAAAAACGCACAGAGTGGCGGAGAAGCAAAGGTGGGCAATTAATGCTCCTTAAAAACCCGCTTCTTTCAGTCCGACAATTTAATGTCAGACTATCCTAGAACCTCCGTTAGAGTTTGTTTATCAATCAAAGGTGAGCCGAATTCGCAAGCGACACAAAGGCAAGTTTTAATCTTTGGTTTGGGAACTTATTATGGTCGTACCCCCAGTTAGGTAGTACTCTGTCTTGATTTTCGATGGTAATATTTTATTATTGTTATTTATTAAAGAAAACGGAAAATTTTTTTTTTTTTTTTTTTTTTTTTTTTTTTTTTTTTTGGTTTTTAATTTTTTATATGATAATAATAATAATAATAATAATATATAGAAAAGAAAAGAAAAATATTTTTTTATTTTATATTGTTTATGGGAAATAGGAACTTCTGATAGAAGGATCTCGAATCACTAATCGCTAAAATTCTTCACAATAGTCGCAGCACAACTTCCCCGGCAGCGGCGCCAAAATTTGATTCCTCCGAAACTAGTTATCTTTTATTTCTCTATCACACAAGTCAACCACTTGTGAATGGTCAACCGTAATAAATGATAAAATATAAACAGCCTCAGAATGAATGCTCGTGTGTAGTGTGAAACCAGGCAAGTGATCACCCGGATCGTTTCCCAACGAGATGTGAAAGGAAAACTGTGAAAAGCTTTGGATTAGAGTGACAGATGATTTAGATTGCTTTTGATTTTGCTTTAAACAATTCTAAATAACAAATTAAAACAGATATGCACAATAATATTAAACGCGAATAAATAAACTGAAACGCGTAACGAAAAAGCTAAAATGGGACAAAAAATAAAATTTATAAAATTTAAAACCTAAAAATGTAAAATAACTTAAAACTTATTTAAAAACTTAAATTATATTTTTTTATACTTTTTATTTAATTATTATTAATTATTTATTATTTAATTACTTATTAAACTATTTAAATATATAAAAAATACTAAATGGACTAAGAAAATTCTAAAACTTTTTCTAAAAATATTATTAAGTAAATAGAAGCTAAGAAAATTATAAAATTGAAATTTACTTAATTAAAATTTAAAAAGATAAATTCTATTAAATAGAAGCTATCACTATATTTCTATTTTTGGTTTTTCTTAAGGGTTAATAATACAATTATATTTTTCCTAGATTAAAAATGAAAAAAGAAAATTATAAAAATTGGAATTATATTTTTTTGATTATTTTTCTATTTATTATGATTTAATTACTATTATAAACTAATTAAAAAGATTAAAAATATCAAAACTATTCAGAAAATTATGAAAATTTACAGATAAATCTAAAATATTATTAAAAAGCTAGGAAAAATAAAATGAAAAGTTGACTAAGTCAAATAAGCTTATTTGGGCAGATAAGCAGTTAACTAATAAGCCCAAAATAAGCTAATAAGCACAAAAATTGACCAAATGATCAGGACAAGGGTAAACAACTATATTAAGCATGAAACAACAAAAAAAACACAATAAGCAATAGGAGATAAGCTGATAAGCAAGTGGACAGTTGTGGAACTTATGCAGAAAACTCAGCTGAATGCCCCAACTTGCAGACTGATTTAAGCTAGGAAATAAGCTACTGAGATGCAATATTAGGGGGGCAAAAGATAGCTTATACTATGAGCTATATGAAAAACCTAAAAGCCCTATCAGAAGCTTCCCAATTGAAGCCTAATTAAGCTCTAGATCAGCAGCCTAAGCAATCAGCTTATGCTGATGTGCACAGGGCAGAATTGCCTTATTTCAAGGCCTTCAAAAGCTATCATAAGCTAATCCTAAAATCTTGCAAAAATTACTAGAGTTATATGAGCTAGGGAACTATGATAATCCAGAAATTCAGCTTATACTAACTTAATTTGCAAGCTACAGAAAATCTCAAAAATCTATAAAAGTCTGAAAAACCAAAACTTATGACTGCTAAACTATGGTTGACTGATGTGAGTGATTCTAAGTACAAGACCTATATAGTTCTAACACAAACTAAAAATGAGTGAGAAAGGAACCTGAGAATGCAAGAATAGCCCCAAATAAGCCTGAGCTTATAGTGAGCTTATTTTGGCAGTTTGACTGCCTAGCATGCAACCACCCAACTCCAAACCTGCAAATGACTCAAAACAAGCAAATTGATGGCACAAACAACTTATACAAGTGATTATAAGCTCAATCAAATCTGATAAAAGTGTAATGGAACAGTAACAAACAAGATTGACCCATTGATTAAGCTTAAACCAAACAGCCCTATAGACAGACTGAAATGAAAATTTAAACTAGAAGACACCTAATTGATTTATATTCTGGACTTATTAGTGACTGAGAAACTTAAATAAACTGAGAAAAGCAGTTACAACTTTAAAATAAGCCCTCAATAAGCTGAGGACTAAACTTGACTTATTTGGCTGTTTTGAAATAATTAGGTAAAAATGGAACTTAGGTGACTACTAACTATAAGATTACCCTAGAAAAACTTAAAATAGGTCAGGTGACCAAAAGACAGAAATAAGCAGCTAAATAAGCAATGCTACAGTAGTTTGACTTATTTTGACTTTTACTTGACTTTTGGAAATTAAACTGAGTTGAGAAACCACATATCACTACAAGCTATCATGACTTAATGAAAGCTAAAAAGAGCATAACAGAGGCATTTGGAAATCTTAAACAACAATAACCATTACTGAATTGAACTCACTGAATTAATCATAAAATTTGAACTTCATTAATTTGGTAAAATTGGTACAACACAGAGTACATTTAAGAACAAGAAACTTGAAACAACACTGAAAATGATAAACCAAACTTGACTTGAAACTAAAATGACAATAATTAAAGTTTTACACTACTTAATGGTCTAAAACGAGTGACAAGCTTCTTCTCTGTCTTCTTTTTCTTTAAATATCATCCCAAATGCATCCTTGTCACCTCCTGATCAAATCCCACTCGTACAATTGCTTTGAATTAATCCCATTCGTCCATCTGGATTTTTGGCGGGAAATGAGCCAAGTGGGTTTTTGGCTTCTTTCTGAGCACATGGGGGTTAATGTGTGAAGTTTAATCACTAGAGGAGGGGGAAAGTGATGGTGGGTGTGTAAGAGTTTTGGATTGATGGTAGTTTGGTGAAATCAGTGGGTTGAGGTGGTTTTGGCGGGGTGGTTTAAGGAAGGAGACGGGTCAAACTAAAGTTTGACCCTGGGATATTAGTTATAGAAAGTGGGCCGGGTTTAATTGTTTTGGTTTTGGGCTTTGGTAATATGGTTAGTAACTGGGTTGGGTATTATGGGTTTAAGGATTTGGATTTTAGGGATTAGTTTGGATCCGGTTTTGGTTAGTTAAACAAGCACAAGGACCAAACTTGTAATTCCAGCATAGTTGAGGGGCTGAAACTGTAATTTCCATAAAGTTATCACAAGGATATTATTTGCCAAGTTTAAATAGTACAAGGGTTTAAAACATAATTTTCCATTTTTAAAACACCCGGGGACTAATTTTGACAACTTTTGAAATTCGGGGACTAGACTTGCCATTTATGCAAACTTTATTCGTTTTTACTTGATTTTAATCATTTTGCATCTGAAACATATAAAAACACATTTTCATGATATTTATAACATTTATTGGTTATTTGTGTGCTTTTGGTCGTTTATGTGGGTTTAAACAGGGTAATATATATGTGTATTTAGACACATATCAGCATGCACTAAATAAAATAATTCAATTAAAACAAGATCAAAGCAAAACACAAGGAACTTAAACCTTAAATCAACAAGCGTACGGTAGCTCTCTATAAGAAAAACGCACAGAGTGGCGGAGGAGCAAAGGTGGGCAATAAATGCTCTTTAAAAACCCGCTCCTTTCGGTTCGACAATTTAATGTCAAACCTCCTGAAACCTCCGTTAGAGTTTGTTTATCAATCAATGGTGAGCCGAATTCGCAAGCGACACAAAGGCAAGTTTTAATCTGATGTTTGGGAACTTATTATGATAATACTCCAAGTTGAGGAATATTATATTGATTTTGCTTTTATCTTTTACTTATCAATAAAACGAAAAATGTTTTTGGGTTTTTATTTTTTATATGATAATATATATAAAAGAAAAGAAAAATATTTTTGTATTTTATATGGTTTATGGGAAACAGGAACTTCACAAGGAAGGATCTCAAGTCACTAATCGTTTAAATCTTAACGATATAGTCGCAACACAACCTCCCCGGCAGCGGCGCCAAAGTTTGATCCATGCTAAAGTGTATATATAAATAATATCAGACGGATACACGTGACTAAAGACAAATCAACCCTTTAGGAAAAAGGCTAACTTGCAAAAACTCACGTTTGTGTGAAACTAGGTAAGTGATTACCCAGGTCGTGTCCCAACGAGGTGTGAATGGGCGATATCGTTTAAGGTTTGGAATTAGAGTGACTGATGATTGGGATATGAAATTTTGCTTTTTTAATTCTAATCTAATTAAATAATGAGAAACAAATTCTCAAAAGAAAATTAAGATTAAAACAAATTATATTAAAAACGCGAAACGGGAAATCTAAAAACGGGTTTAAAAAGTGAAATCTATAAAATTTAATCTTACAAGTACCAAATTATTTTTTCTAAGTTATAAATGACAAAAGAAAATTTTAGAAAAAAGATTTATATTTTTCTGAGTTTTATATTTTTTTATTATGATTTAAAAACTAAACGTAAAATAAAAATTAATTATGAAAAATTCCAGGAAATTACTTAATGATAATTAGAACCTATGAAAAATAAAAGTGGGCTAACTGCTTTTCTGAATAAGCAGTTAATAAGCAAACTGTGGAAATAAGCTTTAAAAAGAAAAAGTGGTATAAGAATTAATGGATGCAAGCTATCACCAGAGAAGTCCCAAGGGCACAATGGTAAGGTGTGTGTGTGGTGAGTCCAGTGACTGGGGTTCGAATCCCACTCCTGACCTTTTTGCTTTTTATTTTATTTTTGGAATTTTATTGTTGAAACAGATTAAGCACAATGAGATAAGCAAATTTCACAACTAACACTTTTTATGAAAATCACAAATAAGCCCAGAAAAAAGCTAAGTTTGTTGATCAGTAGGCTAAAAAGGAAAATAAGCCCAAGGTTTGATCAATATGGCTGATAAGCTATGTAATAAGCTAAGGCAAAGTTGCAATAAGCTAAACAACCAACAATTATCTGATAGGAACACTGAATAAGAACTAAAACTCAGAAATAAGCACTGATCAAAACTCAAATAAGCCAAAAAGTGAATTGATGCACAGGGCAGCTATTTAATTTCTAGGCAATTTTGGACTTATTTTTAAGCACTTAAATGATTACTAATCACCACAAAAACTAATTCCACTTAAAATTCACCTATTGAGGATCACACAAAACCAAAAAGCAGACCAAGAGTTGCTTATTTGTTGCTTAAAAATAAGCTGAGAAAGTGACTAGTCGAGACAAGTGTACACAGATTGCTCAGTGTATGCTTGTGTAGATAATAGACTTTTGAGCTTAATTCAAAGCTTGGATAAGGTAAACTAAGGACTGATATATGGAATAAGCAAAGACAACCTAGCAAACTACTGAGAAACCAAAAATTCAGACATTAAAAATGACAAATAAGCAGTTGACGGAGTTTAGAAAAATGATGCAGACTGCTGATATGGATACTGATGTGCAGACTTGCACAAAACTGGTCAAAAGCCTAACAAATCCAACTGAGCATAATCCAACTCTTAAAGTCTTGACCTTATAACTCTATTTGAAGCATAAGAAGCAACATTTAAAAGCTATATCAGCTTATCTCTATAATCCACAAGATCAGTAAGAAAATAAGCTTAAAAACTATGCAAATTCAAGTAACACTAAAAATCTATTTAAATGGGCTTAACACAACCTAGAAACTACTTATTTTAACTGAACTGAGCTGGATCAAACTTAAACTTAGTGCAAATGAACAGGGATCAAACATTTTGACCCATTTTCAGCTTCAAACCAAACACCCCCTTAGATGACTGTATTTGATTTTTAACTAACAAGCACCCAAAATAAGCTATGATTCTAAGTGAAAACTGATTAGTCAACTTAATTAAACCTTTTTGAACAACTTTTAAACTCTAAATAAGCACTTAATGAGCTAGACTATGTTTGACTGTTTTTGGAAATTTTAAGCTGATAAAGGCAAAAGCTAATTAATCCTAGAACTGATCATCAATCTAGCATTCACTAACTTTACTTAGAACAAATAAACACAAAAATAACATAATAAGCAACAGAATCAGCACTTGTACAGTAAAATGCAAAAACTTGAAAATAGCTTACAACTGATTTTGCCTATAGAACAGTAGAACTAGATCAGAAACACATCTAGCTTGTCAAAAACAAGCTAGAAAACCAAATAAGCTCTTCCATGAGCAGCTTATCATCCAGAACTGCTTATCTTGAGCTTCTTTGACTTTTCTTGACTTTTCTTGGATTTCTTGATTAGAACTGATTTAGACTAACATAAAAAGCTATAGTAAGCTTATGTAAGCTTATAGAAACAGCAAAGAAGCTATTTCAATAATTACTTAACTTAATTTGAATTCTCAGTACAACATAGAAATTTAAAAACTTGGAATTATCATTAGCTAATGGAAATTGTACAAAGATTGATGACAAACAGACTTAAAATAACTTGAATTGATTACTGGAAATTAAAATTGATAACATTAAGCAATAAAAATACAATACGATTTAAGAAAATTAACTACTTGCCATAATAGGCTACATTGTGGACCTATTTATACTAAAACTAAGTGGGATGTGTCTCATCTTCTTCTCTGATCATTTCTGCACCATTGGATAAGCTTGAGTCAATCTCAGCCTTCAAAACCACTTTTGGCGCCAAAAATATGATAGTGGAAAAATACCACTTGGTCTGGTAACTTGTGTTGGGGAAGAAGCATTAAATGCTTTTGGCTTGTTAGGTGGAGTGGGATAGGAGGAGGGGGTGGGTTTGTCAGGGATAAGGCGGTGGGTTGAGGTGGTATGGTTTTGGGCGGGTACTGGTTTTAGAAGAAAGGTTTGACCGAAGTCAAACGGTTTGGGTTATCTCAAAAGAAATAAGGTGGGTCGGGTTTTGGGTTATTGTTTGGGCTTGGGAAATTTAGTGAGTGGGCTGGGTTTAGTTTAGGGATTGGGTTGGATTTAGTTAGAAATGGGTTAAGGTAGTTTAGGATTAGATTTGGATTTTAGTTAAACTTTGAGGACCAATGTTGTACAATTCTGAAAATCCAAGGACTAATCATGCCAATTCAGAAAATTATTTCCAGGGACCATTTGTTTCATTTTGGTATTTTTGGGGGTTGACTTTGACTTTCGTCTTCACTTGATCAATTGTTGTCGAGTCGATCCAAAAATATTCGTTTTCGTTCTGTTTTCAATCCTTCAGTACCTGAAACACATAAAACACAAACCAAGGATATCTGCAATATATTGGGTGTTTTAGGTCATTTTAGTGTCTATTATGGGTATAAAATGATGAGTATTTACACACTCATCAATACACTTTAAAATCATTACCGTTGCTCACCATTGAGTAACGGTTTCCTTTTGTGCGACGCCGAATTTTGAGAACGGATACAACTACTCCATGAGCGCAACTCCTTTCATTCATTCTTATTCTTCACTTGTCGTTCCGGATAACCCCTGATTGAAAGTGTAGAACGACCGGCCCGCCTGCCAAGCCTGCAACCAATAAGAAAATAATAAGTCATAGGTTTAAAGTACCTGAGAACAGAAGTGTTAGTGCAATAAGTTATGACAAAACGGACCGAAGAAATTGAATATTTTATTCGGTGAGTTATTTTTTATTGACACTGACCACGCTCTATAGTATTTAAATATAATATATCCAACAAAGAGAAGTTATATAGTGAATACCTGAACATCACTTTCTACCGTGAATATAACATTACCACTGCATAGATGTTGTCATACATCAGAGCCGCAGTCTTATTGTTTATTAAGTTCTGTATGTCTGTTCCTGCGTAGTATTCTATTAGTAGTAGGATCTCCAAACTCTCTGATGTGACCAATATCGCGGATAACTCCTATCTAATCTGTTAATAATAATGGAGGCAGTTACCGTATGCAATGTATGAAATGGTATTTATACTATCTAGGGTACCTGTGAGCGTATAGTCCCGCGTGTATGCTCTCTGGCCTATTTCGTTATATGCAGCAAAGCTAAAGTAATGATCCGCAAATCGGTTGTCTTCTATGGGGATGACTTGCGTGTATCTGCCGAATAGCAGTGTGATTAGGTTGTTCAAGGTTTGCTGCCAATTATCTGTCTTTTTGCATCCGAAACGTTCAAGTTTATAACCTGACCCTATTTGCAGCTTGCTATCAAATTGCCGCATGTCCCATAGCTGGACATTCGCCTGGATGGCAGAACCCTGAAAATGCCGATATCGTAGTGTGTTAAAGTAACTGAAAACAATTGTTCTATATTATTTTTATGCTATGGTGTTGTAAAGTGTCTAGTTCCTAACCTTTCTATCCAAGAGGATAAAGCACAGGCCAGTCGGATTGGGGTCAGGTACGTTTTTGGAAGTCCATTTCCGGTACACTTTAACCTCCATTGGTTTGTCCAAGTCTGCAGGTTTGAGATAAATGAGATTCAGTAATTCTGTTTCGACTGTCGCCGCCTTTCCTTTGTCCATTCACCTTTGTAGTGTTTGTTCCTCAGGTTTAGTCATTTCCGGTGTACTTGCTGGAGTGACAGCTTCGTTGAGTTTATCAGCCATTTTTCTGAAAAATACGAAAAATATGATGAACAATGGATATTTGCGATCAGCCGATTTCCGATTGCTACATCAGCTGTCATCATTATACTGCGCGCTAGTATATGGCATGCAAAGATATTGGTAAAAGATGTAACAGCGTAAACACTTTTTCTACTGGAGGGATGCCTAATAGTGTCATATAAATGCTCCTAATCGCCTTAAAAGCACATCACAATTTTGCGTACTTTCTGAGGACAAAATGGACAGCATCCACCAACAAATTAAACACCCTAGGCATAAACACCTATATTACCAATGGAAATCTAAACCAACACTTTCAGAAGAAAAAAAACATGAAAGTACCTGTAATGTAAAACGTGGATAGGCTATAATTTCGATTAGTAGTGCAGTTCGTAGAATAAGCATCACATCAAAAGCAGACTGCAAAGCGGCTACCTGCAGCCACAACTTCATGGCGGCATATCCGAAACCCGAAATTCATTCACCTAGAAAATCCACAAAACACATGGTATTTAATTAATTGACCACCTATAAATCGATAAACCAAACTTAAAAATTAAAACAAATCTTAATGTAAAACTAACCTGAGTATAGCAAAAGCCGGAGCTGAAGATGAAGCAGCAACAACAAAACGAACCGGTAACATAGTATTTGGGATTACGCCCCTGGTTTTTCATCCGCAACAAATCTTCTAATCCCAACTAATAATGCATCCAACCAATTCCGCCCTTGACCTATTCAGTTCCTGTAAAAACCCGAAAACAAATTTAAGGTTTTATAAACGCAAAAGTTGTTTCTAACTTCTGAAAATCAACAACCCAACCCATCAATGCCACAAATAAAGTTAGGCACCAACTGACGAAAACATAAAAACTAAAACCCCTAGTTTTTTAAAGTACCTAATTCAATCTTTCGCCTTATATGCATCAATAACTGACAATAAAAAAGAGGCCAATTAGCAACTCTTGTTCAGTAGCTCGCTGCATATAGAAATTCATAGGTGATTAAACAAAAACTCAATAAGTCACGGATGCAAGCATACGCGACCCGATTTCCTAAAGAAAACAAAATTCACAAACGTTATACCTCAGGATGATATAACATAAAAAAATAATAAAGAATGAAAAATGAAGACCATGAAGCTGATTTAAGACACATAGGTTATTTTGTTTATACGCACACAAAAAAAAGAAATTGACTAATAAAAATGGTTATCCCTCACCACAAATCGGTCGACCCAAAACACAACAAATAAATCACACTAATTACCTTCATGTATTCTGGTGTTCAGGATCAATCAAATTCTGGTGTTCAGGATCAATCAAGGATATGGAGAGGCTAGCAAAACACAATAAGAGAATATGAACTAAGGATCGTACCATAACGACATAAAAATGAAGAACCAACAAAAAATCAGGATCAAACGAAACGTCAATACAAAACTCAATATTAACTAAACAAACAGAGAGACGGTAACAATAATCAAAAAATAAAAAAAAAAAAAAAAAAAAAAAAAAATAATCATACCTTTTTCTCTATGTTTGCTTAAGATCAAGCGAACTACATGCCTTTTGTGGTTTCGTCTAAAAGGCGGTCGAGTGTATCTAGAAATTCTGAGAAACCGAGGATGTGGATAAGATGTATATCTTCAGCCAAAAAAAAAAAAACAAAAAAAGTAACGGGCCTTTGGTGGGCTAAGCTAACGGGCTAACAATATAATATTTTTTAATCGGAAATTTATACTAAACTATTGAGCCGACAATGCTCCATAGTATAGACATATAATATAGAATTTTCATGAACATTTATTGTGTAACTATTCTTTTAGACGTTTTCCGCGCCTGATTTTAGCCATTTAAGCTATGATTTGAGAACCCAACAACAACCAGCAATTGTTGATTCATGTTCGATTCTCCATGAAATAGATGACATATTGGATCTCAATATTCTATATTATTCCAAACTGCCGGTTAAAAACATGTTTAAAAATAACTTTATTTCTTGATTGCTTTGCTTGGCTTCCTTTAGGGAGGTGATGTGCATATCCCTCCCTTTCCTATATGATGGGTTCAAAATGGAAATGTATAAGAGCACAAGGTGTGGGCTCGCCGTAGCTTTGCCAAAATAACATGGCAAAATCGTTGCAGCTCGCCACTACACCCCTGTGCTTCGCCATAGCTCGCCAGAGTGGAGCTCGTCGTCTGCACGACGAAGCAAAAAACTGTCCTTGTTCGTCCTTTTTTGCAGGTTTCTTTGTGTAAATAAAGGGTAGGTGTGCCCCAAATGAGTAAGTTAAGGTTAGTTGTTAATGAGGGGATTAGTTGTGGAGGTTTGTTAAAGTGATGTGGCACCCCGTGAGCCCCAAATGAGTAACTTGACTTGCTCACTACACCTAGTGCTCTAAAAGAAAACTATATTTTGTGATTGCTTTGTGATGGGTTCAAAATGGAAATGTATAAAAGAAAACTATATTTTGTGATTGTTTTGTGTGGTTTTTCCTTTATGATAGGCTAAATTTATTACGTGTTTGATTAGACGAGACAAAGCATAGTTATGATTGTTTGCATGTTAATTAAGGCTTCACTTGCCAACCTAATGTGTTGTGATTATTAATTGACGATAGTTGCGTATAAGAAAATTATATTTTTTTTAAAATTTTCAATTTAGAAAATTATATATATTTATTTCCAAATTTTTTTTTTTTTTTTCCAAATTTTTTTTTTTTTTTTTTTTTTTTTTTTTTTTTTTTATTTTGTGTGTAAGAAAATCAAAAAATTTCATGTTAATTAAGGCTTCACAATGCCCCCTCCTATCTCTGCTTCTATACACAATTCACTGGAGTGAATTACTGTTAAAGAAAAGGTGATTTTTTTTGTCATTTTGTATAAACAAGTAACTCTAATAAATAATTAAACAAGCAAATTACACTATATAACATTTGTTGAAGCCGAGCTTGGGAGCCGGTACTGTTGTGAAGCCGCCTGTTGGGAGGTCGGCTGCAAGGAGGAGGATGACTTGGGTGTATTGTGAAGCCCTGGCTTGAGCCGGCACTGTTCAACCGCCAAGCCGAGCCGTCGACTATGAGAGATTAAAAAAAGATTATTGGCTTTCCACTTATTTGTGAAACACCCATCTTTCAGGTACATATTTGAGATTTTATAACCATCGTTCAAGTCTAGTTATGCAAATAATTTATGTTTTACAAGAAGTTGATGATAAGCACTAAGTTGGATTCTAGTTAGTATGAATGATAATTTAAGTAAATAAGAAGCTTCCATTAATTATTGTTTATGATGTGTTCGTGGAAGTTTTGTTTTGTAAAACCTCAAAGCAAATATATGTTTCATGGTTGTTTAATATTTGTTCGTTGTGTTTATATAAAATCAATAGTGAATTTTAATTAGATCAAATCATGATATAGAAGGAACAATGTAAAAAAGATATAAAATATATGAGAAAAGTGCAGATAAAATAAATCGTCCCTGTGGTTTAACGAAATTGCAGATATCGTCCCTAGAATTCCATAAGTGCAGGCGGCGTCCCTGTCACGAAACCTTTTGATCATTTTGGTCCTTGGCCAGGGACTAAACGTGCAATTTTGAGCAAACCACAGGGACCATTTCTGCAATTTTGAGCAAACCACAGGGACCATTTCTGCAATTTTGAGCAAACCACAGGGACGCCGCCTGCACTTATGGAATTCTAGGGACGATATCTGCAATTTCGTTAAACCACAGGGACGATTTCTGCAATTTACTCTAAAATATATGAGAAAAGTGCATATAAAATATATGATCTAATTGTAGCGATTAAACCTAAGATTTAATCATACAAACCTATTTTCTTATCCAAGTATATAAAGCTTTGTTTATTCTTTCTTCTGCCCTCATTTATTTTCACACACTTAGTGTGTGTTTTTCTCCCGACTCTCTCTCATCTCTTCCCCCGAATTAGTTAGGCTACTCATAATAGGCTGGAAAATATCGGTCGAGAGACGAGGTCGACCGACTTTGAAGTCGGTCACACCCACTCTGGGACAATGGTCAAATATCGGTCGAGGGAAAAAAAAACAACTATCGGTCTAAGGTAACGTTTGGTTTGAGGTATTTATACTGTAGGCATAGTTTGAAACCTAAAAACATTTGTTTGGTAAAAAAAAAGTGGGCTCAGGAATCGGATGATTGCTAAATACTGATTCCACACAAAGTTGGTCACTTTCGGGTGACTTTCCTGCACAATCTGACCCCACATGCCCTATTTCCAAATTTGGACCACTCAAATATTTTAGATTTTTTAATTTTATTATTATTTAATTATATATATGAATATAAAACTAAAATAAATTTAATAAATTAAATATAATTATATTAAATAATATATTTTATCTCTCTTACTTTTTTCCTCAAACCTTTCTCAATCTTTCAAACCATTCCCAAATCCAAATCCAATTTCAATCCCACTTACGAACCAAATGCACCCTAAATATTGACCAATTATCACACACACCTTTTTTTTTTTTTTTTTTTTTTTTTTAACTTGATCATCGACTTTGGCAACTTGGTCATGTCTGGTCACCGGAGAGAGAAAGCTGATGTGCCAGGTGACCCGGATCAGGTGACCCGGATCACCACTGTGCATAGCCTTAATCCCTGTCCACTACTACGATCATTTCAATTTTTCCGATCATTCCAATCAATCCAATCATCTATCATTGTGTATAATTATCCACTTAGTGGAGTCCTCTAGGACCCGCGTCTGGCCTGGCCTAGTTTCTTTTGTGGGAAAGGCTTCTAACCACCACCACGTACTTCAGCGCGTGTGTGTGTACTCGCAGTACCGCGACTTTTGTTGTTCAAGTCAGTGGTGATTCCACGGTGGACGACGGCGCGTGCGGTATTTGGGTGTACTGATTTAAGGTTGATGGTTGTCACGCTGACTTTTTCACCGTCGAATGAAAGGTTGGGGAGGGTGGCTAGTTCGGAGCACCTGATGGAGACGCGCGTGTTTGAAGGTGGGGTTTTGGTGAAGAGGGAAGTAGAGGGTGTTTGGGTTGTGTATAGGAAGGAGATTGAGGATGGTAGTCTTAATGGGCTTATCAACACCATTCTTGTGTTTGTGTTTGTTAAAAAAAATAGTGGATATGAGTATGTGTGCTTTTTTGTGTTATCCTTGTACAGGGGTTGTTCACACTCCTATCCGCTTTGCTTCTTTTATTTGTTGGTCTATTTACAATTTTTTTTAATGAAGATAACAAAATATATTTTAACTTGATTAAATTGCAAAAACACACTTTAGCTTACGTGTAATTTTTAGTTTTATAGATAATTTTGATGTGCAATTACTGATTCTGGCAGAAATTGCGTTTATATATCTCAAATTTTATCTATCAAAGTTGCTCACAAAAACAGAGCTTGTTTACATATCTTCTGAGTTTTTGTTGGAGTTATTTTGCTTGTTATTAAGCAGCAAAGGTTTAGAATTGTTCATTCGGATAAAATAAGGTCGGCATGGTTTATACCTACAAGAAGTAAAGTCCTTAGCCAAGTCGGTCTCAAAGAGAAAACTGGGCAGATCTTGTACTTCTTCATGGAAAAACAAGATTTTATTGGTGAACCAGTGTTGAGCCATTGATTCTCGTAGTATGGTGCGACTCAGACCCGTGTAAAACGTTACCGGTTGTATTTGCACTTAGTATAAACTGTTGTAACTTGTAAATTCTGTTACTAACTCAAAACTCACTTGTGATATTTCAAAATTATGTTACTAACCAAGTGCAATGTTACCGGTTGTATGACATGTGTAATATCACTTGAGATATTTCATAACATAGCTAATATTTTGTTTACTTCTTGTGATATCCTTTTTAGTGTGTGTTTCATCATCTTCTTTAATTTATGGGATTTTGTACGTGGAGGCCACCAAAGTTTTAACTTTCTTTCAATGAGGCCGTTCATTTATGAAAACTAACTTATAGGCCGTTCAAGTATATTTTCTTTTTCATTTATTACAAATCCGTCCAAAATTACACCGAAAAATTGTATATTGACGAAAATGCCCCATCTAAGAAATTGAAAATCATAACAAATTATATTATAAATATGTACTATATATCAAGGATATTTTAGTCTATAAACACCTCATATTGCCGGATTTGGTATAAACGAAAAGGAAAATACACTTGAATGGCCTATAAGATATTTTTCATAGATGAGCGGCCTTAATGAAAAAATTTTAAACCTTGGGTGGTCTCCATGTACAAAATCCCATAATTTATTGATATTCCTGGTGAATCAGTTTATTGTGTTCCAAGAGTTCCCGTTAGTGTGTTAACAGTATTGAGAATTTTGCTGACAATGCGGAGTTGTGTTGACTTTTTTGGACTAATGAAGTTGCAAAGTGTAATTACGAAAAGTTTGGTGATGTTATCTCTTTTGATGCCACATACAAAACAAACAAGTATGCTTTTAACCTTTAATATCACCTGAGATATTTCATTGCTTTGTATATTTTTTTATATATTATCACCTATGTGTTTTCTATTTTTTTTAAAAATATTTTTCAGGTATAAGATGGTTTTTTGTGCCTTTCACAGCAATAGACAACCAAAGGAAATGTTTTACTGTTGGTCCATGGTTGCTTAAGAATGAAACTTTTCTCAAACGTTTTGTGTTCGTTTTGGAATTTTAACATGTAATCAATATTATTTATCCCTTGTGATATTACACAGTTAGTAGGAATAAAAGCGCTAAGCCTCTTTAAGCGAATTCTTATTTTTATCAAAAGCAATGCTAAATTAATGCAACACTTATTTGGTTTTGAGAATACGTTGAGTTTTTATTTTCATAGTTTGCTTCATTTTTATTCATTTTTGTATTTGTAACTAACACTTATTTATCACTTGTGATATAACACTATTTCAAATATGAAAAGTATTTAAATTGTCTGTTTTAATCACTTTAGAGTAATATCTTAGGTGATAAAGTAATATAATGTGAAATTAGTCACTTTAAAGTAAATATCCTAGGTGATAAAGTAATAGAATGTGAAATTAATTCCGGTATTCTACATATGAGTAATATCACATGTAATAAAGCAATAAAATGACAAAAATAGACATCATTCATGTCTAGTTATATATATTCAGATAACCCAAAAGCATCTAAGGCTGCATCATTGTCTACAACAGTTAGTCTGAATCATTGTCTACATCATTCAATGCGCAACGTACTTACCAACATCATTGTTTGGAACATTAAATTCATATCATACATCTAACCTACCCACTTAAAAATCACAAGATATCCCCCTTGATACTCGTTTTGATTACATGCAAATTTGTACTACTTAATTACATTTTGGTTTATTTTCTGCTTTCGCACAAGCTTTCTTTAAAGAATATGGTTTTTCTTAGTTGAAAGGTGCGTTTTCTTCATCCTTTGACTCTTTGACCTTCCAAGTATGTTATAATATCTCAAACACATCAGCCAAAAAATTGATTCTTCATGAGATGAACAATGATGGAATAAAGATGATGATGACAGCATTAGCAAACTAGTTTGCAACTGAACATTCGGTCGAGGAAGAGATGAAGTAGTTTGAGGAAGAACGAAGAAAGAGAAGGATTATGCAAGTAACTGGAAAAAGTGCATGTTAATTGTTGTACACAATGATGTAGACTTAGATGCTTTTGAGTTATTTAAATATATATAACCAAACATGAATGATGTCTACTGTTGGTCATTTTATTGTTTTATCACCTATGATATAACTCATATGTAGAATATATAATTAATGTTACATTCTATTGCTTTATCACATGAGATATTACATTTAAGTAACTAAGAACGACATTTAAATACTCTTCATCTTCCTTACAGTGTTATATGCACTCTTGAATCCCTCGATGAGTTATCTCGAGGGATTCAAGAGTGCATCCCGTGGAGCATGATTTTCGCTGACGACATCGTGTTGGTGGCAGAATCGCCGGAAGGGTTTAACAACAGACTAGAGCACTGGAGGGAGGCTCTAGAGGACAATGGTCTTCGGGTGAGCAGAGAGAAGACTGAATACATGAGATGTGATTTTGGGAGGGTCGAGTCAGGCCACCACGAAGAAAGGGATATTCGTCTAGGGGACCAGATCCTGCCACCCAAGGAGTCATTTTGATATCTAGGATCGATGATACACAAATCAGGGAGGATAGATGAGGACGTAACCCACCGAATTAGAGCCGGTTGGGCGAGATGGAGGGCGGCGTCGGGAGTCCTTTGTGATAGGAACGTCCCCTTAAAGCTAAAGGAAAAAAATTATAAGGTGGCGATTAGACCTGCTATGTTGTACGGGTCTGAGTGTTGGCCTATCTCCAAGGCCCATGCTAACAGGGTCGAGGTGGCGGAACTGAGAATGCTAAGGTGGACTTGTGGTAAAACCTTGCTTGACATGATTCCGAACGGAGTTTTCAGAGCAAAACTTGAGGTCGTAACTATTATCTCGAAGATGAGAGAAGGAAGGTTGAGGTGGTTTGGTCATGTCAGGAGGCGGCCACAATCAGCGCCAGTAAGAAGATTCGAAGCGCTAGTAGTAGATGGTGTGAGAAAGAGGGGTAGACCCAAACTCAGGTGGGAGGATAGACTTAAGCTCGACATGGAGGAGCTTCTCTTGTCTGAGGACATGACCTCAGATAGGAAGGCGTGGAGAGATAGAATTAGGATCTGCGGGTAGTGCAGGCTCGTTCGTGGGTTTAGGCAGTTTTTGGCGTTAGGTTGTAGGCGGCTCTTGGTTGCCTTGCCACTTATTTTTTGGTTTTCGGTGTCCCGTTTTTGCCTTAGGATATGCCCCGTGCTTTGCCCCGCTTTGCCTTAGCTCTAGGCCCCGTGCATTGCCTTAGCTTTTGGTTGTTGGTTTTTTGCTTTGCCTTAACTTTAGGCCCAGTGCGTTGCCATGCTTTGCTATGTGTTGCTCCCTTTGGCTTTACCTGCTTGTCTCGGTGCTTTGGTTCTTTGTTTTGTTTGTGTTTTTGTTTGCGTCTTTGCTTGTGCTTTTGCCGGTGTCCCTAGCCTCTTTGTCTTTCTTCGGGTCCCTTGTTTTGTTTCTGCTTTATTTGCGTGTTTGCATGCTTTCCCTGATTTCTTTTGCCTGCTGTTTACATATTGTTCTCTGGATTTTGCTCTCCTTTCTTTGCTCTCTCACCCGCACACCTGCACTTGCCGGAGGTCTCATTGGAGACAGTCTCTCTACCTCCAGGTTTATCCTGGGGTAGGGGTACGATCTGTCTACATCCTACCTCCCCCATACCCTGCCCCGGCGGGATTGGGTTTTGTTGATATTGTTGTACTTACAAATACCAAAATGAATAAAAATGAAGCAAACTATGAAAAAAGAAACCTGACGTATTCTCAAAATCAAACAAGTGTTGCATTAATTTAGCATTGCTTTTGACCAAAATAAGAATTCGCCTAAATAGGATTAACTCTTTTATTCCTACTAACAGTACAATATCACAAGGGATACATGACATTGATTACATGTTAAAAATTCCAAAAAGAACACAAAGCTTTTGAGCAAAGTTTCATTCTTAAGCAAACGTGTACCGACAATAAACAAATTTATGTGCATGTCTATTGCAGTGAAAGGCACAAAAATCATCTTGTACCTGAGAAATATATAAATATTAGAAAACACATAGGTGATAACATATAAAACATATATGAAAACGAACGAAAACATATGAAAATGGACGGAAAAGTATGAAAACGGACAAAAAGTATGAAAAAGAACGAAAACGTAAGAAAAGGGACGAAAACGTATGAAAACGTTCGCAAATGGATGAAAACGTATAAAAACGAACGAAAACGTATGAAAACGTACGAACACGTAAGAAAACGGACGAAAGGGAATGAAAACGGACGAAAACGTGTGAAAACGGACGAAAATGTATGAAACGAACGAAAACAGACGAAAACGTATGAAAACGTACGAACACGTATGAAAACGGACAAAAACGTATGCAAACATACGAAAACTTATGAAAACAAACAAAAACGTACGATAATGTATGAAAACGGACGAAAATGTGTGAAAACGGACGAAAACTTATCAAAACCAACGAAAACCTATGAAAACGAACGAAAACGTATGAAACCGGACGACAACAAATCAAAACATACGAAAACGGACGAAAATGTGTGAAAACATATGAAAAAGTACGAAAAAGGACGAAATCGTGTGAAAACGGACGAAAATGTATGAAAGGAGACGAAAACGTATGAAATCGGGTGAAAACATATGAAAACGGACGAGAATGTGTGAAAACGGGCGAAAACGTATCAAAACATACGAAAACGGACGAAAACGTATGACGGACGAAAATGTATGAATCCGTACGAAAACGTATAAAAACGTATGAAAATGTACAAAACGTATAAAAACATACAATAACGTACAAAAATACCAAAAAATACCGCCCATTGATTGCAATTTGGGAAAGATTTTGCCAACTCTACAAATAATGAGGGATTGGTTGTGGTGAGTTTTGAGTGGATTTACACTTTTGGTCCCACAATGTTTTTTTAATCTTAAATCTTGTCTTTTAATCAAATGAAAAGGACGGTATGGATGCGTCTGTCAGTTTCTATCAAAATAAGAGTTTGCAAAATAACTCAACGCTAAAATATATATGTTATATGTGTACTTGTCATGAATATCTTGTTTGCGCACATGATATTAATTTGGATTTAGAGATGTGTGATTCGATCATATTGATTGGTTTAGTTGTTGACTAAAATAAGTTTAGGTTGCTTATTTAGTTGGTTTGTTATCATATGTCAATTTTGATTTAATGATGTAGGGAAAATTTGTTTTTGATCATTATGATTTAATTAAATATTTATGCATTATGATTTTCCTGTTTTTTATATTTAATTCAAAATTATAATTGAGAATCTATTTTATTATATACGTAGGATAAATATAATAAATATTGTTAATAATTTAAATAAGTGTAAAAAAACTTAAAAGGTATATTTTTAGAGAATAAATTTTCTTAAGATGATGTAAGTGATTTTTAAAATTCGTTATGGTACTTTGTTTTTTAAAATAACTTACGGCTACCGGCCATTGTCAGCTACTTCAACCTCAAATCATCATAATATACCAGCTACCGCCTTTGTATCGGCACAACGTCACGTGGATAATCTTCAATATTTATATGAGTTAACTTGTTATTGATTAAAATTATTCAAAACTAAAATTGTCATACCGTAAAACTATTGTATCATAAAATATAGAATTGAAAATCATTTCTCGCTAAAAATTTGAATTGCATTTTGAATCGAATCATGTAATATTGTTGATATACATGGGACAAAAATTTTAATAACTACTAGTCTTTCACATGCAAAATTCCATTAGCGGTATCAAAAGCCAATGTTATGCTTGATTGTTAACTTGTCGAATAATGCTTAGTTGGTTTGTTACTAATATGTTTGATTGTTAACTTGTCGAATAACGATTTTTGGTGAATTGTTTTGGGTTTTCAGTTTTGGCCTATGATATAACTCATATGTAGAATACAGAATTAATGTTACATTCTATTGCTCATATGTATAATACAGAATTATTGTTTTATCACCTATGATACAACTCATATGTAGAATACAGAATTAATGTTACAATCCATTGCTTTATCACATGAGATATAACATTTAAGTAACTAAAAACGACATTTAAATACTCTTCATTTTCCTTTCAGTGTTATATCACAAGAGATAAATAAGTGTCACTTACAAATACCAAAATGAATAAAAATGAAGCAAACTATGAAAATAGAAACCACACGTATTCTCAAAATCAAACAAGTGTTGCATTAATTTAGCATTGCTTTTGAGCAAAATAAAAATTCGCCTAAGTAGGATTAACTCTTTTATTCCTACTAACAGTACAATATCACAAGGGATAGATGACATTGATTACATGTAAAAAATTCCAAAAAGAACACAAAACTTTGTGCAAAGTTTCATTCTTAAGCAAACTTTAAACGACAGTAAACAAATTTATGTGCTTGTCTATTGCAGTTAAAGGCACAAAAATCATCTTGTACATGAGAAATATATAAATATTAGAAAACACATAGGTGATAACATATAAAACATATATGAAAACGGACGAAAATAGATGAAAATGGACGAAAAATTATGAAAACGGACAAAAACGTATGAAAAATAACGAAAACGTATGAAAAGGGACGAAAACGTATGAAAACGTACGCAAATGGACGAAAACGTATAAAAACAAACAAAAACGTATGAAAACATACGAACACGTAAGAAAACGGACGAAAAGGTATGAAAACGGACGAAAACGTGTGAAAACGGACGAAAATGTATGAAATGAACGAAAACAGATGAAAACGGAAAAAAACGTATGCAAACATACGAAAACTTATGAAAACAAACAAAAACATATGAACATGTATGAAAACGTACGGAAATGTGTGAAAACGGACAAAAACGGACGAAAACGTATCAAAACGTACAAAAACGTATGAAAACGGACAAAATCGTGTAAAAACGGATGAAAATGTACGAAAAAGGATGAGAATAGAGGAAAACGTATGAAATCGGGTGAAAATATATGAAAACGGGCGAGAATGTATGAAAACGGACGAAAACGTATCAAAACATATGAAAACGTATGACGGACGAAAATGTATGAAGACGTACGAAAACGTAAAAAAAGGTACAAAAACGTATGAAAACGTACAAAAACGTACAAAACGTATAAAAACATACAAAAACGTATAAAACGTACAGAAATACCAAAAAAACCGCCCCTTGATTGCAATTTGGGCAAGAATTTGCCAACTCTACAAATAATGAGGGATTGGTTGTGGTGAGTTTTGAGTGAATTTACACCTTTGGTCTCTCAATGTTTTTTTAATCTTAAATCTTGTCTTTTTAATCAAATAAAATTGACGGTATGGATGCGTCCGTCAGTTTCTAACAAAATAAGAGTTTGCAAAATAACTCAACTCTAAAATATATTTGTTATATGTGTACTTGTCATGTATATCTTGTTTGCGCACACGATATTAATTTGGATTTTGAGATGTGTGATTCGATCATATTGATTGGTTTAGTTGTTGACTAAAATAAGTTTAGGTTGCTAATTTAGTTGGTTTGTTATCATATGTTAATTTTGATTTAATGATGTAGGGAAAATTTGTTTTTGATCAATATGATTTAATTAATATTATGCATTATGATTTTCCTGTTTTTTATATTTAATTCATAATTATAATTGAGAATCTATTTTTTATATACGTTGGATAAATATTGTTAATAATTTAATTAAGTGTAAAAAAACTTAAAAGTTATATTTTTAGAGAATAAATTTTCTTAATATGATGTAAGTGATTTTTAAAATTCGTTATAGTACTTTGTTTTTTAAAATAACTTACGGCTACCGGCCATTTTCAGCTACTTCAACCTCAAATCTTCATAATATACCAGCTACCGCCTATGTATCGCTACAACGTCACGTGGATAATCTACAATATTTATATGAGTTAACTTGTTAATGATTAAAATTATTCAAAACTAAAATTGTCATACCATAAAACTATTGTATCATAAAATATAGAATTGAAAATAATTTCTCGCTAAAAATTTGAATTGCATCTTGAATCGAATCATGTGATATTGTTGATATACATGGGACAAAAATTTAAATACCTACTAGTCTTTGACATGCAAAATTCCATTAGCGGTATCAAAAGCCAATGTTATGTTTGATTGTTAACTTGTCGAATAATGATTTAGTTGGTTTGTTACAAATATGTTTGATTGTTAACTTGTCGAATAACGATTTTTGATGAATTGTTTTGGATATGTAGAATACAGAATTAATGTTACATTCTATTGCTCATATGTAGAATACATAATTATTGTTTTATTACCTATGATATAACTCATATGTAGAATACATAATTAATGTTACATTCTATTGCTTTATCACATGGGATATTACATTTAAGTAACTAAGAACGAAATTTAAATACTCTTCATCTTCCTTACAGTGTTATATCACAAGAGATAAATAAGTGTCACTTACAAATACCAAAATGAATAAAAATGAAGCAAACTATGAAAATAGAAACCTGTCGTATTTTCAAAATCAAACAAGTGTTGCATTAATTTAACATTGCTTTTGAGCAAAATAAGAATTCGCCTAAATAGGATTAACTCTTTTATTCCTACTAACAGTACAATATCACAAGGGATAGATGACATTGATTACATGTTAAAATTCCAAAAAGAACACAAAACTTTTGAGCAAAGTTTCATTCTTAAGCAAACTTGAACCGACAGTAAACAAATTTATGTGCTTGCCTATTGCAGTGAAAGGCACAAAAATCATCTTGTACCTGAGAAATATATAAATATTAGAAAACACATAGGTGATAACATATAAAACATATATGAAAACGGACGAAAACATATGAAAATGGACTGAAAAGTATGAAAACGGACAAAAACGTATGAGAGAGAACGAAAACGTATAAAAAGGGATGAAAACGTATGAAAACATACGCAAATGGACGAAAACGTATAAAAACAAACGAAAACGTATGAAACCGTACGAACACGTATGAAAACGAGCGAAAAGATATGAAAACGGACGAAAACGTGTGAAAACGGACGAAAATGTATGAAACGAAAGAAAACAGACGAAAACGTATGAAAACATACGAACACGTATGAAAACGGACAAAAACATATGCAAACATACGGAAACTTATGAAAACAAACAAAAACATACGAAAATGTATGAAAACGGAAGGAAATGTGTAAAAACGGAAAAACACGGACAAAAAAGGACGAAAACTTATCAAAACGTATGAAAACATATGAAAACGAACGAAAACGTATGAAACCGGATGACAACAAATCGAAACATACGAAAACGTACGAAAATGTGTGAAAACGTATGAAATCATGTGAAAACGGACGAAAATGTACGAAAACGGACGAAAACGTAAGAAAATAGGCGAAAACATATGAAAACGGACCAGAATGTACGAAAACGGGCGAAAACGTATGAAAACATACGAAAATGAACGAAAACGTATGAAACCGTACGAAAGCGTATAAAAACGTACAAAAATGTACAAAAACGTACAAAAACGTATAAAACGTACAAAAATACCCAAAAAAAAACCACCCATTGATTGCAATTTGGGCAAGATTTTGCCAACTCTACAAATAATGAGGGATTGGTTGTGGGGAGTTTTAAGTGAATTTACACTTTTGGTCCCTCAATGTTTTTTTAATCTTAAATCTTGTCTTTTTAATCAAATGAAATGGACGGTATGAATGCGTCCGTCAATTTCTACCAAAATGAGTTTGCAAAATAACGCAACTCTAAAATATATATGTTATATGTGTACTTGTCATGTATATTGTTGATACAAAAGTTGGGCGTTCCTTGATTCCGTACCAATTCGATCTTAATGCTTGAGACCTGCGCACTAAGAAAACAGAAAAACGCCGTTAGGCTTATCGTGGGATTGTCTCCCACGATTATCCTCCGGCGTGAGTAAGTAATCGGTTTTAGGGTTTGTAGAAGAGTTAGGGTTTTTGTGAATCGTACCTTTGTGAGGGTTGAGATGCCCTCTATATATGGACACGAAATCCTTATTGGTTTCGTGTTCCCCAATCTTCGGTGTATCCCGCGTAGGGCGGTTAGGCAATATATATCCCATAAATAAAAGATATATTATCGCAGCCATAAATAGCGTTGGGTTTGGGCCATCGTGAGCCCAAACCGTTATCGCAATAGCCCATATCGTGACGGGCTTGAGTCCATTCGTGATGGACTTAAGTATGGGCCGGGTTCGTGACCCGAATACGGACTATACGTCATCATGTCCCCCCAGTCTAGTGTGCGCAATGCGTGGTTGCGGATACTAGACTAACAACTTAAAAAAAAAATTCCTCAATGCGTAGCGGGGAAGCTTTAAGTATTTCCCGCCAAAAGTAGCGAGTTAATCCTAGTCCAAGTATCTTCTTCGAAAATCGTGTGTGGTGGGTGAAAAAGTGCTTTACCTTTTGGGTTCCCAACCGTACGATTAGAGCAAGTGGGGTACACATGTCGTACATCCACGAATATGTGTACCCTATATAAACTATAGCCGTCATTTGACTGTGGTTACCACAGTAAAAAGAAATCATCATTTTTTCGCCATTGTTAGACCTTCAAGAAACAAATCAACAAAAGCGAAGATAATAGCGAGTGCGCCGATAATAGGTATCATGGTTCTTCAATTATCTGAGATTAGTTCCGATATGTCTGAGGATGAACTTCGTCAGTTCACCTCAGACTATTATATCCCTCTCGCATTGCATCCGGTAGTTTCGGGCGCAAATGCATCGATAGCGAATTTCCCGCAAGGGAAGGTGGGGGTTTATACGCGCTTTTTCGAGTTTGCGAACCAGCGTGTTCCCATTTCCTTGTTTTTGTGCGATATCTTAAACCATTATCGCTTGCACATCTCGCAACTGCACTGTATAGGTGCGGCGAAAGTTACTAATTTTGAGGTAAATTGTCGCCTGTTGGCGATTGAACCCACTGTGCATCTATTCCGCGCGTTTTACCACACATCGTGGTTGAACGGGTGGGTCACTTTTGCTAAGCGCGCGGGGTCTCTGCAGTGTTATGCATAGAAATTAGACGCACTAAGGGTATGGAGGGAAAAAATTTTCTGGATTGATAGTGCATTTTTTCCCTGGGCATTTGAGTTCTATACTCAAGAATCGTTGCCGAGAGATGAGCGCCCAGACCCCGGATTGTATAATGTGGCGGATGCGGAGACGATAAACACCAATCGCATACCTATTGAACCGTATCCAGAAGATTTTTTGGTGCACATGGGCATCAGTCACAACTACTTTGGTAGTCCGGAAGAGGTGCCAACATTCTTAGATGAAGACGGCCGGGGTGGGTGCTTGTCTCTTCCTTCCCTTCACTTGGTAGTTGTAAGCATTCTTTCCTTTGTAGTTTTACTAACGCATTTGCTATTTGTTTGTTGCTTTGTTGCGCAGAGATGGACTTGTTTGATGTTGTTCGCTTGGCGAAGCCTACAAAGGTGATCGTAGGGGTGCGCCCCTTGAGAGATGAGGAGCAGCCATTGCTCCAGGCTACTGCAGGGCGCACAATGGTGATTGCGCAAGAGGAGACAGAGGAGACAGAGGGGATAGGGGAGGTTCCCGCAGGTGTCACCATGGCAACTCCTCTGCGTAGCTTTCCCTCTGCTGAGTCACAGATCCCTGTTGAGTTGTTGCATGTAGACTCATCAAGTAGTGCTATGGACGAGTCTGGAGATGAAGGCTTGGTGCGGAAACGCAAGAGGGCGTCTGGTGATGATGGTGCAGGGACATCAAGTAAGCGCCCTACGCTTATTGTCGAGCGGCCTGCCGAAGAGGATGCGTCATCGCTTAAGACTCCTCCCCCCACGTAAGCATTTGTGTCTTTAGATCTACAGTCCTCTATTACGCCATTAGTATTATAGAGTAACTTTGTTGTTTGCGTGTAGGGCTGAGACTGCTGTTGATGATGATGCGCATGTGGAGAGTTCGCCTCCCAAGACTGATGTTGGTGATTTTGGGCCTGAGAGTCCAGTGGATGAAGAAAAATCTGCCGGGGATGCGCCAAGGAGTAGCCTTCTTGAGGAGTTGGCATTGTCTGCTGCGCACCAGGCTTCATTGGTGGCGCGGCTACAGGCTGAGTATGCTGGTGAGAGCAGCCTGGTTGCTCAAAGGGATAAGGAAATCGAGCTTCTAAGGGCGCAGTTGGCTGAGGCGCAGGCTGAATTGAGAGCATCCGCTATGTATGACCAGAAGGTTGCTGATGAGAAGATGTTGCTCATGTCTGATCTGGCTAAAGAGCGCACTGGAGCGAAAGAGTACAAGGCCTCCTGCCTGTGGGCCATGAGATATATGGAGCTGAATAAGGGGAAGCTCATGTCTGATCTGGATGCGTTCCGCAAGGCTGTGGAGAGCTTGCTGGAGAATCAGGAGGGCAAACTGCGCAAACTCAGCATTGAGTATGATGAGGAGTTGTATCCTCATTTGATGTCGACTATAGCTGAGCGCAGGTGGCTTATCAGCCATGGTTTGCGTCTGGCCGCCATGACCACGCTGGAGTCTCGAGAGGTTAAGGAGTCCTTCGGGAATGTGGTTCAATGTGCCCTAGCGCGTGGTAGGGCGGAGGCGGTAGAGGAACTGTGCGCATCCAAGGTTTTGGCGATGTCTCCTTCAGAAGTGCCTGGTTATAATGAGAATGCTTATGGCGAGCTTGTTTCTGCTATGGAGAAGTTAAAACTTTTTGAGCTTCCTCATATAGCGCAGCTGGAGCGGGACCAGGACTTCCCTATTAGTGTGATTATGGAGGGTTTGACTTTGCCTAGACATTCATCCGCGAATGCTGAGGAGCAGCTTGATTATTTTTTGAAGCCGGATGTGTCTCAGCTACAGGTGTCCATTTTTGCTCGCCCTCGTGACATCCTAAACCCTTTTGCTCTTGAGAAAGAGATTCCATTGAAGACATCTTTGGAAGCTCACGAGATGAGACTTGCCAAGAAGAGGGGTCAGAAGGGGAAGGCTATCCTGTGTGGTCTTGGCGCAGCTCACATTCCTAGGTCTGATGGGGTGCCTGTTAGCGTACCAACAGTAGCGCCTGGGGATGCTAAGTTGTTGCAGCTGCTTACAGATGCTGGTCGTGTAGCGCACCAGGCAGGTAGCTCAGGGCTAAGGCGTACTCGTAGCATGTCTTGGTAGTTTTGGTGTAGTGGTATTTTGTTATATGTCCACTTTTTCCTTGTACATATGCTTGTTGGATGTGTACTCTTGATGAACTTGTTATAATGAAGCGTTGATTTTGAATAATACCATTGTTTGCATATTATATCAAATTTGGCTATGGTTTATAACGTTTGTACTTAGTTATTTTTGCATAAAAGATGTCTAAGAGTCAAATCGCTTGTATAAACACATTTGAAGAGGGTTTACAAGGATTCATAATCACTTATACTTATCTTGTATGAAAATTATGACATAGTCATGTATGACATGGTTGTATATAACATAATTGTGTATGAAATTTACAAGTTGGATCGATATACTCTGACCAAACTAACTTGTAGCTTGTCTACGGTTTAACAACTTTGAATGAATTCAAAACTATTAATAATGAAACACTGATATACTTTGCTAAGTATGCGGAATCTACTTTAACAAAGCTAAGAAGAATTAATAAACGACTTTGAATATTATTAAAACCTTGAACCTGCTTTCTTACACAGATTCACTAACAAACTCTAAACTCTAATACTTCTAATAATCGTATATCACTAATCGCATAAACTTGTCTTACTAAACACACACATCTCTAATGCCAACCTAGGGATCCTTTTATAGGCACAAAGAAAACCCTAGTCGGTTTACAAACTTGAACGACAAGTAATTCTAATTATAACTCTAATCTAATACGAACATTCTAGAATTACACATTAGTCCTTAAACTATTTGCATAGCAGTCCTTTAACGAGCAGCAGTACTTTAATTGAACAGCAGTACTTTGACTTGAGTAGCAGTACTTTGACTTTTATATCCCAACAATCCTCCCCTAACTTGAATTCTACTTGCTTGATTTCAAGTTTCTTTGTATGTCTTTAACTTCAACACTTTATCTTCAAGGAAAGGTTGTTTCTTCAAATCTGACTCGTTATTGTTTTGTCATCATCAATGCAAACAGTATCTTCAATCTTCATCAGCAACAATTCTTTTCAGCATCAGATCTTTTCAGCAACTCAGCATCATATTGGCAATATGTACATCAGATCTTAAAAGTTTCATACTATTCTCATCACTTCCAGGTGTGTTAACTCCTGTGAGAGGTGAATCATTGAAAATTTAATGGATTTTGATGTCTCTTTACCAAAGCCATTAACTCTGGAGTAGCCAATGTTTAGATTTAAGAAAAACCATGGTACATTGATAACCATATGATTTTTAGCAAATCATCAGCTATCAACGGATTTGAGTAGTCTTTACCAAATAGCCGTTTGCTTTTGGACTAGCTAGTTCTTTTAGTACAATCACTACCATGGTGAACTAATTACCATATAATGGTTTTCCACAGCCTTTACCACAAAGCCATTATCTTGTGGGCTAGCCAACTCTTCACTAATATAGATATGGTGAGTTGAAAACCATACAATTTTTAGTAAATTGCCAACTAAAAACGGATTTGATAATCACATCAGAGCCGTACCCTCATGATGAGTCAAACTCTTTCTTGTTTATTAAACATGGTGAGTTGATTACCATTTGTTGTGTAGTACAAGTACTAACACCATATTGTTGCTTTCAAAACCATTTGTTGCTGATTAATCTTTGTGCTTCAAAATGTTTTTGTACTTATCAAAAATTACTGATTTTATCAAAAGACTTTACTGGTTTTATGCTGCAAGCAGTACTTTGTGAAAGTACTGTCTGACCAGCAGTACTTTGAAGAAAGTACTTTATTTTTCAAAAGATTTATATAATAATGAAACCATACCAGTAGTTATGCATTAATCTTCAAATTCAGTAGTCCACTTGATGAATAACTTTATGACCATCAATGCTACTTCATCCTCTTGTTCCACTTCCATTCCATGCTCTAGCATCCTGATCATCAGATCTCTTGTGAGTGGATATCTCTGTTCTGCTAGCATATGAATCATAGTGCCATCTTCTAACTCCAAAACATGTATCCCAACTGACTCAAAGAATCTCCATTTGTTAATCTCCCAGTTGTCTTGATTTTCCCACAAAGTACTGTCCTTTGATTCATCTGTCTCCCAGATTGTTGTGAGATCTCCTAACAATATCAAACCTACTCCTTGTGGTGGAATATGCTCAAAATAAGTTTGCACTTGGAGATATAACTGAAGCATATCATCTCTATCAATCAGATGTAGTATATCCCATAATGAATTAAACACTCTAAAACTTCCATCTTGTCTATGAAAGATCAGATAATCTCCTTCTTTAGATTCTACAACTGAAAAAGTAGATATCTTGGACTTCTTATCAGTATCTTCTTTCAATTTTGGATTCTCAAAGTCAACAACTCTAAGATAATTTCTGAGCTCATCAACTGTGTTTGTTCTTAATTCAACAGCTTCCTTGAACTTCTTTGATGGCTGTTCATCAGTGATTCTTTTCCTCTTTGAGCTTCTTGTAACAGCTCTTTCCTTTCTTTTATCTTCAAGCTCCTTATCTTCAAAAGAAATAATGCTTGTAAGATCTTTTTGAATAGCTTCTCTAACAGCATCATACAGATCCTTCATCTCTGTATATGTCAATCTAACTAAACCTGTATATCCTTGACCTTTCAGATAAGCCATCATATCATTCCTTTCTCTAGCTTTACTAATTGGCCTTTTTGATTGAACATTCTTCCTTGATTCTTCAGCATCTATCTCTGCTTGTAATATTCTAGCTGCTTCCTCATTTTTGGCAACCTCAATTTGTCTTATCTGTGCCAATGTCATCTTCTTCTTCTTCTTTTCTATCAAGATCCCTTTGCCTTTATCTTTTGGATCTATCTCTTGTGCAGGTTGAGAAGAAGTATTATGTTGTTGTTCAACCTCATGAATACTGATGCCTCTTTGACTTGACATATTAAGCATAATGTCAGCAATTGTTTCATCATCACTGTTAGTATGAGCTATAACATCTTCTTCCTGAGCTGGTTTAGAAGGGCCTACTTCCTCTTGAACTTGAATTGAAGGACCAATATCTTCTTCAAAATCTAAGGTTCTAGGTGTAATAGTGAATTGCCTCTTAGTACCTTGTTGATCAGTACTTTCTTGAGCAGTACTTTCAGCTTCAGCTCCTTCCAAGTTTATTTCCTCAGTATCACCACTTCTTACTTCAACAGCAGCTTCTTCCAAATTTATTTGCTCTGTTTCATCACTCTTCCTTTCAACAGTATCTTGAGGAATATTTTCAGGTGGTGTCCTTTGTGGTGTCCTCTGAGTATCATCCATAAATCCAGCATCTTGTTCAAAATCTTGTTCAAAACCAGCATCATCTTCATTCAAATTCTCTAAATTCCTCCCCAATTGGAATGAAGATTGCTTCTTAGACTTTTTCTTCTTTGACTTAGAAATCTTCGTAGGTATCTTACCACTCTGCTTCTGAGACTTTACCCATAATCTATGGTGTTGAACTAGTGGCCAAACATACCTTTTCAATCTTTGAAACTTAGTCTTTAATTTTGCTATCTTAGCAGCTTGAGCCTCACTCTCCTTTTTCAGCCTCTTTAACTCCCTTGTTAAAGCATAATTGTCCAATTCTGCCTCTTCTTCTTCAAATTGCTTAGACATATTTGTGGAAGAAGAATCATTAGGAGATGGTGGTTGATTCATACCTTGGTCTGACTCCTCATGAGTAGGAATGTCCATAGGAGCAGTATCTTCCCTAGTAGCAGAATGTTGAGAAGCAGTAGGTTGAGGAATACTAACTTCTCTTGAAACTGGAGACTCTTGACCTGCTGAGTCAGAATTTGCTTCTTGATCTTGCTCTTGCTCTGCATCTCTAACGACTTGTGCAACTCCCAATATGTGAGCAGTCAAAGGTGTGTTGGTTCCAGAAAACTTGGCACTTTGTTTAGAGAGAAAAGTAAACACCTTTGATGGAAGTTTGACAGTGGGTAAAAAACTTTGAGGTTTAGGGACATCCTCAAGTTGATTGTTCAAGAATAACTGAACAAACCTTGGATACATCAAAAATGGTGATCCATTAGCAATATGTGTAAGCATACCATCCAGAATGAGTCTTGAAAAATTGAATCTTCGATCGGTAGCCAAACCCACTAATGCAGATGCAATATTTTGACCAAATTGATCAAAAGAAGTACTCTTGGGACTCAAACAATGAAGTAGAACGTGAATTAGGTACTTCCAATGAGAACAAAACAAAGGCTTTTGAAAAGTAAGTTTCGTCAGATCGCCTTCATAACCTATATCACTTAAAGTGTCCCAAAGCACTTGTTTTTCAAAACGAACAGCCCCCCCTTCATCATTAAACATCAACACATCCCTAATCGTGGCCTCAGAAATCCTAATAGCTCGTCCAGCAACCGTAGCCCTAATCAACGAATCATCTTCAATCGTTGCAGTATCCCAAAATTCTTGCATCCAGGGACCAATAACATCAGGGTCAACTAAAATAGAGTAGTTGATGGAAGACCCAGTTAAGAAATCAATGATTGCATGAAAATCAACATTATCCCTTGTCTTGTCCAAATTAGCGATCATATTGTGTTTGCTAACAGTAAGGCGATTAGCCATGATGAGTGATAGAGAAGAATTCGCTTTGAGTATGTGTTTCGATGAAAAGATTGTGGTGTAAAAGCGAATGAGGGATCTTAAGTACTGTGGGCAGTATCTTGAAATTTACCCTGTTTCTTTGCAGTCTCATAAGCCTTCCTTTGTTCATCTTCATAGGATTGTGCTATAGTTTCTTGAAAAAGCATCCTATTAAGTTCATCTTGTATGGCTTGATCTTCATCAGATACTGTATGAGTTGGCTGAGCAGTACTTTGTTCCTCATTAGTAACTTCAGGTTCTTTGTCAGGAACATCTTCTGGTGTAACATTGACTCCATGAACAATGTACTGTGAATCATCTTCTTTGGAATTAGCCTGATTCTCTTCTCTAACAGGAACATAATTCATAGATGGTGTGAGCTTGAGATCAAGATCAAACATCCAATCAGGACCTTTACCTTTCTGAGTTTCCTTATCTTCCAAAAATTCAACATGAAGACAATCTTGTACCTTTTTGGTAATCCTGTTATAAACTCTAAATCCTTTGCTATTTGTACAATAACCCAATAAATATCCTTCATCTGACTTACCATCAAATTTTCCCAGAGAATCAATGGTATTTAGAATAGTCAAAGAGCAGCCAAAAGGTTTTAGAAAACGAATGTTTGGTTTCTTTCCCATGAGTAACTCATAAGGTGTCTTCATTTGAGGTTTAGTTACTGAAACTCTATTCAACACATAGCAAGCAGTACTTATGGCTTCAGCCCAGAAGAGAATAGGTAATTGGGAATCTGCAAGCATTGTTCTAGCTGCTTCTATCAAAGTCCTGTTCTTTCTTTCTGCAACACCATTCTGCTGTGGTGTTCTAGCAATGCTAAACTCTCTCTTGATCCCTTTCTTGGCACAGAATTCATCCATATGCTTGTTCTTGAATTATGTTCCATTGTCACATCTAATACCTCTTACTTTGAGTCTTAATTGATTTTCAAGAGCTACTATCAGGTCATGGATAGCATCAAAGGTTTCATCTTTGAATCCCAAGAAAAATACCCAACTAAATCTGCTACAATCATCTGTCACTACCAAGCAATACTTTTTCTTGTTTAAACTTTCTACTGAAACTGGTCCAAACAGATCCATGTGTAGCAACTCTAAAGGTTCTCTAATATCTCTTTCCCCAAGCTTCTTACATGAAGCTTTATGTTGTTTACCCTTCTTGCAAGCCAAACATGAATGATCAGCCTTGAATGTTTTGGAAGGTAAACCTTTAACTAAATTACCTTTGACCAGCTTGTTGATGTTCTTAAAATTAACATGACCTAGTCTTCTGTGCCACAGATGTGCTTCTTCCAATGATGCCTTTGCTACTAAACATGTTGCTCTTCCAGCAGAATTGAGACTCTTTAAGTCTAAACTGTATACATCATTGGTTCTTGGTACTCTCAATGTCACCAAGTGATCATCAACTAATTTGAACTCAGGGGAGAGAATGAGACATTCTGTATCAGTGAACAGAATTGGGTACTTCTTGTCACAAATTTGAGATACTGACAATAGGTTGAACTTGAGCTCCTTCACATATCTAACATTCTCAAAATCAATACATCCAGCCTTAATTGTTCCTTTGCCAGTGATTCTTCCTCCATCAGGATCATTACCAAATGCAACTCTTCCTCCATAATATGCCTTAAAGTCTGACAGGATCTCCTTGTCCCCTGTCATGCTGCCAGAGCAACCACTATCAACAATAATATGATCTTTAAGCTCCTCCTCTGGGTTGCCCTGCATATTAAAGAAAAGGGTTAGTTTCTTTTAGGAACCCAAGCCATTACTGACTTGTGTTCCCCTTGTGGAGTGACATACTTGAATTCCTTCAGTATGTAATCTCCACTGGTTTTAAAGGCATGGTCAATGATTATTTGAGTTGGTCCCATGTCCTGTGTTGTAATATTAACAACACTCCATGTTTCACCCTTATCTGATGAAAGTACTTCTTGTTCCCCATCAGTACTTTCTTTCTTAACCCAATTTCGTTTGACCTTAGGTTTCTCTGATTTAGGTACTCTGCTTGAGGTGTAAGACCTTTTATATGAATTGAATCTCTTAGGTCTTCTAGGTGAAAAAGTGTTAGCAGTACCATAAGTGGGTGAAAACTTATCAGTCCTCTGAGAAGGTACTTCTTGGGACTTATCAGAGTGTGAAGGTACTGGTGATTTGGAGAACATTCTTTTCTGGTGAGGGTACCTATAGTCTTTTGAGAAGTTACTATGGTTAACCCTATTTGAGTGATTCCAAACTGGTGTAGTCTCTCTTGGCTTATGGGTGGTAGATCTATTCTTTGGAAACTGACTTAAGTATTCTGAGTGTAAGTCACAGTGCTTAATCAAGTGATCCGGACTATAGCATACATAACATAACTTTCTTTCCATATTCCCAAATCCTCTTCTATGATTAAAAGATTTCCTGTAGTAAGCAGTATTTTGAAAAGTTTCTCTTGGAGGTGCTGCTGAATGTCCAGCAGTACTTTGAAAAGTTTTTGGAGGTACTGCTTGTTTTTGAAAAGCTGTAGGAAACTTTTGATCATTACCCCTTTGAAAATCATTCTTAGGTTTCTCAGAACTAATTCTACCATTAAGCTTCTTCCTAAACTCTAGGTTGTCTACACCATAACGAGAAACATCAGTCCTAAGAGGTTGAAACTGACCAGTGGGTGGAGGAACTGAGTGGTACTCCTTATCTTTCTTAAACTCAGGAGGTGATTCACTAATTGGTTCCTCATTCCTAGATGTATTTTCTTCTGAGCTTGTGAGATCATCATCACTAGGTGCAATCTCTTCCTTAGCACTAGGTGGGGTCTCTTCCTTATCACTAGGTGTGGTCTCATCTGAACTACTATCTTCACCATAACCTAGTCCAGCTCTACTGTTTATGACTCTTTGTTTTTCAACAAATTGAACATGTGATAGACCAGCCTGTTTAATACTACCAAGTTTTTCTAACAAAGTATCTCTTTCCTTAGTAATCTTTTCTAATTCAGACACCTTACATCCTAACTTCCATTCACTTAATTTCAATTGGTAATCTTGTTGCTCATATTTTTCTGCCCAAGCCATTTCATTATTTTCATGTGTTAATATTTTGGCTTCCAGAGATTCTAAGGTTAATTGATAACCAGCTACCTCAGACCTAGCTTTTCTACAATTATCTCTTTCAGTCACATATTCTTTAAGCAACTTTTGATAAACATCATGACACTTAGAGCATACCTCAGAGACATTGGATGAACTTGGTGAAGTGGCTACCATAGCAATCTGAACTGGTTCATCTTCATCCTCCATGCTCCAGTTAAAGCTTCCAAGACCATCTCTTGATTCCAAAGCAGCATATCCAGGTTCCTCTTCAAAAGCTGTGCCCCAATCAAACTCTTCCATTGCAACCATAGAATAGGTTACAGGTTCATCATCAAATTCAGCACTCCAGTCAATCTCTGCTAAATTTTCTTGAGCCACCAAAGCTTTTGGTTGTGATTCAGTAATAGGAACCTCCTTTCTTTCAACCTTGGGTTGTTCAATCATTCTGTTTGCCTGATATTTTGCAAACTTGCATTCCCTTGCAAAGTGTCCAAGCTTTTGACAATTGAAACATTCAATCTTGGATTTGTCAAAAGTTATACCTTGTTTGGCTTTGAAATCAATTCCCCTTCCTGTTTTGTTCATGAACTTCTTGATCCTAGCAGTGATCATAGCTACTTGCCATCTTATGTCAATCTCCTCTAAAGCATCTTCTTCAATCTGCAACAAGTCTTCTTGATAGGTAACAGGTAAAGTGGCTTGTTGTGCAAAGAAGGAACATACAATTTCATCAGAATTGGTGTTGTTTGTTGGTGATGGGTTGGGGGTAGTTGTGGTTGTGCAAACATGCTGTGAATCACCAACAGTACTTTGAGAAGGATAAGCAGTACTTTTAGTGGAAGTACTGCTTCTGTTTTCAGAAGATACAAAAGCTATGTTGTGAGTTTTCTGAGAACTGTGACCATTCATCTCTTGCTCGTACACTTTCAGATTGTTATAGAGATCATCAAAGTCCATAGACTCCAATCCAGGTTGTCCTCTAATCATAGTAGCAACCACATGCCAGACAGATGGCAAACTCCTTAAGAACTTCAAATTTGCATCTTCAACAGATACCTCTGCTCCATACAGTTCTAGCATACTAAGTAGATTTTGGAATCTGTCATAGGCAGCATCAAGACTTTCTCTTTCACCAACAGTGAAGGTTTCAAACTGCTGCTTCAATAAGTTTCTATGCATCTTCTTTGAAGCATCATTGCCTCCAAATCTTGTCTTGATCGCAGCCCATAATTGTTTTGCATCCTTAGCATCATGGAACTTTAGTAGGTGACCATCAGGAATAGCAGACAGCAGTATGTTGAGAGCCTTATCTTGATTTCTCTTTGTAGCTGCTGGTAAGGTTGGTTGAGGTGGTTTGGGTTGTCCTTCAACTTGTAGAGGTTCATCAAGAACAACATTACCATTGACAATTACATCCCATAAAGCATGATCAGTAATAGCAAGGTACTGCCTCATCTTCATACTCCAGAGATCATATTCTCCCTTCTTGATGATAGGAATTCTGAGTGAGGTGATGGATGGAATAGGTGCAGCTTCAGTCGACATTGTTGAGGGTTTGTTGATAAATCGGTTTTAAGAGTTTCTTCTTAATCAGAGTCTCCACACAAGCTCTGATACCACTTGTTGGATCGATATACTCTGACCAAACTAACTTGTAGCTTGTCTACGGTTTAACAACTTTGAATGAATTCAAAACTATTAATAATGAAACACTGATATACTTTGCTAAGTATGCGGAATCTACTTTAACAAAGCTAAGAAGAATTAATAAACGACTTTGAATATTATTAAAACCTTGAACCTGCTTTCTTACACAGATTCACTAACAAACTCTAAACTCTAATACTTCTAATAATCGTATATCACTAATCGCATAAACTTGTCTTACTAAACACACACATCTCTAATGCCAACCTAGGGATCCTTTTATAGGCACAAAGAAAACCCTAGTCGGTTTACAAACTTGAACGACAAGTAATTCTAATTATAACTCTAATCTAATACGAACATTCTAGAATTACACATTAGTCCTTAAACTATTTGCATAGCAGTCCTTTAACGAGCAGCAGTACTTTAATTGAACAGCAGTACTTTGACTTGAGTAGCAGTACTTTGACTTTTATATCCCAACATTGTGTATGAAATTTACAAGTTGCTGTGTACCCATCATGGGGTGCACAAGTGTATGGATTGCAGCGTGCTACTAGGGCCATACTAAGGGGTTAGTTGTCTTAACTCCTGATTTGTTAAACGCGCACAGTATGCATTGATGTGTACCCGTCGTGGGGTACGCATGGAACTTACTCCAACGTCTTGAGAATAAGGTGTTTAACAAGGATGCGTGATCCGGTGTTGATGGGTTTGCAACCCTCTTACTCAACGAGTCATTTGTTAGGTTTACTCATCCTTTTACCATCGTGGGTTTTTAATTAGTGCATGCACGCCATGTAGGCAAAAAATAATATAATAAACAATATTGAGACATAAATTATATGTAAGCAATAAAGTAAAGTGTGTCACGGAGTTAGCTAGAAACCGCAACATTTTATTAATACTTGCAAGTTTTTGTAAAAAAGATAAAAAAAAACATTTGTCTAAATGAAACAAAGAATGTAAATACATGGATATTTATTTGGCACTTACTAAAGTGCGTGTGTGTCCATGCATTGGGTCGTAACCTTTCCTAAAGATAGCATCTCTTGAGGTTGCAGATATTCCATGTGCGTTGTAGCTCACGGCCTTCCATGTCGCGCAGCTTGTACGCGCCTTGTCCTAGTGCTTCAACGACCTCATAGGGTCCTTCCCACTTTGGTCCAAGTTTACCTGTGTCTTCTGCGTGGCTTGCATCATTAGCGCGGTACACAAAGTCGCCAGGGCTGAATGAGGTGCTTCGAACTTTAGCATCGTAGTATCCCTTCATCTTTGACTTGGTTTTTGCCTCCCGTATGGCTGCGCGCTCGCGCCTTTCCTCCAGTAGGTCCAAATCTATCCGTCGTTCGTCATCATTGGTCGCGACATTAACTTCCGCGGTGCGGATAGTTGGCATCCCAATTTCAGCTGGTATGACAGCTTCTGTCCCGTAGACAAGGGAAAAAGGAGTCTCTCCATTACTAACCTTGATTGTCGTGCGATGCGCCCATAAGACATGCGATAATTCGTCCACCCATCTTCCTTTGTGTTTGTCCAGGCGCGCTTTAATTCCTTCGCCTAAACTGCGATTTGCGCGCTCAACTAAGCCATTGGTTTGTGGGTGTTTTACTGATGCGAAGTGTTGTGTGATATGTAACTCTGCGCACCAGTCTTTGAATGGGTTATCGCGGAATTGTTTTCCATTGTCCGAAACAATCTCCCCAGGTAATCCAAAGCGGCATACAATATTTTCCCAAACAAAGCGTTTTACTTGATTACCTGTGATCGTTGCTACTGCCTTTGCTTCAATCCATTTAGTGAAGTAGTCTATTGCAACGATAAGGAATTTAATTCCTCCTGCTGCGACAGGGAAGGGACCTGCGATGTCGATACCCCACTTATAGAATGGCCATGGAGAAGTGATAGGCGTTAGCGCTTGTTGTGGTCTGCGCGGTATGGGTCTATGAACTTGGCAGTCGTTGCATTTCTTTATCACATCGCGCGCATCACGGTGGATAGTAGGCCAATAGTATCCTGAGCGCAATGATCGCGCTACGACGGACCGTGGTCCTGAATGCATACTGCATGAACCAGCGTGGATCTCTCAGAGTACGTAATCTGCCTGAAGAGGTTCAACGCATCTAAGCCATGGTTGTAGGAATGAGCGTCGATATAGAATACCATCTCTAAGTTCGAACCTCTGAGCTGCGCGCCGTATCCGTCTAGCATCCTTCTGCTCAGCGGGCAAGTTACCTTTGCTTATAAAGTCGATAATAGGAGTCATCCATGTAGGATTCTCTTCCTCTATTACCGTGGATATCTCCATCTCCGAGATGGATTTATTCTTTAGGATCTCCACTAAAACTTGTTTTGACAGGTGCGCGAAGCTGGTGGATGCGATCTTACTGAGCGCATCCGCTTTTTTATTCTCGCCTCTGGAAACTTGCTTAATTGTAAACCTGTCGAAGCCTTGTATTAGCGATTTGGTTTTGTCGAGGTATTGGACCATGTTATCCTCTTTAGCCACATACTCGCCCAACACATGGTTGGCTACCAATCGGGAGTCCACGTTTGCTTCTAGGTTACGTACACCCATTCGGTTTGCAATGCGTAATCCAGCGATTAGGGCTTCATATTCTGCCTCGTTGTTCGTGGCTGTGAATTCAAAACGCAGTGCGTAAGTGAATTCCATTCCTTCTGGATTAGTGAGGATAAGGCCAGCGCCCGATCCATCCACGCATGAAGATCCATCTGTGAACAAGACCCATGGTTCTTGTAATTCTACCTTGCTCGGTGGGGGTGCGTCATCGGTATCTGGTTTTTCGATGATGAAGTCTACTAGTATTTGCCCTTTAACCGCAGTGCGTGGCCTGTAAGAGATGTTATACTCTCCTAATAGCACACTCCATTTTTGTAATCGGCCCGATGCGTCAGGTTTAGAGATAACTTGTTTGATAGGTTGGTCAGTAATTACTGCTATGGGGTGTGCTTGAAAGTATCGGCGCAGTCTTTTAGCAGCAAATACTAACGCCAAAACCAACTTCTCCATTGAGCTGTAGTTGATCTCTGTCTTTTTGAGTGCCTTACTTACAAAATACACTGGTGTTTGTACAGAATTCCTATCCGTCAGCAGCACTGCGCTGATCGCTCCCTGGGTGGCGGATAAGTAGATGATTAACTTCTCCCCTGGTCGGGGTGCGACTAGCTTAGGAAGCGCTGCTATATGTTGCTTAAGCTTGGTGAAAGCTTCTTCCGCTTCCGCAGTCCACCGGAAGTCTCCCTTTTTAGTGCACTTCTTGAGTGTTTTGAATAAGGGAAGTGACTTATCCGCTGATTTGGACAGGAATCTGTTCAAACCGGCTAGCTTTCCATTTAGAGATTGAACTTCTTTCAACGTGCGCGGTGAAGGAAGTTGGAGGACAGCGTCTGTCTTTTCTGGGCAAGGCTTAATACCATCTGGTTCTATCAGATATCCCAAGAACATTCCTTCTGTAGCACCGAAAGTGCACTTCTTGGGATTTAACTTCATGTTGATCGCCCGTAGCGTTCTAAATGTTTCTTCTATATCGCGCACCACTTCGTCCTCAGTATAGCTCTTTATGACAAGATCATCCACATAAACTTCTAAGTTGCGGCCCACTTGCTTTTCGAATGCATTATCTACCAATCGCTGGTAGGTGGCGCCCGCGTTCTTCAGACCAAAAGGCATCTTTGTGTAACAGTAGACCCCTTGGCTTGTGTGGAAAGCTGTTTTTTCCTCGTCTTCCTTGGCCATTTGGATTTGGTGGTACCCTTTGTATGCGTCCAAGAAACACTTAAAGGGATATCCACACAACGATTCCACTTTCCAGTCAATCTCTGGTAGTGGGTAGCAGTCCTGTGGACATGCTTTATTAAGGTCAGTGAAGTCCACACACATTCGCCAACTACCATCGCTCTTTTTGACCATCACTGGGTTGGAGAGCCAATCGTGGTAATAGACTTCCCGCATGATGCTAGCGTCCACAAGTTTGTGTACCTCTTCTAGTATGGCTTTTGCGCGCTCTGGAGCCTGGCCGCGCTTTTTCTGCCTTACCGGTGAATATCCTTGTCGGATTTGTAACTTATGTTCTGCTATCGATCGTGGTACGCCAGTCATGTGTTTTGGTTCCCAGGAAAAGATATCCAGATTCATCTGTAAGAGTGTGCACACAGCTGCTCTGCCTTTGTCAGACAGCGATCCTCCGATTGATACTTCTTGCTCTGGGTAATCAGGGTGAATTGCGACCTTCAAATTTGGAACTTTAGCTGCGCTCTGTTCTGGGACGTGCGTCGTCTCACATGTAATCGTGTTACATTCTTCTGGTGGCGCAGCGTTGTTGTAAATGGTGACAATGCCACCTTCTACTGGGAATTTGAGCATCCCATGCGCTGTGGATGGTACTGCGCGCAACGCTGAGATTCCTGACCTTCCAATGATGCCATTGTATGGCGAAGGGGATTTGATCACCATAAAGTTCATCCAGGCTGTCGTGGAATGTTCCTTGTTACCGACAGCAACTAGTAAGCGCAGTTGCCCCATAGGCCATATCTTCTCTCCTGTAAAGCCAGTAAGTGGAGTCGTGGCTGGACTTAACTGTCTTTGTATTTCAGGACGCAATCTCTTAAAGCAATGTTCATACATTATATCCGCTGATGCGCCCCCATCGACATACATGCGGTGGATGTCGTGACCCCCCGCATTTATTTCAATGGTAAGTGGTTCTGCCACTGCGTTGTCCGCAGTCAAGGTGGGGAAGGAGATTTTGCTTTCATGAGAGAATTTCTGGCTCACTTTTTGCCTAATCGTTCGCTGCCATGATTGTATCATGAAGATAGTATCAGCTTTTTCCTTAGGCGCTTCCTTCTTGCCTCCGGTTCTCTGCTTGTCTTTCCCCTCCTTAATATTTTTAACGAGGTGGTCCAGCCTGCCTTCTTTCACTAGTTTCTCGATTAGTTGGCGTAACTGGACACATTCATTAGTGGTATGGCCCTTCTGTGCGTGATACTCGCAGTATCCATTCCCTACGCGCCGATCCTCAGGGGTGCGCATAGGTGGGGGTCTTGGAAAGTTCGCACCTTCCGTCGCGAATATCTCCTTTGGAGTTTTTGTTAATGGGGTGTACTTGTCGTTTCCCCTTCCGCTTCCTTGGTTGCGATAACTTTTGTTACGATTGCCACTCTGGTCATTGGATTGTCTCCTTGACTCTTCTTGTGACCTATGGTTCGAGTAGCCTTTCTTGCTATCCGCAGCGGCTGCTTCTCCTTGGACGAAGGACCTTGTGCGCTTCATGAGTTCGTCAAAAGTTAGGGGAACCTTATCATTTAACTTTTTTTTATCAAATCTGGGTTATTGATTGCATTCATAAAACCCGATATTTTTAGTATCTCTGGGCACACTTTGACTTGCATGCATTCGTCCTTAAAGCGTTCCATGAAAGCGCTTGTGGATTCCCCTTGTCGCTGTTTAACCCTAGCGAGTTCGACAGGGTTTTTGGCGCACTTCTTCCTTTGAGTAAAGTTTAAACGAAACGCCTTGCACAACTCTTCAAACCCACCGATGCTTCTGCGTGGAAGCTTACTAAACCAGTTGCGCGCATTCCCTACTAATGTAGAGTTGAACATATGGCACCACACAGGTTGTGGCCAATTTTCGATAGTGGCTGCTGATTCGAAAATTTTTAGGTGATCATCAGGATCACCTGTCCCATCATATGTTTTGACGTTAGCAGGCATGCGCCTTTTCTTATTCTCTGAAAAATCGCTGATACGCCTAGTAAACGCATCAACTTTTTGGCGACGCCAGGGAAGAGACATGTCTTCGTCTTCCTGGTCGCGGTGTTTCCCTCTTGATTTCCAGTGTCCAGTTTCTTTGTCCTCGTTGTCTGAGGAATCACTTGAAGATAAGCGTACTCTTTTGCGACGCTTGCGTCGACTATCATCAGAATCTGAGCTTGCTCCTCTGTGGCGCTTGCGCCGACTGTCCTCAGAATCGGAGCTTGATGGGCTTTCACTTGGGGAGCACCGTCGCCCGAGCCTATCCTGAATTCTGCGACTGCCAAGCCTAGCATGGACATTGGCACGTCGTTCCCCATCTTCATGTTCCTCCAAATGCTGAAAGTCGGCTGCTTCATCATCCGCAACCTTTCTTCCAATCCTGGTAAACACTGGTTGTTTGCGGTTATCCTTCTCGCGTCTTTCCTTTCGGTAACGCGGTGGGGATTCTTCGTACTCAGGGTTGAAGTTGAGTCTGGCGTGCAGACTTTGGCTTGACCTCTTCTTTGCCTCCTCTTGCATGAGCGTAGCCAAGGCTTCGTAGTTTTGAGATACGAAGTCACTTGGCGCTAGTTCAGGCGTAACTCCTTCTAGCGTGATGGAGTCCGTTTCCAAGGCAAAATCCTTGCTTCGGATAGGCGCATTTGGTGGCTCAGAGAAGTTCACTTCTGGCATGGCAAGGGGAGTGCGCTGTGGGTCTACCGCGCTAGTACTTGTTGTAGTAGCATTGGTAGTCATAGTGAGCGGTTCTACTGGAGTAAGGAGTAGATCTGAGTACGCTCCAAAGCTTCTAGGCACACTGGTTGTTCCAGAGGTCTGCTTGGAGGCCGCATCAGTTTGCTGTTTCTTCCCTAGTAAATCGTCATGCGTTTTCTTCGCATGCGGAGTCCGCTCCTTTCCGTGCTTCGTCATTCTAGTTCTTAGCAAAGCTCTTAGTGTAGGGTCCCACGGATGGCGCCACTTGTTGATACAAAAGTTGGGCGTTCCTTGATTCCGTACCAATTCGATCTTAATGCTTGAGACCTGCGCACTAAGAAAACAGAAAAAACACCGTTAGGCTTATCGTGGGATTGTCTCCCACGATTATCCTCCGGCGTGAGTAAGTAATCGGTTTTAGGGTTTGTAGAAGAGTTAGGGTTTTTGTGAATCGTACCTTTGTGAGGGTTGAGATGCCCTCTATATATGGACACGAAATCCTTATTGGTTTCGTGTTCCCCAATCTTCGGTGTATCCCGCGTAGGGCGGTTAGGCAATATATATCCCATAAATAAAAGATATATTATCGCAGCCATAAATAGCGTTGGGTTTGGGCCATCGTGAGCCCAAACCGTTATCGCAATAGCCCATATCGTGACGCGCTTAAGTCCATTCGTGATGAACTTAAGTATGGGCCGGGTTCGTGACCCGAATACGGACTATACGTCATCATATATCTTGTTTGTGCACATGATATTAATTTGGATTTAGAGATGTGTGATTCGATCATACTGTTTGGTTTAGTTGTTGATTAAAATAAATTTAGGTTGCTTATTTAGTTGGTTTGTTATCATATGTCAATGTTAATTTAATGATGTAGGGAAAATTTGTTTTTGATCAATATGATTTAATTAAATATTTATGCATCATGATTTTCCTGTTTTTTATATTTAATTCATAATTATAATTGAGAATCTATTTTTTATATACGTTCGATAAATATAATAAATATTGTTAATAATTTAAATAAGTGTAAAAAAACTTAAAAGGTATATTTTTAGAGAATAAATTTTCTTAACATGATGTAAGTTATTTTTAAAATTCGTTATGGTACTTTGTTTTTTAAAATAACTTACGGCTACCGGCAATTGTCAGCTATTCAACCTTAAATCTTCATAATATACTAGCTACTGCCTTTGTATCGCCACAACGTCACATGGATAATCTACAATATTTATATGAGTTAACTTGTTATTGATTAAAATTTTCATACCGTAAAACTATTGTATCATAAAATATAGAATTGAAAATCATTTCTCGCTAAAAATTTGAATTGCATCTTGAATCGAATCATGTGATATTGTTGATATACATGGGACAAAAAATTTAATACCTACTAGTCTTTGACATGCAAAATTCCATTAGCGGTATCAAAAGCCAATGTTATGTTTGATTGTTAACTTGTCGAATAATGCTTAGTTGGTTTGTTACTAATATGTTTGATTGTTAACTTGTCGAATAATGATTTTTGGTGAATTGTTTTGGGTTTTCAGTTTTGGCCTATGATATAACTCATATGTAGAATACAGAATTAATGTAAGATTCTATTGCTCATATGTAGAATACAGAATTATTATTTTATCACCTAGCATATAACCCATATGTAGAACACAGAATTAATGTTACATTATATTGCTTTATCACATGAGATATTACATTTAAGTAACTAAGAACGACATTTAAATACTCTTCATTTTCCTTACAATGTTATATCACAAGAGATAAATAAGTGCCACTTACAAATACTAAAATGAATAAAAATGAAGCAAACTATGAAAATAGAAACCTGATGTATTCTCAAAATCAAACAAGTGTTGCATTAATTTAGCATTGCTTTTGAGCAAAATAAGAATTCGCCTAAATAGGATAAACTCTTTTATTCCTACAAACAGTACAATATCACAAGGGATATATGACACTGATTACATGTTAAGAATTCCAAAAAGAACACAAAACTTTTGAGCAAAGTTTCATTCTTAAGCAAACTTATTTGAACCGACAGTAAACAAATTTATGTGCTTGCCTATTGCAGTGAAAGGCACAAAAATTATCTTGTACCTGAGAAATATATAAATATTAGAAAACACATAGGTGATAACATATAAAACATATATGAAAACGGACGAAAACATATGAAAATGGACGGAAAAGTATGAAAACGGACAAAAACGTATGAAAAAGAACGAAGACGTATGAAAAGGGACGAAAACGTATGAAAACGTGCACAAATGGACGAAAACGTATAAAAACGAACGAAAACATATGAAAACGTACGAACACGTAAGAAAACGGACGAAGAGGTATGAAAACGGACGAAAACGTGTGAAAACGGACGAAAATGTATGAAACAAACGAAAACAGACGAAAACGTATGAAAACGTATGAAAACGGACAAAAACATATGCAAACATACGAAAACTTATGAAAACAAACAAAAACATACGAAAATATGTGAAAACGGACGAAAATTTGTGAAAACGAACAAAAACGGAGTAGATAGGACGAAAACGTATCAAAATGTACGAAAATGTACGAAAACGAACGAAAACGTATGAAACCGGACGACAATAAATCAAAACATACGAAAACGGATGAAAATGAGTGAAAACGTACGAAAACGGATGAAATCGTGTGAAAACAGATGAAAATGTATGAAAAATGACGAAAACGGATGAAATCGGGCAAAAACATATGAAAACGGACGAGAATGTATGAAAACGGGCGAAAACGTATCAAAACATACGAAAACGGACGAAAACGTATGACGGACGAAAACGTATGAAACCGTACGAAAACGTATAAAAACGTACAAAAACGTGTGAAAATATACAAAAACTTACAAAACGTATAAAAACATACAAAAACGTACAAAAATACCAAAAAAACCGCCCATTGATTGCAATTTGGGCAAGATTTTGCCAACTCTACAAATAATGAGGGATTGGTTGCGGTGAGTTTTGAGTGAATTTACACTTTTGGTCCCTCAATGTTTTTTTAATTTTAAATCTTGTCTTTTTAATCAAATGAAATGAAGGGTATGGACGCGTCCGTCAGTTTCTACCAAAATAAGATTTGCAAAATAACTCTAAAATATATATGTTATATGTGTACTTGTCATGTATATCTTGTTTGCGCACATAATATTAAGGGTTTGGATTTAGAGATGTGTGATTCGATCATATTGATTGGTTTAGTTGTTGACTAAAATAAGTTTAGGTTGCTTATTTAGTTGGTTTGTTATCATATGTCAATTTTGATTTAATGATGTAGGGAAAATTTGTTTTTGATCAATATGATTTAATTAAATATTTATGCATTATGATTTTCCTGTTCTTTATATTTAATTCATAATTATAATTGAGAATCTATTTTTTATATACGTAGGATAAATATAATAAATATTGTTAATAATTTAAATAAGTGTAAAAAAACTTAAAAGGTATATTTTTAGAGAATAAATTTTCTTAACATGATGTAAGTTATTTTTAAAATTCGTTATGGTACTTTGTTTTTTAAAATAACTTACGGCTAACGGCCATTGTCAGCTACTTCAACCTTAAATCTTCATAATATACTAGCTACTGCCTTTGTATCGCCACAACGTCACATGGATAATCTACAATATTTATATGAGTTAACTTGTTATTGATTAAAATTATCATACCGTAAAACTATTGTATCATAAAATATAGAATTGAAAATCATTTCTCGCTAAAAATTTGAATTGCATCTTGAATCGAATCATGTGATATTGTTGATATACATGGGACAAAAAATTTAATACCTACTAGTCTTTGACATGCAAAATTCCATTAGCGGTATCAAAAGCCAATGTTATGTTTGATTGTTAACTTGTCGAATAATGCTTAGTTGGTTTGTTACTAATATGTTTGATTGTTAACTTGTCGAATAACGATTTTTGGTGAATTGTTTTGGGTTGTCAGTTTTGGCCGAGAGCTCATGGACCCACATGGGTGCCTTAGGAAAAAAATTTATGGTTAAACATGTTAGTGTATGTGATTGTCATATGTGTGTTAATTGATTTGTATAGTTGGTTTTGTTGAAATCGCATAAATCGAATTAACTGGTAATTTGTTCTTGAAAGTGTTCTTGACAATATTCAAAAATGTTCTTGACATTTTGCCGTTGTTTGATCAGTAATTGTGTTGGTGATTTTTGAATTTTGTGTTAATTATTTAATTAAAAAATCTTAAATGAAACTATATGGTTTAAATGTGATTGAATGAATTTGAATCTTTGATTGATTTTTGATCAAGTAGTTGATTAAAATTAATCTTGATTGATTTGTAATTAAACTTGATTATTAAAAATTCCAAATTGTTAATGATAAATATGGAATGGATATCTATATCTTTTAGCATTAGTAGTTATCTTAAAGTATTGTATTTTGGAAGACTCTTTATGTTGTAACTATAAATATACCTTCTTTGAGAGACGAATAATACAATTCTTCCTTTGTTTTATCTTCTTTTTTGTTCTTGTTATTCTCTCTCTATTAGTTTCACAACACCTTATCAGCACGCTCAAAATGTCGATTTTGATTTCTAAACCCTCAAAAATTTATGAAGAAAAGAGATCGACGGCTTAGAGACTGTATATTCAATCTAGGTTTGGCATTCAAATAACATAATAATGCAAAAGGTACGTCAACCATAAAACCTTTCTTTAGTAGTTATTAGAATTGTTTTGGTTATATCTGCTCTTAAGCTTTCACGTACATATTTAAGATTTTATAACTATCGTTCAAGTCTAGTTATGCAAATAATTTATGTTTTACAAGAAGTTGATGATAAACACTAAGTTGGATTCTAGTTAGTATTTTTTTGGAAGGTGACTTTCAATTTTTGGTTTAGAGAGTCACACCTGCCTCAAAGCAGGCCCTCATCCATCACATAACCAGACATTGTTGTCTTAACCGGTACCACGCTGGCGCAGTGGGGATTCAACGACTTCCGCCCGGAAACCGTACTGCCTCCACACGAGAATACTCGCTGGAGTAACAGCCGGATGAAAACCGGGAGTCGGCTCGGATTCAAGTCTCCGCAACTAATGGCTCAAAGACTCTCCTCTTCATTTTAGTATAAATGATAATTTAAATAAATAAGAAGCTTGCATTAATTAGTGTTTATGATGTGTCGATGGAAGGTGGTGTTTGTTTGTTAAGAGGCTCTGAATTTGAATCTGATTCGCACATCTAAATCTGAATCTGATGCGTAAATGTCTGAATCTGAATCACATAAGACCGTTTGTTTTTATTACACAAACACAAATATAAATCGATCTATCATCAACAACCCATTTTTATTACACAAACACAAAAAAAACCTAACCACTACCAAATCCAAATCCATCTATCATAAAAAAAAAAAAAAAAAAATTCTCAATCATTTCGTCATTTTCTTTTTGGAGCCATAACTACTCGAGCCAAATCAAAATCCATCTATCATCAAAAAAAAAAAAAAAAAACCTCTCAATGATAAGGCAACCTGAGATCTTTTTGGAGCCATAACTACTCGAGCTCCAACTGCCCACCATTTCGTCATTTTCTTGCTTCTATTCCTCCATAGATTCGGAGAAGCAGGTCACGCTTTTTTTTTTTCTTTGCACATATTAAGGTTGAAATAAAAGTGTGGCTGAGTTTGGATTAAAGTGTGGCTGAGTTATTAAAGTCTTTGGATGATGATGGCCAGAGATTATGAATAGGGAGAATGAGGGTATTAAAGTTTGGGGTGGTTGTGGAAGAGATAAGAGATAGGTGGGTTTTGTACTTTTGTTTTCTATTTTTTTTATCAACAAGAGGCAGTTAGATCTCATTTCAAGTCTGACCGAACTAGACATTTCTTCCTCTGCCCGTGTCTGAACAAAAAGAAAAAAACAAACACGCTTTTTGCTCTTAAACTCTGACCGAACTAGACATTTGGTTCATTAAGAGCCTATTCAGACTCTTTTACAAAAAACAAACACCACCGAAGTTTTGTTTTGTATAACCTAGAAGCAAATATATGTTTCATTGTTGTTTAATATTTGTTAGTTGTGTTTATATAAAACCAATCTTTAATTTTAATTAGATCAAATCATGATATATAAGGAACAATGTAAAAAAAGATATAAAATATATATGCTATATGTGTACTTGTCATGTATATCTTGTTTGCGCACATGATATTTGTGATTCAAGTATATTGATTCGTATAGTTTTTAGTTTTTAATGTTGACTAGAGTTGAGATCAATATAGATCTCATATTTGTTATAGATGAAAAGAATCAATTTTATCCATCCATTTTTCATCTAGATTAATAAAACACAAATTTTCACCATTTTTTTTAAAACAATATATCTTGCATACGATAAATCTTCAAGCTACAAAAAATACACAATCGCGAAGAGAATTAAATTATCTATCTATAGATATGCATTTCTCTATACTTTCGCCATTTTTTTTTTTTTTTTTTAAATTTTCGCCCAGAAAAATCATATATGAATTGTAAAAATCATATGTGATTTGTATAAATCACATGTGATTCTTAAAATCAAATCACGTGTGATTTTTCTGGACGAAAATTTTGAAAAAAAAAATTCGTCGAAAGTATATAATAATGCATATCTATAGAAAGATAATTTAATTCTCGTCGCGATGGTATGATTTTTTTCGCGTAACGATTAACGGTTTGCGAGATATTTAATTTTTTTAAAAAGGGTGAAAGTTTATATTTTTTGTTTTGATAAAAAAATAATGAATGGTTAGGATTGATTCATTGAATCTATGACAAATATGATATCTATATTGAATTTTTGCCATGTTGACTATCTAGTTGGTTGTTATGATATGTCAATTTTTATTTAATGATGTAGGGAAAATTTGTTTTTGATCAATATGGTTTAATTAAATATTTGGGTTAATTCCATGAATTGCCTATGAACTTTAAAAAATTTCCAATGTTAGGTAACGAACTTTGTGAAGTATTAATATCACCAACGAAACTTCTAAATTCATTCAAATATTACCCATATGGTCCAAATTTGCAATTTGTAACCGGTTGCAACCAGCTACAAGGGTACGACTGAATAAATAATTATTATTTTTTAATTAAAACAATATTAAAAGACTTTGACCTAACCAAAGTCAAGAAAAACTTTACCAAATATTTTTCTAGATCCTTCTCTTCGATTAAACACAAACACAAATCAATACACACTCTTAAACTCTCATCCACACAACCCAAATTGATCTTATACAAGATAACTACCAAAAACGAAGAACAACTCACACAAAAATTATAACAATCATCAAGATCCTCAAAAACCCAGCTAAAACTGTTTTATTCCGGCGAGAACTCCTGTGAGAAAAATCATAAACATCACTCACAACTCACTTCTGAAATTAAATGTGAAGTCTTCAAATTTGCTACTGTAACACCTCCAAATCGGATCAGCAGAAGCAGACAGGTCGTGGGGTGCTATTGAATAATTATCACAACACAGGGTACAAAGAACGGTTTTACTTAAACCATTTTAGAAGAAATTTCATAATATAAAACATTCAATTTACATTATTTAAAAATAGTGCGGAAAATATAGGTCCATAAAAGGGTTTAAAGCGGTCCCAAATAGTTTTCAGAGTCATCTATGACCATGCCATGCCCTTCGCCAAACTCCTCCAAAAGTAAGATATGCAGCGGAAAATATCTAACACCTGAGATAAAACATGCTAAAAGTCAATAAAAAGGTTGAGTGAATTCATAGGTTTAAAGTAAAGTAGTTCATCACAATATTTCAAGTTTAAGGGAAATTGAGCTACGTTGTTATATGCCCGAAAGTTCAGAAGTTACCATTGCACTAAGCTCATGACACGCAAAACGTTAACCGGCACCAATAACCTTGGTGTAAGTCGACAGTAACCGCGGAATTTATAATAACGGTTGCCCTCAAGTAGGTATCTTGCCAAATACCTAGGTAACTCGAATATAGCACATCACATGTTGACCGGACCCAGTCAACATGGCGGGCTAGTCAATTCCTATAGGCCTATAAACCATATTCGCGCTCACTCGCAAATGATTAATGATTCATGATCGAGGGACTTGCTTTTGGCAAGGACGGTACTTAGTGCTTATCAGATGTTCTGCAAAGTTTTTAGTTCAAAGAACAGTTTTCAAACAATTGTGATCATAGTAAAAACAATAGCATGTATCTCACCCCAAGTAGTTTACAAAATAGTTAAGATAAAAAAAAGTGGGCCTATGAACTCACCTCAGTATGCAGCAATGCAAGATATCACAACTAGCATCAAGTAATGAAACACAACGGTATCAATAGCAGTAGAGCACAACGGTACTGGTGCCTCGCGGGTTTTTTGCGGGTTTTGTTGGGAAAATTATTTCGTTAATAATGGCGCAAGTTTCATAATTTTTCTAGGCCGTTTGGTACGAAAAATATTTAAAAAAAAAAAAAAAAAAAAAAAAAAAAAAAAAAGGGCCGGGTACTGTAGCGGCACTGTAGCAGCCCGCTACTGTTTTACTATTCATAGTGCGACGTCGTTTTAAATGCTCTATAATATATATATATATATATATTATATATATATATATATATATATATATATATATATATATATATATATATATATATATCTCAGAATATGTTTCGTAAAGTAAATGTGTTTTCAAAGATAAAGTATTTTAGTTTTATATATATATATATATAGTTATCTCAGAATATGTTTCGTAAAGTAAATGTGTTTTCAAAGATAAAGTATTTTAGTTTTCGTGGAATACTCTTATCAATGTTTGTAAAAAGTTTAGTTTAAATGTCGTAAGAAAGTTTAGTTTAAATGTTTCGTGTGGTGGTAGGAAACTATAGACTCAAAACGTAACTCACGCCAAAGAGAATAGATAACGACATAATCAAGAAAAATGTTGACGAGAAATCAAGTCGAGAAGCAAATGTCAAGGAGGAATCAATAAAACAACGTCAAGGAAGTAGTGACGAGGACTCGGGTCGAGAAAGGATGACAAGAGAAGTCAAAGATATAACGATGAAGGAAGATGTCAATAAAAGAAAATTGATTGGTAAGTTTCGATATTTACCCATTACTCCCCAAATAGTTTAGAACAGTCAAATAAGTTTTATAAGACAAGCCAAGTTAATACTTCAATTATCAAAGGGTTTAAAGATTAAATAAACTATACATTTTGAATTCTTTGTCGGGTTTTATAAATGTAAAAAGGATTGGAAATAAAAGAGTAAGTTTATGTGGAAAACTAAAAGGGGGGTTGAATAGTCTTACCGGTTTTTACTTAGTTATAAATTTTACTTGTGAAAAACTTTGATTTGATTCTTTTGTGAAATCAATCAACACCAATATGAACATTAAGTTATACTATCCAATATAAACAAAAAATATAAAGAAATGAGATGGAAAGATCAAACAGAGACAAGGAGATTTATAGTGGTTCGGACACGAAGCTCTTCTTCGCCCTACTCCACTCCACGAGTACCCAACTCGAGAGTTCTAAGCACTATGTCAACAAAGCTCCCTTCAGGCGGAGAAAACCGTACAACGTCGCTTATCACAATTTCCGACACTAAGCTAAATTTCAAGTACTAATCTTAGCTAGTACCAATCTACCACGATCCTTACTAAATCACACAATCAACACCCTTTACACGATCTACCCGATCTACCCTTGATCCACTTGATCAACACACAAGCACACAAGCTACAAGAGATCTCCAAGATCTCAACAAGATCACAATGATCTACACTCACAAACTACACAAAAGAAAATTCAACTTGGTGTATGCTAGGATAGAACAAGTATGTAACAATATGTTACAAGTGCACTAACTATAACTACAAAACCTTGTATCTTGTTGATACTTTCTGTTCTTCTCTTGCAATAGTAGAGGAATGAAGGTGATCACTTGGTTGGATGATAGGATCACTCTTTAAACAAAAGAAAACTAAACTAAATGATGAAAGGAGAGTAAATGTGTTAAGAGTTTTAAACTCAGAAAGTTGTGTGTGAAAAAAGGATGCCCAAAAACTGATAATTGGACTGGTATTTATAGGCAGAAAAAATTTGCCCGTTATAGTGGGACGGTACCACTAAACACTACACGGTACCACTAAATTTAGTGGTACTGTGGTACCGTGCCAGACAAAGATGCTCCAGTTTTTGTTTTTAGTGGTGAAAGTTTATTTGGGGAAGTTTTGAGCTGATTTTGGGGGGAAAAATAGCTGTTATGATTTTTTAACTTATTTTTCCAATAAAACATTTCTTTATAATTCAAAAATAATTTGTATGGTACATTTTTGAAAAAAATGTTTTGTCACATTATAAATGTGAAGTTTGAAACACAAATTCACTTCTTTGATCATTTGTCAAGTTGTAAATTTGTTTGTTCATACCTAGAGTGATTTACGTAGAAACGGGATATTTCGACTAGAAACTTGTTTACGTTAATTTTGACGTAAAGTGGTTTCACATTTTGTTATCATCAAAGCATGGAGTTATCGGAAGATATAAATAACATTTTTAGGACATTATTTGCTTCAACAATCTCCCCATTTTTTATTATGAAAAAATATGAACTCATTTTAAGTAAAAGATTAATTTTAAAAAGTTTTTAGCATGAGTTTATATCCCATTTCTCCCCCTTTTTGTCAAAGCAAAAGGATCGCAAATGCTCCCCCTTGATGTATACTCCCCCTCGTTTGGAGAACACCAAGGAATCGAGCAATGATTCTTGCTACGAAACAAAGTTAGATGACACACATACAATATCTAACATGTAGCAACCAAGAAAAATATCCAACCATGACAAAATAAAATAAAGAAACTAAGATAATTCCAACCATAAACCTAGCCCATGCATTGATAATTGAAAATGATAGTCACACATAAGGTGTGAGTACAACATAAAGAAAAGAAAGTAAAAACTACAAGGAGCACACATAAATCTTTAGTGACTTGAGAGGCCCTAAGATTTGCTTCTAGTCCAAAAAGTGATCTTAACCATTTATTTTTCAAAAAACATCAATATGTTTAGTTAAATGGGTTAGTGGGAGGTGGAGAGGGTGACATGATTGGAGGTGCTGGAGGTGTTAAGAGATGTTCAACATAGGAGAACATGAAGTGTAGCTCATCTCTCAAAGAGAAGATGAGGTTGCGGTTGTGAAGACAACGTAGGCAATTTGCACTCTGTATATCAACCGGATGAGGTTGGATAGGTTGGCCCATTATTGGAGAAGGAGGTGGTGGTGAGTATGTTGGTGATGGGATTGGCATGGCATAATCTAATGGGGTAATAGGTGAGAGTGTGTAATCCATGGATGATGGCATGGTGTTCAAAGAGGGAGATGATGAAGATGTTGTTCTAGTAGATGATGTTTTGGAAGGAGCATTTGGTGGAGATGGTGAGTTATGAGTGCTTTGGGAAAGTGGTGTTGTGACTTCATCATCTTTGGTGAGATCAACAAAGAGAGGTTTGGATGGTGGTCTAACGGTGATCCTAGGTTTCTTGGAGATATGAGTTGTTGATCCTTGTGTGGAAGAAATGGTGAATGAGTAATGGAAGGGTGAAGATGAGATGCAAGAGATGCTTGCAATGGTGAGGCTTTAAATAGGCAAGAGTTGTGGGATTTGAATTAAAGTTGGTGGAAGTGTCATATGGTGTAGTGAGGGAATCTTATGGTGTATGAGAGTATGCAAAATATTGCAGGTTTGAGGTTAGGGATGCAGGAATCTAGAGGAAACAGTGAAAATTCGTCAAACAAGGGTGTGGAAAACTAGAAGGGGGGGTTGAATAGTTTTACAGGTTTTTAAAACATTATAAACCTTTACTTGTGAAAAACTTTGATTCGATTCTTTTGTGAAATCAATCAACACCAATATGAACACTAAACAATACTATCTAATATGAACAATAAATATAAAGAAATGAGATGGAAAGATCAAACCGGGACAAAGAGATTTATAGTGGTTCGGTCGCGAAGCTCTTCTTCGACCTACTCCACTCCCCGAGTACCAAACTCGAGAGTTCTAAGCACTATGTCAACAAAGCTCCCTTCAGGCGAAAAAAACCGTACAACGTCGCTTATCCTAATTTCTGACACTAAGCTAAATGTCGAGTACTGATCTTAGCTAGTACCAATCTACCACGATCCACACAATCCTTACTAATTCACACAATCAACACACTTGACTCGATCTACCCTTGATCCACTTGATCAACACACAAGCCCACAAGCTACAAGAGATTTCCAAGATCTCGACAAGATCACAATGATCTACTCTCACAAACTACTCAAAAGAAAATCAACTTGATATATGCTAGGATACAACTAGTATGTAACAAGTGTTACAAGTGCAATAACTATAACTACAACACTTTGTTGGATGATTGGATCACTCTTTAAACAAAAGAAAACTAAACTAAATGATCAAGAGGAGAAGATGTGATAAGAGTTTTAAACTCAGAAAGTTGTGTGTGAAAAAGGATGCCTAAAAACTGTGAAGTGGGCTAGTATTTATAGGCAGAGAAAATTTGCCCGTTATAGGGACACGGTACCACTAAATACCACACGGCACCACTAAATTTAGTGGTACCGTGCCAGACAAGGACGCTCCAATTTTTATTTTTAGTGGTGAAAGTTTATTTGGGGAAGTTTAATTGAAACTGATTTTTTTGGGGGGGGGGGGGGGAGGGGGAAATAGCTGTTATGATTTTTAAAAGTATTTTTCCAATAAAACATTTCTTTATAATTCAAAAATAACTTGTAAGGTATATTTTTGAAAAAATGTTTTGTTACATTAAAAATGTGAATTTTGAAACACAAATTCACTTCTTTGATCATTAGTCAAGTTGTAAATTTATTTGTTCATACCTAGAGTGATATACGTAGAAAGGGGATATTTCGACTAAAAATTTGTTTACATTAATTTGAACGTAAAGTGTTTTCACATTTTGTTATCATCAAAATGTGAAGTTATCGAAAGATATAAATAACGTTTTTAGAACATTATTTGCATCAACAATTTCCCCCATTTTGATGATGACAAAACATAAACTCATTTTAAGTTAAAAATTAATTTTAACTAGTTTTTATCATGAGTTTATATCCCATTTCTCCCCCTTTTTGTCGAAGCAAAAAGGTTGCTAAAGCTCCCCCTTGAAGTATACTCCCCCTCGTTTGGAGGACACCAAGGAATCGAGCAATGGTTCTTGCTAGAAAACAAAGTTAGATGACACACATACAATATCTAACATGTAGCAACCAAGACAAATATCAAACCATAAGCTAAGAAAAAAGGCTAGGAAGCCAAAAACCATAAAAGATAAAACAATCACACAATAAGCCCATCTATTCATAAAAAGAAATGTCATACATAAAGTATGACTATGACATAAACATAAAAAGAAACTAAAAGAAGCACATATAAATCTTTAGTTACAAGAGGCCCTAAGATTAACTTCATTTCCAAAAGGGATCCCAGATGTTTATTGTTGGAAACTAAACATGAATATGTTTAGTTAAATGGGCTAGTGGGAGGTGGAGAGGGTGACATGATTGGAGGTGGTGGTGGTGTCAAGAGATGTTCCACATAGGAGAACATGAAGTGTATCTCATCTCTCAAAGAAAAGATGAGGTTGCGGTTGTGAAGGCAACATAGGCAATTAGCACTATGTATATCAACCGGATGAGGTTGGATAGGTTGGACCATGATTAGAGAAGGAGGTGGTGGTGAGTATGTTGGTGATAAGGTTGGCATGGCATAATCCAATGGGGTGATAGGTAAAAGTGTGTAGTCCATGGATGATGGCATGGTGTTCAAAGAGTGAGATGATGAAGATGTTGTTCTAGTAGATGATGTTTTGGAAGGAGCATTAGGTGGAGATGGTGAGTTAGGAGTGGTTTGGGAAGGTAGTGTTGTGACTTCATCATCTTTGGGGAGATCAACAAAGAGAGGTTTGGATGGTGGTCTAACGGTGATCCTAGGTTTCTTGGAGATGTGGGTTGTTGATCCTTGTGTGGAAGACATGGTGAATGGGTAATGGGAGGTTGAAGATGAGATGCAAGATAAGCTTGCAATGGTGAGGCCTTATATAGGCAAGAGTTGTGGGATTTGAATTAAAGTTGGTGGTAGTGTCCTATGGTGTAGTGAGGGAATCTTAGGGTGTATGAGAGTTTGCAAAATATTGCAGGTTTGAGGTTAGGGATGCAGGGATGTAGAGGAAACTGTGAAAATTCGTCAAACAAGAGCACGGTACCACTAAATATCACACGATACCGTTAAATTTAACGGTACCGTGGCCTATTTAACGGTACCGTGACCTGTGAGTCACGAATTTTCCTGTGCAACCTAGTTCTGGGCAGCTAAAAAGAGTTTTCTAGGTGGACTATTTGCAGGAAATGTTAGTGCCACAAACCACTAAAGATTAATTTTCCAAATATATGTCATATTTAGCTACTCCTAGCAATTAAAGATTATCATGCAACTATCTAAGATAAGCTATAAGCATGCAATCAAAAAGAACAAAATAAGCTATCATCCAAGAATCACATAATTGAAAATTAGGCAAGGTGATAGAATAAAAGCCAAGCACGCAAGATAGTTAGGAGTATTAAGCCCTAATATAATCTATCATAGATAAATCCTAATATGAGATGGAAGATCCTATTCTAATACGATGAGAATAGTTCCATTGGCTTGAGCACACCCTCATTCATTATTACTCGATGAGACATCATAGCACGATACCGAGCTATCATCATGGTTCTCTTGAGATGATGTACATTCCCAATAGAGAGAGGTGTAGGTGTTTTGACTTAGAGGAGCCATGGTGGGATTGACAAGGAGATATTGATTGTTTTGGAGGAGAGGGAACGAGTTCATGACAAAACGGTATAAACGAGTCAACAACATGCCATATGGTATCGCCTTATTTAGTCGACCCTTGACATTGACAATTCTTTTTGCCACAAAGTAGGCAAGATTGTAGGGTTGTTCAGTGACTAGACAATACAGCATATAAGCACAACATGCCGGGAGGTGCTCACGGTTGTGGGGAAGACAAAAGACATTTTCAAGAATGACTTCTATCCATCAACGTAGATTTGGATGAATTTCATCAATGATATAGGTGGGGAAGACAAAAGACATTTTCACGAATGATATAGGTGGGTTTATGTAAATCCTAAGTTTAAGGGAATCATGTAGGTTATACATTGTCTAAACCTAGTCTTAATTTCATAAAGACTCAATCAAAATTGAAAAACCCCAATTCAATTTTCACGTATGAACAAACCCTAGACTCAAGATTAAAGAAAAGTAGAGTCAAATGACTTACAATTCATGTTGAAAAAGTGGAAGTAGTTGATAATCTTGAGAATTAATGCATTGAATTAGATCTTGAAAGGGTGTAATTGAATTTTGGGTTGTGAGGTTTGGTTTTAACAACAATGGCAGAAGTTGGGAAGTTTAAAAATGAATAATGTGGGAAAAGAGGACTGAAATACGGATTGTATCAGATACACGGTACCATTAAATTTAATGGTTTCGTGATCTGTTGGGACAAATATTTGTCCCATTTTGATTTTTGACGAATAAGTCTCGCTGTTTTAGTGAGACTTTTTGACACGAGGAAAGAATTTATACCTAATAAATTCTTTTAACGAGAGGAACTAGACCAGACGATAAGAGATGACTTTAATATTTCTAGTGAAATATTCAAGTAGTCATACGAGGGATGTGAAGGATGACTTAATATTTTCAGTGAAATATTTAAAAAGTCATGAGACGAGACATAAGATATGACTTCGATATTTCCAGTGAAATATTCAGGTAGTCATAAGAAGGATGTGAATGATGACTTAATATTTCCAGTGAAATATTTAGATAGTCATAAGATTTATGGAATATGTTCCATCATTCCTAGACCTAGACAAAGATAGTTAAAGGATTCTCGTTTGAGAGGTTTGGTCAAGATGTCGGCGATATTGTCTTGAGAGGGAACTTTCTCAACAGAAATGTTTCCTTTTTGGACATTATCGCGAGGGAAGTGGTGACGAATTTCGATGTGTTTAGTATGAGAGTGTTGAACGGGGTTTTTACTCAAGTCAATAGCACCTTTGTTATCACACATAATAGGGATGTCGTCGAGATGGATGTCGTAGTCAATTAGAGCTTGTTTCATCCATAGTGCTTGTTGACATGCCTTTCCGGCGCTTACGTATTCGGATTCGGTCATGGAGATAGCAAGAGCCGTTTGTTTCTTGGAGAACCAAGAAGTTAGACAACAACCCATGAAGGTACAAACGCCACTCGTACTTTTTTGATCCACATAATCTCCCGCATGATCAGAGTCGGCATAGACAATAGTTTCTACACCGGTCCCCTTGGGATAAAACAATCCCAAGTGTATAGTGCCTTTAATGTAACGGAAGATATGCTTAACCGCTTCAAGGTGAGAGGTTTGGGATCCTCTTGGAAGCGAGCACAAATGCAGACACTAAACATGATATTGGGCCTACTTGCCGTTAGGTATAATAAACTTCCTATCATGCCTCTATACTTAGTGCTATCCACGGACTCACCTTCTTCATCTTTCGTTTGTTTAGTTTCCTTGGACATAGGAGTTTTCATGGGCTTTGACTCTTCTATACTAAATTTCTTAAGCATCTCCTTATTATACTTAGATTGATTAAAGAAAATACCATCTTCCATTTGTTTTATTTGTAGACCAAGGAAGAAATTTAATTCGCCCATCATGCTCATCTCAAACTCGTCACGCATGATCTTTGAAAAATCATCGCACAGTTCTGGACAAGTTGAGCCAAATTTAATGTCGTCGACATATATTTGAATAATGATGAGATGTGAATCTCGTTTCTTCGTGAAAAGTGTATTGTCAACCATTCCCATGGTATATTCATATTCAATAAATAATGCTTTTAGTCTATCGTATCAAGCTTTAGGATCTTGTTTGAGACCATAGAATGCTTTCTTGAGTTTATAAACATGATTTGGTTTTTTGAAATCAACGAATCCCGGAGGTTGGGCAACGTATACCCTCCTCGTTGATATAACCATTTAGGAATGCACTTTTCACGTCCATTTGGTATAATTTAAAGTATAAGGCGCAAGCATAGGCAAGGAGTATCCTAATAGACTCTAATCTAGCTACGGGTGCACAAGTTTCATCGTAATTTATTCCTTCTTGTTGATTATAGCCTTGTGCTACCAACCTTGCCTTATTCCTAGTTACGAGGCTATTTTCGTCGAGTTTATTTCTAAACACCCACTTAGTTCCTATGATGGTTTGATTCTTAGGTGGAGGTACTAGATCCCAAACTTGGTTTTCGGTGAATTGATTTAACTCTTCTTGCATGGCAACTACCCAGCTTTTATCCTTAATCGCTTCACCGACATTCTTAGGTTCTACGGTTGATATAAAACAAAAGAAATTACTTTTGTTTTGTGCTTGTGACCTAAGGGTTCTTTGGTTTAGGTTTCCTATGACATTTTCTATTGGATGGTTCTTGGATTCCTTAATGTCATATTCTAAGGTTTTCTTGCCATTGACCTTAATGGCTTCTTCCTCATCTAAGTCATCATCCACCAAGGGTGATGTCTTAGTTGGTGGAGGACTTTCATCGAATGTCACGTTGAGTGATTCTTCGACTTTCATTGTTTCCTTGTTTAGGACAACATAGGCTTTACTATTTTGGGAGTAACCTAGGAAAACACCTTCGTAAGACTTTGGGTCAAACTTGGTGAGGTAGTCTTTTGTGTTTAGTATGAAGCACTTGCTTCCAAACACTCTTACCTTTCAAGATTTCGTATGGTGTTTTTCTTAAGATAGGTCTAATTAAAATCCTATTAAGTATGTAAGTTGAGGTGTCCACCGCATTACACCAAAACTTTTGCGGAATTGATTGTTCATTCAACATCGTTCTACTCATCTCTTGTAGAGTATGATTTTTCCGCTCAACTACCCCATTTGATTGTGGAGTGCGTGGAGCCGAGAAATTGTGTGTAATACCATTAGCATCACAATATACTCCAAATTGCACTTCATTATCAAATTCCCGACCATGATCCGTCCTAATTGAGACTATTGTACACCCTAGTTGATTTTGGACCTTCTTACTGAAGATTTCAAATTCCTCGAAAGCTTGTGTCTTATCCTTAAGAAATCTAGCCCAAGTATACCTAGAGTAGTCATCAACTATTACTAAGGTGTAGTAATTTCCTCCATAGCTCCGTACGGCGGATGGACCGAATAAGTCCATGTGAAGGAGTTCTTGGCATCTAGAGGTCGAGACCATATTCTTAGCTTTGTGACTAGAATGGGTTTGTTTTCTAACTTTACAAGCGTCTCAAAAATGTTTATCAAACTTAATCTTAGGTAGGTTTCTAACTAGTTCTTTAGACGCCAATGATTGTATCAAACACATATTGGCGTGACCTAGTCTCCTATGCCATAGAGTGGAATTATCATCTATGGTTGCTAGGCAAATCTTATCCTGAGGCTTATTTCCTATTTTCATAACAAATAAGCCATTCTTCCTAACTCCTTTACCTATGGTCTTACCATTCTTAGTGATCTCACTACCCTCTTCGGAAAATATAACTCTACACTTATTGTCTACCATTTGACTAATAATAAGCAGGTTAAATCCTAAGTTATCTACATGCTCAACATTTCTAATAGCGAGGGAGTCTTGAGTAATAGTACTTTTGCCTATGATGTTGCCCTTAAGTTTGCTACCGAAAGTGACATTACCTCCATTGTAAGCCTTGTATGATGAGAATAGACTTCGGTTACCCGTCATATGATTAGTGCATCCACTATCCTTGACCCATTCATTGGGCTCTAAGTCGATTCCCAAGCATATCTATTGAGTAAGACAAAGATTCAAACATTTGGTCCCCAATATCTCATGGGTCCAAAGTTGTTAGTATTAAACATCCCATGCATTAGTTGCATTTGGTTAGGATGTTGGAACGGAGGACAAATTTCCCATGGTAAGTAACTTTGTAGCCGACGGTTATTCCAAGTTACAGGATAGTTACTTAGATAACTTTGTCTTCTAAAGTTACCTCTCGGTAGAGGAGTTCTTGACCGAGGTTTAGGAACATTTTTTTTTCTGGGTGGAGGAGTCTTTGATCTAGTATCGGGTTTTACAAAGCCATGCCCGGGGGTTGACAAAGGTTTGTAAAAACTTTTGACTTCCTTTTTACTAGCAATAGGTACTTTAACATTATTAACCACTATGTGACTCGGTTTAGGACTTAAGTTATTTTTTAAAATCGACCCTATTATGACTTTAGCACCAGGCGGTACCACGGTACCACTAATTTTAGTGGTGCCGTCTTTACCTTTAGTGGTACCGTCCTCTTTTATTTCAGATTCTCCAAATTTTAAAGATTTTACTCGTTTAGTTTCACTTGTAGAAGCTTTATTTGGGTCAAATCCTAAGCCCGCTCCATGTTCACTATACCTAACGTTTTCAAGCATGTCATTAAGTGTTTTTGTTCCTTTTTCAAACTTAATGATTCTTAACTCATTTTCTTTGAGTTTTTCATTCTCCACTCGATGACATATGCATGACCTACATCCAACATCTACTTCTTATTTTTCTTATGTCTTTTTGCTTGGTCTTTCAGTTCTAAAATTTGCACTTCGAGTTCATGTAATTTTACTTTTAGTGTTTTGTTTCTAGTTATTATTTTAGAACTTACTTCACATAGCTTATTATATTCATCATATAGTCTATTATCATCTATTGACGAATTATCATCACTATAGTAAGAAGAGTCGGAATGTACCTCATTTGAAGCTTGAGCCATTAGACATGTTTTGTCGTTGGGCTTCTTCTCTTCTTCTTCACCGCTATCACTCTAAGAGCCTCCTACGAAAGCTCTTTGGTTGTTGGTTCTCGGTGGTTTGGGACATTCTCCTATGAGATGATTGAGATCTCCGCATCTAAAATATTTCCTATCACTCTTTCATTTCTTCTCATCTCGGTTCTTTTGTGACGACTTCTTTTCATCACGAGGTTGTCTAACGAACCTACCTCTTCTCTTAAAGAACTTCTTAAAATCTCTAACGGCTAGTGCATATTCTTCGTCTTCACTATCGGAATCCGAACTTTCCTCATTACTAGACTCCTTTTTGGCTTTCAATGCTAGAGATCTAACACTCTCGCTTTTGCCTTTGACTATGTCGGAGTCTTTCTTGATTATCATTTCATGAACCTTCAAGTTTCCTATTAGTTCATTAAGTGATAATGTCGCTAAGTTCTTTGACTCTTCAATGGTGGTGACCTTTGCTCTCCATTTGGGATGTAGAGCCCTAAGAAACTTCCTAACATAGTTCTTGCTAGAATAACCTTCATTAAGAGCTATAAGACTAGTAATAATATTATTAAATCTAGCAAAGGCATTATCAATAGATTCATCTTCCAGAATAGAAAATTGTTCATATTGTTGCATAAGAAGATCTATCTTGTTCTCTTTGACTTGATTATTACCTTAATGAGTGACTATTAAAGTTTTCCAAATTTCTTTTGCCGTATTACACATAAAAATTCTTTCAAATTTCTTTTTCGGCAAATAATTATAAATCATTATTTTAGCCTCATCATTTTTGGCTAGTTTTCTTTTAAGGTTATCACTTTGTTTATTATAAGGAACTATTTCATCCCTTTTTGTTTCCGGATTCTTTTCAATCGGTTGAAAGTCACCCTCGGTAATAATATGCAAAAGATCAATGTCTTTTGATTTCACATACGTTTCGAATCTCGTTTTCCAATATATAAAACAATCGGTTTCAAAAAATGGTGGTCTTTGCATAGATTGCCCTTCTTTATATTTGTCAAAATCAATTGATCGATTCAAGTTCTAAAATACAATTTATTTTAAAATCTTTCCTGACGTGGCTCTGGTACCAATTGTGGAAAACTAAAAGGGGGGGGGGGGGTTGAATAGTTTTACCGATTTTTAAAACTTTATAAACCTTTACTTGTGAAAAACTTTGATTCGATTCTTTTGTGAAATCAATCAACACCAATATGAATACTAAACAATACTATCTAATATAAACAATAAATATAAAAAAATGAGATGGAAAGACCAAACCGTGACAAAGAGATTTATAGTGGTTCGGTCACGAAGCTCTTCTTCGCCCTACTCCAGTCCCAGAGTATCGAACTCGAGAGTTCTAAGCACTATGTCAAAAAAGCTCCCTTCAGGCGGAGAAAATCGTACAACATCGCTTATCCTTATTTCCGACACTAAGCTAAATGTCGAGTACTAATCATAGCTATTACCAATCTACCACGATCCACACGATCCTTACTATTTCACACAATCAACACACTTATTGACTCGATCTACCCGATCTACCCTTGATCCACTTGATCAACACAAAAGCCCACAAGCTCCAAGAGATCTCCAAGATCTCGACAAGATCACAATGATCTACTCTCACAAACTACTCAAAGGAAAATCAACTTGATGTATGCTAGGATACAACAAGTATGTAACAAGTGTTACAAGTGCACTAACTATAACTACAACACTTTGTTTCTTCTTTGATACTTTGTGTTCTTCTCTTTCACTAGTAGCGGAATGAAGGTGATCACTTGGTTAGATGATTGGATCACTCTTTAAACAAAAGAAAACTAAACTAAATGATCAAGAGGAGAAGATGTGATAAGAGTTTTAAACTCAGAAAGTTGTGTGTGAAAAAAGATGCCCAAAAACTGTGAAGAGGGCTTGTATTTATAGGCAGAGGAAATTTGCCCGTTATAGGGACACGGTAGCACTAAATACCACACGATACCATTAAATTTAGTGGTACCGTGGTACCGTGCCAGACAAGGACGCTTCAATTTTTGTTTTTAGTGGTGAAAGTTTATTTGGGGAAGTTTGGAGCTGATTTTGGGGAAAAAATAACTGTTATGATTTTTAAACTTATTTTTCCAATAAAACATTTCTTTATAATTCAAAAATAACTTGTAAGGTATATTTTTGAAAAAATATTTTGTCACATTAAAAATGTGAAGTTTGAAACACAAATTCAATTTTTGGGTCATTAGTCAAGTTGTAAATTTGTTTGTTCATACCTAGAGTGATATACGTAGAAACGGGATATTTCGACTAAAAGCTTGTTGACGTTAATTTTAACGTAAAGTGTTTTCACATTTTGTTATCATCAAAACATGAAGTTATCGAAAGATGTAAATAACGTTTTTAGAACATTATTTGCATCAACAAAGGGCACGGTACCACTAAATACCACACGGTACAATTAAATTTAATGGTACCGTGGCCTATTTAACGGTATCGTGACCTGGGAGTCAAGAATTTTCCTGTGCTGCCTAGTTCTGGGCAGCTAAAGGGAGTTTTCTAGGGGGACTATTTGCAGGAAATGTTAGTGCCTCAAACCACTAAAGATTAATTTGCCAAATATATCCCATATTTAGCTACTCCTAGCAATTAAAGATTAACATGCAACTATCTAATATAAACTATAAGCATGCAATCAAAAAGGACAAAATAAGCTATCATCCATGAATCACATAATTTAAAATCAAGCAAGGTGATAGAACAAAATTCAAGCATGCAAGATAGTTAGGAGTATTATGCCCTAATATAATCTACTATAGATAAATCCTAATATAAGATAGAAAATCCTATTCTAAGAAGATGAGAATAGTTCTATTGACTTGAACCCACCCACGTTGTTTGGTATGTGTTGATGATTCATCATTCATCATCACTAGACGAGACATCATAGCAGGATACCGAGCTATCATCATGGTTCCCATGAGATGATGTACATTCCCAATAGAGAGAGGTGTAGGTGTTTTGAGTTAGAGGAGCCATGGTGGGATTAACAAGAAGATATTGATTGTTTTGGAGGTGAGGAAACGAGTTCTTGACAAAACGATATAAACGAGTTAACAACATACCATAGGGTATCGCCTTATTTAGTCGGCCCTTGACATTGGCAATTCTATTTGCCACAAAGTAGGCAAGATTGTAGGGTTGTTCGGTGACAAGACAATACAACATATGAGCACAACATGCCGGGAGGTGCTCACGGTTGTGAGGAAGACAAAAGACATTTTCATGAATGACTTCTATCAATCTACGTAGATTTGGATGAACTTCATCAACATAGATTTTTAGTGGATCTGAGTCATAAACATGAGACTCACGGAACTCAACTTGACCGTTTTCTTTAAGAAGACCATGAACTTTTTGAGGAAGACGAATGTGTTCTTTAATCTCACATGGAGTGGGAATGAGGGTATTTTATGGACCATACTCATGTCGGTGACTAGTGAGGGATTTGAGAGACCATCCTTCCGTGTAGGCACATTGTCCATGGTTCAGAAGTTCAAGAATATGAGAAAATTGGTCAAGGGTAAGAGAGATTTCTTGGTTTTGTATCGAGAATTGAAGAGACAAAGTATGATCCTCGTTATGTACGAGCTTAACTTGTTTATAGAACTCAAGGTCAAATCGAGGACAGATTAGGTCATTAATATGAAACAAGCAATCAAATCCGATTTCTTAAAACATGGTTTTGATGTGATCATGGTTTAGAAAAGAGGACACGATAATTTGTCCTTCATGAAAGAGACGAGACTCAAGATTATGAAAACTTTGTGTATGACAAGATGGAGTGTTTGGTTCAAGTGATGGTTTGGGAATGTACTCGGCTGTTAATTCATGATCATAATCAAACATGTGATACATCTTGTTACCTAAAAAATATTAAAAATTAACATTGAGAATAGTTGTATTGAAGACACGTGCCTAGTGTATGCCTATATGCAAACCATGTAGAGGTGAGGTAATCTCGACTCTAGAACTAAAAATAATGAGATTACCCAAACGCTCCTAACTTCACTTTTGCTCAAACGGATATGTCAAAAAATACATATTAGTTATGTAATTCGATCAATATTCGTGAGATCATGTATGCTTGAGAAAACGTTTTTAGTTTGTATCAACAATGCACGAAAAAAACTGTTTCATGATCCTAGTTTCATGAAATTTTTTAAAAACAGTGGAATTGGGGTGTTTAACGATTTCAATGTTTTGGCGCCAAGAGTTTTGAGTTTGAAAAATTTTAGTGTTAATGACTCCTGATGCAATTTCAAGTATCCTAGGCATGATTCCTCTTAAAACTATTTAATCTAAAGCAAAATTCGGACCAAAATGTATGATATAGGTGGGTTTATGCAAAGGCTATTTTGAGGGAATCATGGTTGTTATACATTGTCTAATCCTAGCCCTAATTTCATAAAGACTTACTCAAAATTGAAAAGCCCCAATTCAATTTGTATGAACAAACCCTAGACTCAAGATTAAAGAAAATTAGAGTCAAATGACTTACAATTTATGTTGAAAAAGTAGTAGTAGTTGATAATTTTGAAAATTAAGGCATCGACTTTGATCTTGAAAGGGTGTAATTGAATTTTTGGTTGTGAGGTTCGGTTTTGACAGTAATGGCAGAAATTGGGAAAGTTTAAAAGTGAGTAGTGAGGGAAAAGAAGACTGAAATACGGACTCTATCAGATACACAGTACCATGGTACCATTAAACTTAATGGTGCCGTGCCACTTTAGTGGTGCCGTGATCTGGTGGGATGAGTTTTTGTCCCATTTTGATTTTCGACGAATAAGTCTCGCTGTTTTAGTCAGACATTTTGAAACGAGGAAAGAATTTATACCTAATAAATTCTTTTAACGAGAAGAACTAGACTAGACGATAAGAGATGACTTTAATATTTCTGAGGAAATACGTAAGTAGTCATTAGAGGGATACGAGGGATGACTTTAATATTTCCAATGAAATATTTAGATAGTCATAAGATTTACGGGATATGTTACATCATTCCTAGACCTAGACGAAGATAGTTGAAGGATTCTCATTTGAGAGGTTTGGTCAAGATGCCGGCGATATTGTCTTGAGAGGGAGCTTTCTCAATAGAAATGTTTCCTTTTTGGACGTTATCGCGAAGGAAGTGGTGACGAATTTTGATGTGTTTAGTACGAGAGTGTTGAACGGGGTTTTTGCTCAAGTCAATAGCACATTTATTATCGCACATAATAGGGATGTCATCGAGATGGATGTCGTAGTCAATTATAGCTTGTTTCATCCATAGTGCTTGTTGACATGCCTTTCCGGCGCTTACGTATTCGGCTTCGGTCGTGGAGATAGCAAGACCGTTTGTTTCTTGGAGAACCAAGAAGTTGAATAACAACCCATGAAGGTACAGACGCCACTCGTACTTTTTCGGTTCACATAATCTCCCGCATGATCAGAGTCGGCATAGACAATAGTTTCTACACCGTTCCCCTTGAGATAAAACAATCCCAAGTGTATAGTGCCTTTAATGTATCGGAAGATACGCTTAACCACTTAACAATTTAGTATGTTTTTATAAAACTTGGGCACGAAGTGTCCTTTTATACAATGTTACCAAAATGGCACGACTTAAATAAACCAAACATTGTAATTACAATATTTATAAGTTTTTTGTTTCGTTATCATTCACGTTGTTATTAGCCTTTGGCTTTATTGAATATTTTGTGTCCGATTCGTGTCTAATATATTAAATTCTTATCGAATTTAATATATTATTCCGTATTGTCCCAAAATGTCCAATAATTTCCATTGTCCAATACCGTAAATCCAATAACGATCGAGAATTAATACATCCAAGTATAGGTATATTATATGTCCAATGTCCAAATTTAGGTATCAATCTCAAGTAACCATCCCGATGCATCCGAAATGTATCAATATCACCAAAGTTAAATAAGTCATTTACGTTAGTCAAATGTTTCGATAACATAAATATTAAATACCAGTTATATATATTTTTGACAAAATAAGTAATACACATTAAGTAAATTTTTAACCCAACACACCCTTGTTACTTGGTTGGGCTTTTGAACCCATTACACCAACTAAACTCATCCTTAATGACTCCATGGGATTCGGACCTTGACAAAACTCAAACACAAACATACGAACACAATCATCAAAAGAAATTGCAAACACTCCCTTGCGTTATTGAAGCAAACACCCTTACGGATTCAACTATAACCGAACATAACCACCTCCAAACACTTAACTCGGACTCAAATAAATAACTATATCAAAATGTTTAGCCAAATACGAGCAAGTCAAATAAATAAGCAAATCCATACTACCCCGTGACCCATACGGGTCTTACCTGACCCTACCCGAAACCAAAACAACAACGACAGCATCAAACTCCATAAATATAACCTAGATCGTAACTGAAGAGACGAGGGGTCAGTCGACCCGACCCGTTTGCCTCATGGTAACAAACAAGCACCACTTTAAATCTTATTTCAACCACACGAAATTTTATAAAAATGTTTTTATAGTATCCTTTAATCCACGAAAATATTATAAACGTTTAATAGTCGAATCTAAATCGAAAGTGATAAAAGAAAAAGAGATGTACGGTTGGCATACCCAAAAACAAAAGAAGAAGGTGGTATGACGGTGATGGTGACGGTTGTGGTGCACGGCTTCACGGCGACAAAACCCTAGCTTACCCAAAATTACACATATGCGCCTCAAAATACCCAGATCTTAACACCCTTGGCCGGATCTACACGCTGGTGCCACGGATCTACTTCGCCGAAAAATGTCGCCGGAAAAGTTGGCGGCGCCGAAACCCTAGAGAGAGAGAGGGAATTCTGGTGGAGTGTGTGTGAGTGGTATAAAATGAGAGAAAATCTTAAATTGGGGCTTATATACTCAAAGGGACGGGGTGAAGGTGGACAACAGAAAGTAGAGGGGCGGCGGTGAAAATATAGGAAGGGGTAGGAAGTGTAATTTAGTAAATCTTTTAGTAAAAGCCTTGTGGGGCCCATTTCACATAGCAAACATGCGTTTTAAATTACGGGACTTAGGCCATTGAGTCCGAAATGATTTTTTTGATAAAAACGAGTATCCACACGTATAGCTTTCTCGAAATTAAATTTTAATTAGTAAATCGAATTGTTTTAAGTATTATAAGTTGTGCCGGTTTAGTTAGCGAATAACGCTCACGTTTAACAGATAATCTCTGTTTTTCAAACTCAAACAGGTTTAGAGAAGTTTAAAATCTAAGGGATATCAAAAATAAATATTTTGGGCTAGTAAAATAGGTTTAGGAAATTTACCGGGTGTTACAGCTACCACGGTTGCAAATTACTTTGAGGGGAGATGAGTCACATTTATATTTTGCATATCAGAGGTTGAAACAGAGTCGGGAGATAGAGTTGAAAGATTGAAATGAGTTTGTATTGGATTACGTTTGTATCTGGATTTGTTGATTAGGTTTACAGAAGTGTTTGTAACACTGCAGTATTTAGTGTATGACTCAAACTATAAACTTTGAATCAGAAGTTAGTGGTTTTAGGATTATCTTTCCAACATCAGAGAAAGTGACGGAGAATGGGGAGAGGGGAGGTGAATGTTCTAAGCTTGATGTGTTTAAAGAGACTATTAATCGTGTATTGAAGATGTTGGTTGCCGAGGGAAAAGGAAAGGAGGCTGATGATGGAAAGCGTGTTGATTTTCTTGACAAGGCAAAAAAAAAAAAGGTATCACTTTCCCTCGTCCTCGATGGAGATCGGCACAAACATGGAAAGGTTTATAATTATGTGTTAAGAGATGCTAATATCTTTTGGCTAATGATGCTTGATGCTAGGTTTATACATCAAGTTTTTATGGTCGAGTTTTGTTGCATGGATCACCATAGTTTAACTGTTTAACTTTGTCAAATTTGAATGAATTTTTATGAAATCATCATCTTTTGAGTAAAAATATCATGACTTTGTCATTTGGTGTTTTTCAATGTTTGACAATAGCAATCTTATAGATGGAATTTGTATTTCTGTATACTCCATCCAAAATTTTCATAATGATTCTTGTATCAGCTGGTAATCGATTAAGTATTAATGATGGTTCTTGACATGTAAGCAAGTTCAGATGTACTGTTATGGGTGATGTACTGTTATGGGAGTAGATATATGTGGTCACAAGTGGGCCCAACAAGCTGACGTGGCACCCAAACGGTCATATGGCCTATAATTGCAGGTTTCAACAAGTTTCGTTGGTGATAATAGTACTTTACAAAATTCGTTACCTAACATTGGAAATTTTTGAAAGTTCATAGCCAATTCATGGAATTAACCCTAAATATTTATGCATTGTGATTTTCTTGTTTTTTTATATTTAATTCATAATTATAATTGAGAATCAATTTTTTTTTTATCTATGTGGGATAAATATAATAAACATTGTTAATAATTCAAATAAGTGTAAAAAAACAAATAACTTACGACTATCGGCCATTGTCAGCTACTTCAACCTCATACCTCCATAATATTCCAGCTACCGCCTATGTATCACCACAACGTCATGTGAAAAATCTACAATTTTATATAAGTTAACTTGTCATCATCTGAAAAACTATTATATCATAAAATATAGAACTGAAAATCATTTCTCGTTAAAAAATTAAATTCCATCTTTAATCGAATCGTGTGATATTTTGGATATACATGGGACGAAAATTTTAATACCTACTATTCTTGACATGCAAAATTCCATTAGTGGCATAAAGAGCCAAGGTTATGTGTTAGTCATGCTTATTTAGTTTGTTACTAACATGTTTAATTGTTAACTTGTCGAAAAACGATTTTTGCAGAATTGTTTTGTGTTTTCACTTTTGGCTGAGAGTTCATGGACCCACATGGGTGCCTTGGAAAAAAATTTATGGTTAAACATGTCAGTATATATGATTGTCATATGTTGATTAATTGATTTTTGTAGTTGGTTTTTTTGAAATCGCGTAAATCGAATAAACGGGTAATTTGTTCTTGAAAGTTTCCTTGACAATATTCAAAAATGTTCTTGAAATTTTGCCGTTGTTTGATCCGAAATTATGTTGGTGATTTTTGAATTTTGTGTTAATGATTTAATTAAAAAGTTTAGGCGACGTTAGGTTGGTTCTTCCTCGAACTAGAACCCGGTATTTAGCTTTGTACCGGAAAAAGTGTAAGCGACGTTTGTAAAGGTTTTCTCCGCCGAGAAGGGAGCTTGTTGATTTAATGAAGTAATTCTCGAGTTGGGTACTCGGGGAGTGGAGTAGGGCGGAGAGGAGATCCGTGACCGAACCACTATAAATACTCGTGTCTGGTTTGCACTTTCTTTTACTTACTGCTTTAATTTTATACTTGCATTATATTACTACTTGTGTTGTGACTTGATGGTTATGCTTGTGTGACAACTTGTGTTAGTGTATGCTTATATTAGTCATATTGTGTGCTTAAAGCAAATTTACGAAAAATACGGTTTTGAAAGGAGCGTTTGGGATAACTATAAATTTAGTTGAAAAATCACCTCCGTAAATGATTAGATAAGTCACATAAATAGAAATGATGTTAAAATAGGTGTATTATATGTTTGCTACCAAATCTAGTAAGTCCTACACATTCTTGCTATGTGAAAATACATGTTTTTAGCATTCTGTGATATTCTATCTCAGAGAGGCACGGATCAGACGGATCCCTTTAAAGGGTTCCTTGCCCTTTGGAAAAGGGATCCTTGGTCTGCACAGTCCAAATTTTTTGTAAACTTCAAAAATTCATAACTAATTAACCGTAAGTCCGTAGGAGTCGCGCCACCTATCAATTTAAAGGGAATTCAGTTTAATTTCATTTATAAATAATCTCATGGCCTAAATCTAAATTGAAGTAAGCAAAATAAATCAAATGCTATAACCTGTCCAAAATATTAAGTTTCATTTTGACATAGTAACTCAAACGTTTAAGTCGGGCAATGTAAGTTGATATCCTTTGAACATTGATATGATTTCTTTTGAAACTAAAGAATTTGGTGATATTTATACATATAAAGGAAACTAATCAAGCTTGGTATACATCGTCATATTTAAACGCAAAGTGACGAAAACTATCTTTCTTTTTATGCCATGCTATATGACTACTTGTTTTGGTTGTTTGCATACATGTTGTTTGCTTATTGATAGTTGTGATTGCACTTTTTTATTTATGATACATAAGTGTCAATCTTTCCATGATATTCATTTGCTTGTTTGTCAATTTCATGTTTATACACAATAGGACATTTGCTAGATTTTGTGCACCAAGTTGGAAAATTGTTTTTGCATTGCTTATAGACTTAGATAATTTTCTTTGCATATGTTATATTAAAATCTTGCATAATTCACTTAGAAATGAGAACTAAGTAAAACTAGTCAAGTACTTTGAAAAATTTTGTTTTGGACAAACTCCCACCTAATAGTTCAAGTGTGTCACTACTTTCAATGATTATCGAAGCATTCAGTATCTTTAAAAAAGTTGTGTGAAACAATGAAGTATGAATCATTATATGCCTTGTAGGATGTTAACATGTTATTTAACGCTTTGTGAACTAACCAAGTGCTGTGCAGGTGGATAACATCACTATGTTATCAATTTTCATTTTCATGTTTTAGTGAAATTTTTAGCCATTGCATGATCTATACCCATCCATGTGTTTATACATGTTTTATTGTTATTTCCTAATCACATTGAATTAATTACACATGTTTCTGGAGAAATTACGGGATTTGAACGGGGTTCGGGGAATGAAAAAAGCTCTCTGTTAACTTTTTTGGCCTGGCGGATAGGACGAAACCAAAAATTTGGTTCCGTCCGTCCAAAAATTTGGTACCGCCAAATTTTTACCAACGAATGAGGCGGAACCAAATTATGGGTTCCGCCTGTTATGTCGATTGGTTCCGCCGGCCTGCCGGTATAACTTTTTAATTTTCGTTTAATTCCGCACTCTAGATCACTCACTTTCATTACCAGGATACTTTTCACTAATGTTCACTCATATTAGGATCATGTCATCTCACTTACACCAATAGGATAACCATCTCTGATCATACTTTCAAATTTCATGAAAATGCTCCAAGGTACCTTTCTCCATAAAGGAAGGAACCCTGAAATTGGTTCCTTGCAATCTATGGACCACTGAGATTTTATAATCATTACACACATTAACTGCATTCTTTCGTCCTTCACCCATCCTTTATCCATTAGCTTGATTTGTTTTATAAATTGACAACTTCCTAACAAATCCGGACTCATTGTTTGCAAAGATAAAATATAATATCAAAATTCACAAGTCCAACTTATGACTACAGATATTGTCTTGTATCTACATATGTTGCCTCACTTGGTTAACATGAAAATAATGTGTCATCCTTCAAGACGATAAGGATTTACATCGAGTCATAACTTATACTCAGGTTAAAGATGTATTATCAAGTCTTGTTATCCTTGAATACGATCTAATCTCAATAAAGTAGGATTGACAACTTAAGTATTTTGTCCAAAATATTCAAAGTAAAATTGACTTACGATTGTAGTCATTAAAAGTCATATCCGAAAAATCAAAGTATTTTAACAACATATGTTAAAACACTTATCCTAACACTCTCCTAATCAATAGGAATAAAACAAATGTCAATAGGTCTTCATCCTTGAACATTTAGCACTTAAGTTCACTTGTTCTTTCACCTCTGTGATATATCTCAGCCCCTGAGCTTCACAATCATGACCAAAACTTCAAGAACTTCACCCACTATTTGTACCAACCAATGGACCACAAGAATTAGTATCCATCCTTTTTTTCTTCAGCATCTATGAAACCTAAGTACCCCCATAGTACAACAAACCTCTACATCACCACATCCTTATTTAGACACACTAGAAGACCTACCATCTAAATCAACCAATCCACACTCCTTACCATTATTTGAATCCATTGAGTGCATTGCTCAAAAAGCCCTTCGTCCAACACTCGTACCGAATCAAATGCACGTTGAACAAACTCAACCATACCTTCCCACTTATGAGGACTTAGATAATTCATTATGGCTAGAACCTCCACTATCAAATGAGCATGATCCTCCTGGTCATTTTTATTAATTTCCACTAGGTATAAGTAGCATTACTTTCACAAGTTATCAAAGTATTGTTAATACTTTATCTATAAACTTCTGCATAAGTTTCGTTAAATCTTAAATCAACATTTTAACAACATATGTTAAAATGCAATCTTAAAGCCAACCTCATGCACCCCGAGCGACAGTGACTCTTGAGGAGTATACATAAGAAACTCAAGTGAATTCCTCTTGTCATCATCTAGTAAATATAATATTTAGATCAAGTATATTTTGGATAGGACTATCAGACTCAAACACTTTGGATTCATATCTTCATTTAGTAAAACATGATGTTTTGGAAAACATTATGACTAAGAAAACATGTTTTAAGCTTTCATCTTGTTAAAAGGATAATGTATATCCTATGCATCATTCTCTCCTTGCGACATGAACGGTTGTGTTACAAGAGATTTCATTACACCTCATTGGCTAAATAATCTTGAACAAACATCTACAAGTTCTATGAACTAACGTATCTCCTTCATCTTGTCATACTTGTTTTCATAAGCATGATAACTTTATCCCATAGGATAATCTTACTTATTGAAAGATACTATTTGTATTTATTTCCTTTCAAGCGTGCATCATAACCAAACCTTGCTCATAATCTTATCCAAACCTTGTGCACATCTAAGGTTAAAACTACACATCTCTAGAGTATATTAACCTTACTTAGATTCTTGTTGAATAAAATTCCAAAAAGCTTTATTGAGAATGCTCTTAATTCAACATATTTCATTATCACACACACAACACATTCCTTGGTCTTAGATGATCAAATCACATTCATAGTACACACTTCAACTCAACATAAAAGATGTCATCCATCAGATCATACAATAAGCATAAATTCTAAACACAAGATTGAAACATATTATTTGTTTACACACCATTATTAAAATTCATGTGTATAACTTTACATCTTCATCACCTTAGTTATAATGGTTTTAGTTGAGTCATGTTAAGCCAAGTATTGGTAAACTATCATCTTTTATATACTTCAATAGACAAAAATAGGAATTCCTATCTTTCTAACATGAGAATGACTGCTGGAGAACCTATTGAACTAGAAACTCAATTTGACCTAATGGTGAAATTGCTTCCAGGAGAGAAGTTGGGTATGTGGAATCACCCCCTAAAAATGGTCGTGTTTAGCCTTAATTGAGCACCGCTAGTAATAGTCTTATATTCATTCCCCAACTTGAAAAATCTTTATTCCTATACTTGCCTAAAGTAGGTATTAAAATAAGATATTTTGCCTCGCCTTAAGAATATTAATCAAACAAGTAGTAGATATGACTCTTCTTTCTTTAGTTTATTAGAATCACTTGCATCACACATACATTTGTTGATTACATGTTTTTGTTTGATATGATTAAGTATCTTGACGTTATCATGATATTTTTCTTTCTTTATATGATGTTTCGCAAGATTAACGTGTTACTTGTTAACTCATATGCCTTTTTTATACATGATGTTTTTATACATAAGATGGTCTAAATAATACATGTTTCTAAATGTTATAATTTAAACATAGTTTGAATGAATTTTTCATCTTACTTCTTTTGTGACTTTGTCACACTATTTGTTCGCTACGTGTGCACTTATAATTTATCGAAGTGCTTTTGGTATGATAAACAATTAGAAGTCATTTTATCCTATAAATTAATCACATGAATCATTATATGCTTAAGTGTCTAAACCTAATGACAAAACAATCTCACAATGAAGTATTTCATATAATGTCATGCTCTTGCATAATATGATTATTTGTCTTGATGCCATCATGTTGTGTGGCGATTTTTTGTCTAGTAGTCGAATATGTTTTTGGAAAACGTAGAGGGGGGTGAATACGTTCCAGTTTGAAAACATAAAAAAACTTTTGTATCAAGCACCCGATCAAGTGTGACTTAATATGACAAGTATCAACACTAGTCTTACTAGAACTAGTGATAATATACAACAACAAGTAAGGCATGTCACACTAGCACAAACTTAGACATATTATAAATAAAATGCCATGAAACAAACACAACTAACACAATGCAAGCAACAAACTACACAAGTATAAATGCAACACAAAATATAAATGTAAAGCTATAAATGCTAAAATAAAGTGTAAAGAGATAAGCAAAGAAAGCACAAACCGGGCACGAAGATTTATTGTGGTTCGGTCACGAAGCTCCTCTTCGCCCTACTCCACTCCCCGAGTACCCAACTCGAGAGTTACTTCACTAATCAACAAGCTACCTTCTTGGCGGAGAAAACCATACAACGTCGCTTACAATATTTTCCGACACTAAGTTAGATGTCGAGTTCTTCTTCGGGTACAAGCAAACCCGTTATGTTTTATGGCCCAACATAACAAACCTTGTGTTTTAATGCCTAAACACATAAACCTCGTCGCTTACATTATTTTCTGACACTAAGCTAGATGTCGAGTACTAATCTAGCTAGTACCAATCTCACTCATGATCTACCCGATCCTCATAAATCAAATAAGCTACAAGATCCACATGATCAAAACTCGATCTACCCGATCTACTCACGATCTATCCGATCTACTCACTATCTACCCGATCAACACGATCTACACGATCTCCACGATCTTCACTTGATCTACCCGACCTATACATAATCTACATGATCAACTCAATCTACATGATCTACATGATCAACCTAAGTATGGTGACAAGAACTTGATGTATGACGACATACAAGGAGTGCTGATGCGTGCGCGTGTCGTTGCGGTTTAGCAGTATTAATGCCTACTCAAGTTTTAAATTTATATTTAGCCGACTTATCAATAACACACACACTTAACGAGCAGTGTACCCGGTCAGTATGAATATAATGGTAAGTAGAGTGTCGATCACTAAGAGTGGAACGTATTATCTAGTTATTCTAATCAGTATTTTAATATCCTAAGTTAGCTATACAACCTAATCTAACGCAAAGGGGTTCAGCCTGAGAGACTGGCACGATTTGGTTATGATTAAATTGAAAACTAAACTAATGAGCACGAATCAGCGATTAGCACACACGTACACAGATAGATACTCGAGACAATAAGAAGACCTGTCCTGATAATTAAGTAGCTTGTCACTTGTTTTATTGATAGTTTTATATGAAGTGTATATAATTAAACCTTTCTCGTTGGCTCTAATCTTATCGGCGAGTAAACCCTTAATGATTACTTATGTCTATCCTATTTATTCAAGAGACGCTAAAACAAATAGGCGAGGAAGGGGCATGGCGACCCAAGCAAGACTCAGCTAGACACAGAGGTTATCAATGCACTAATAAAAGTCACCAAAGACATCAACATATAAACTTTAATTAATGGGAAAGCAATATTAAGGGGAGTGCATGATTTTTCATAGTCACATGACACAAGCCCATCAATCCTGATGAATTAAAGTGTACTAATACAATAAAACAAAACTAATTAATGAATTGAATACATGCAGGACCTTCTTACAGCTCTTGTATCTTTGTTTAAGGTGTGTCTTGTGCTGCTTGGTCGTCTGAATTCGGCTCTAGGGTTATATGGTCTTCGGTCTCCGAGAGCTTAGAGTTTTTAAATTCGTCTGGCCTTGGGGTATTTATTGTTTCTGTCTGAGAGATCGATGCGGCGCATAGAGTTGATAGATGCGGCGCATTGACTTAACTTCGCGTGGGGTCCAAGATTAATATATTCTGGAATATTCGTACACCGTCTTCAGATGCGGCGTATGTACTTTGTATGCGGCACATGTACTTGGATTGTAACTTGTGAAATCTTGATAGTGATACGCCGTATGTTAGAATATTGCGGCGTATCTGGAGTAGAACGAGCTTGATCTTCTAGATTTCAGTAGGCTTTTAACATCTTGCTTCTTTTGCTCCATAATTAGTCCAAAATCGCCAAGTTTCGCATAATGCTTGTTTTTACCTGAGAATTACTAAAGTAAACATTAATGTATCGATTCTCATGTATAATATAATAAAACAAGTCAAATAAATAGGATAAATGATGATAATAAAATGTACTTATTTGAGTTCATCAAATATCCCCCCACTTGAACTTTACTTGTCCCCAAGTAAACCTTAGAATTAATCGTATGAAAATGTATCCTAAAAGATATTAGGATTTATTTTTATATTTAAGCACGTATTCGTTTTGTCATAATCACACAACCAAACACTTAACGAAGTAGAAACAAAAATAATTTTTAATGTAAAACAATTCTAAATTGTTTAGTTGCTTAGTTGTGACGAATATTCTATCATAGGCTTGGCAAGTATACACATCTCCCCCACTAAAGCCAAGGAGTAACAAGTCTAAAGCGGTAAAAAGGGTTTGTTGGTTAAGGGTTGATCATCCTTTTTAATCTCTATCGATCTCATATTCCAGAAAAGGCGACAAAACTACAAATACATGATCGAATCCATGACCACGATACTTGCAATTGCTCAAATCCTTAACTCGAATAGGCTAAAGATAGGACCAAGTAATCTTTACCAATAATATTATATCAAAAAGGGCGACAAAATCATAAATACATAGCCGAATCCACGACTACGATACTTAAGATTGCTCAAATCCCTAATCTCAATAAATCAAAGGTTTGGATGAAGAATGATATAGGGTATGTGATGACGTATAGTCCGCATTCGGGTCACGAACCCGACCAATGGACGCTACTACCACTCAAGCCCATCACGAATGGGCTATCACGATAACGGTTTGGGCTTACGAAGGCCCAAACCCGAAGTTATTTATGGTCTTGATATAGGATATCTCTTATTTATGGGATATGTATCAAACGACCGACTTAGGCGGGATACGCCGAAGGGTAAGGAACACGAAACCAACAAGGATTTCGTGTGTATATATAGAGGGCATCTCGGCTCTCATTGGGGTACGATAATATAACCCTAACTCTTCACTAAACCCTAAAACCGATTACTTACTCTCACGCTGGAGGATAATCGTGGGAGACAATCCCACGATAAGCCTAACGGTGTTTTTTGTTCTCTTAGTGCGCAGGTCTTAAGCATTAAGATCCAATTGATACGGGAACAGGAATCCAAACAAGGAACGCACAACTTTTGTATCAACAAGTGGCGCCATCCGTGGGACCGTACACTAAGAACTTTACTAAGAACTAGAATGACAAAGCACGAAAACCCGAACCAGCGGACTCCGCAGGCGAAGAAAACGCATTGTGACCTACAGGAGGAGAAGCAGCAAACTGATTCAGCCACTAAGTAGGCCTCTGGAACAACCAGTGCGCCCAAAAACCGAGGATCATACTCAGATATGGTCTTTACTGCAGTAGAACCGCCCACAAGGATTACCCATGCTACTACAACAACCACTAGCGCGGAAGATCTACAGCGTACTCCTTTCACCATGCCAGAATTAGACCTTACTAAACCGCCAAATGTGCCTATCCGAAACAAGGGTCCTGATTCGAAAACAGACATCCTCGCGCTAGAAGGAGTCACGCCTGAACTTGCGCCAAGTGATTTCGTGTCTCAAAACTATGAAACCTTGGCTGCGCTTATGCGAGAGGAAGCAAAAAAGAAGTCAAACCAGAGCCTACAAGCCCAGCTCAACTTCGACCCTGAGCGTGAAGGATCCCCACCGCGCTACCGAAAGGAAAGGCGCGAGAAGGATAGTCACCGACACCCAGTGTTTACTAGGATCGGAAGGAAAGTTGTGGAGGATGAAGCAGCCGACTTTCAGTATCTGGAGGAACATGATGACGATGGACGGCGCACCAATGTCCACACTAGGCTTGGTAGTCGCAGGATTCACGATAGACTTGGGCGACGGGTCTCCCCAAGCGAAAGCCCTTCAAGCTCGAATTCCGAGGATAGTCGGCGCAAGCGCCGCAAAAGAGTAAGCTCATCCTCAAGTGACTCCTCGGACAACGAGGACGAAGAAACATGACACTGAAAGTCCAGGAGAAGATCCCGCGACCGGGAAGACGAAGATATGTCTCGTCCCTGGCGCCGCCAAAAGGTTGACGAATTCACTCGGCGCATCAGTGATTTTTCAGAAGATAAGAGAAGGCGCATGCCCGCTAATGTTAAAACTTATGATGGGACAGGTGATCCTGATGACCACCTAAATTTTTTTGAATCAGCAGCAACCATCGAAAATTGGCCACAACCTGTGTGGTGCCACATGTTTAATTCTACTTTAGTAGGAAACGCGCGAAACTGGTTCAGTAAGCTTCCACGTAGAAGCATCGATGGGTTTGAAGAGTTGCGGAAGGCGTTTCGTTTGAACTTTACTCAGAGGAAGAAGTGCGCCAAGAACCCTATCGAACTCGCTAGGGTAAAACAGCGCCAAGGGGAATCCACAAGCGCTTTTATGGAGCGCTACAAGGACGAATGCATACATGTCAAAGCATGCCCCGAAATACTAAAGATCTCAGGGTTTATGAACGGAATTAATAACCCAGAACTTATCAAAAAGGTAAATGATAGGGTTCCCCAAACCTTTGACGAACTTATGAAGCGCACGAGGTCCTTCATCCAAGGAGAAGCCGCCGCTGCGGATAGCAAGAAAGGCTACTCAAACTATAGGTCACAAGAACAGCCAAGGAGACAATCCAATGACCAGAGTAGCAATCGCAACAAAAGCTACCGCAGTCAGGGGGGCGGACGAGAGCATGACAAGTATACCCCACTAACGAAGACTCCAAAGGAGATATTTGCGACGGAAGGCGCGAACTTTCCAAGACCCCCACCGATGCGCACCCCAGAAGATCGGCGCGTAGGGAACGGGTACTGCGAGTATCATGGACAGAAGGGCCACACAACCAATGAGTGTGTCCAATTGCGCCAATTAATTGAGAAGCTAGTAAAAGAAGGCAGATTGGACCATCTAGTTAAGAACATTAAGGATGGGAAAGACAAACAGAAAACCGGGGGCAAGAAAGAAGCACCTAAGGACAAGGCTGACACAATCTACATGATACAATCATGGCAGCGAAAGACTAGGTAAAAGGTCAGCCAGAAATTTTCTCATGGAAGCGAAATCTCTTTTCCTACCTTGGCTGCGGACAACGCAGGGGCGGAACCACTCACCATCGAGATAAATGCGGGGGGTCACGATATCCACCGCATGTATGTTGATGGAGGGGCATCAGCAGACATAATGTATGAGCATTGTTTCAAGAGATTGCGACCTGAGATACAAAAACAGTTAAGCCCAGCCACGACGTCGTTGACTGGCTTCACAGGAGAAAAGATATGGCCCATGGGGCAACTACGACTACTAGTAATTGTTGGCAATAAGAAACACTCCACGACAGCCTGGATGAATTTTATGGTGATCAGATCTCCTTCGCCATACAATGGCATTATCGGAAGACCAGGAATTTCGGTAATACGCGCAGTACCGTCCACAGCACATGGGATGCTCAAATTCTCGGTAGAAGGCGGCATTGTCACCATCTACAATAACGCTGCGCCACCAAGAGAGTGTAACACGATTACATGTGAGACGATGCACACCCCAGAACAGAGCGCAGCTAAAGTACCAAATCTGAAGGTCGCAATTCATCCTGATTACCCGGAACAAGAAGTATCGATCGGGGGATCGCTGTCTGATAAAGGCAGAGCTGCCGTGTGCGCACTCTTGCAAAAGAATCTGGATATCTTCGCATGGGAACCAAAGCACATGACTGGTGTGCCACGCTCGATTGCAGAACACAAGTTGAAAATCCGACAAGGATACTCCCCAGTACGGCAGAAAAAGCGCGGCCAGGCTCCAGAGCGCGCAAAAGCCATTCTAGAGGAAGTACACAAACTTGTTGACGCAGGTATCATGCGAGAGGTCTATTACCATGACTGGCTCTCCAATCCAGTGATGGTCAAGAAGAGTGATGGTAGTTTGCGGATGTGCGTGGATTTCACCGATCTCAACAAAGCATGTCCACAAGACTGCTACCCACTACCAGAGATAGACTGGAAGGTAGAATCTTTATGCGGATACCCCTTTAAATGTTTTTTAGACGCATACAAAGGGTACCACCAAATCCAAATGGCTAAAGAGGACGAGGAAAAAACAGCCTTCCACACAAGCCAAGGTGTCTACTGTTATACAAAGATGCCTTTTGGCCTAAAGAATGCGGGCGCCACCTACCAGCGATTGGTAGATAATGCATTTTAAAAGCAAGTGGGCCGCAACCTAGAGGTCTATGTTGATGACCTTGTCATAAAAAGCCACACCGAAGGCGAATTGGTCCTAAGAAATGCACTTTTGGCGCTACAGAAGGCATGTTCCTAGGATACTTGATCGAACCTGATGGCATTAAACCATGCCCAGAAAAAACAGAGGCTGTCATCCAACTCCCTTCACCACGCACGTTGAAAGAAGTCCAGTCTCTGAATGGAAAACTAGCCGGGTTGAACAGATTCCTGTCCAAATCAGCAGATAAGTCACTCCCCCTCTTTAAAACACTCAAGAAGTGTACAAAAAAGGGAGACTTTCGTTGGACTACAGAAGCGGAAGAAGCTTTCACACAGCTTAAGCAACATATAGCAGCGCTTGATGCATGGTTTTGCAACCTTACAACAGGTTTTACCTCTCGAGGGATATCAAGAGGCTTACAACCCCACCAGGCAGTGTACCTGACCGATGTAGTATAGTGTAGTGGTAAGCACGGGGGATTGATCGTTCTCTACAGGGAATAGTGTTCGTTAGGTATGAAAAATTACTCTAATAGGTCTAAGGGTGAGAGAAGATTCTTTTTTTGTTTTTATATTTTTATGAAAGCAAGTAAAATCTCGGGTTTGAAAGAGTAGGCGGAATTAGTTGCTAGTCAACTAACCCAAATTACTACGAATGCAAATAAAATAAAATAACAAAAATGAAAATGTTGGTGAAAACTTATGTGGAGGGAAATGTGTTTACTTAGATTTCCTTACTCCCTAACTATCTTTTACCGGTTGATTAGTGTGTATTAGTTGCGTGGATGACGGGTGTATTCCTTAATACCATTCGTGGGGTGGCGTACGTACTTCCCCAACTCTACAAGCTCCTACTTCACTCCTATGTCGAGCCGGCTAGGAAGCTCCTAACATGGGATCACTAGAATTCGCTTGTGCATTAAATACAACCATAAAAACCTTTAGTACGCATTGGTTCATGTTTCTTAAGACGTTCAAGCAAGTTACCGAATAGGAAGTTAGCCAGTTTTCTTAAGCCTAACATAGATGAACAATCATCCAATACAACTAACAACACACTAATAACCAATAATCAATAGCTAGGTTTCATTAGATCTAAGCAAACACAAGATAAATCTAGCCTAACATGTTAAACAAAAGACAAGAATAAGATAGAATCAAACAACACATAGACATATTGAATGATTAATTGATAACTTATCTTCAATGTAACATGGAAGATCTCAAGGCAAAAAGCCTTGAAAGAGCTGCCAAATTCGTCCTAGGGTTTTCACACACAAAGTTCCCCAATAAGTTCCACACTAATGACAAAGAATTGCAAAACTATATATAGATTTTTAGATCTGATGGCGTCACGTTATGGAGTGTGACGCCGTCACCTCGCCGCTTTTAGGGTTCCCGGATGACCTTCTTGACGCCGTCCCTCTTTAGCTCTCCAAAATCCGTTCTGGCTTATCAAGGCTTGACGCCGTCAGACTATGAACGTGACGCCGTCCCTCTTTGAATTATAACGTGACGACCTTGATCAGATTAAAGCGTGACGCCGTCAGAATTTTCATGCAATTTCTCTGGCTTATCATGAGTAAATTTCACATCCACCACTTTTGCCAAGCCATGACGCCGTCCAGGGTTAATCCTGACGCCGTCAAAGGTAACTTCCAGCAAGATTTTGAGACTTTGTCGTTTTCTTCACTTTTATGCTCCAAAAACGTCCAAAATGCTTCCTTTTCCAGATTTCTCCTCAAAAGTACCTAAAATGACAAAAGGAACGATTTAGGGCAATATTTGATCAAATAAATACGATTTAGGGCTTAAATGACCCCTTAAAAGCGGTACACTTTTCGCTTCATCAAATACCCTTACACTTGAGATTTGCTTGTCCTCAAGCAAATACGCTTTTATTCTAATCAAAATACAAGTTAGGGGTCATTTAATGCTAACATAAAAGTAATTACAACAAATGTTCGTTCCACTTTAATCATAATAAGCACGGAGATTATAAACTAGCACCTCACAAGTAGTGTTTAGATACTCACATCTCTCAAGTGTCATCAAAATAAATCTCATAAATGAAAACGGATAATATCTCTCACTACCTGTCATAGCAAATAGATTACCATAGGCTTGGGAAAGGATCGAAAACCTCCTCCACTCGGCGTAAGCACCAAAGATAAACTATCAAAGAGGGATTTTAAATGGGTTATAACGTTAGGTGTAGGGAAAAGGAAAACACGGTTTTGTTGGATAAGGGATATTTTACTGGTGGCGAGTTAAAGATCTTGATCAATTACATGTACTATACAATGTTGCTAAGCCAAGACTCGACTCAATCTTAAGCTAATGAAAGAAAATAACAAAAACATAAAATAAACATAAAATAAAACGGGATGGTAGTCTGTATGTTTTTTCTACTTTTCTTTTTCTCATTTTTTTTTTGTATTTTTCTTGATTTTTTCGATTTTTTTTTTTTTTTTTTTTTTTTTTTTTTTTTTTTTTTTTTTTTTTTTTTGCATACACTTTTGCCCTACCATCCAAAATAATACATCATAGGGGCATTGCATTCCCCTTACACTTGAACTTTTACATAACTTTACAAATAACTATTCTAATGACTCGAATTAAGATAATTGAAAAACTTGGAGTACTTTTAAAATATTTAGCACATATGGGGGTAATAAATGATGTTCTTCCCCATTACTCTATTACACTAGTACTTTACCCATGAGTCCCAATCGTCCCAAAACAATATGTACAAGGGTATGACTCGACTTAGCATCCATGTAATCAATTAGATAATTAACTTGGGGTTTAAACAAATGTTGTCACAATAACGCACTAAAAATGAGTGCATACAAGGTAGGCTAAGGCGATTTGGGTGTACATTTAAGTGGGGTGTAACAAATTCTTCCTTTAAGTAAAATGCTTAAAGGTCGAAACGAAAAGATAGGCTCTGAGGGGTGTACTAGGGGTATCGTGTACTAAAAATGAGTACAACGCAAAGGGTGTGGGAGAATTACTTGACTAATGTAGAAAATGTAATTATAACAAAAACACAGGTGTAAAACAATGGGTTAATCCTAATGCCTCTTATCATGTAGTAAATCTAACTACACGAATGTAGTCTCACTTGTGGCCTTGGAATGGTCCTAACGCAAGTTCTAGAATCTAAGTGCTACCGGTACACACATCATAGCATAAATGCTTTTCCTACCAATTCTAGGGGCGAACCTCACATATTTGGGGGTGGAAAATTTTTTTGTGGTACGGTTTTTGTGCTAGTCATATAACTCCTATCCGTGAGACGCTCATTAAGATCAAAGTTTCACTCCTATATGTTGTAAAAAATTTTAAATTTGGCACTAAAATTACCCTAACAGGTATTTATCTCAGTTTTATTACACATCCACTATTAAACAAACCAAAATCAAGCGCAATTGTATTCTCTAATCGTACTTTTACCCCCCCTTACACTTAAGATGAACATTGTCCCCAATGTTCAAATAACAAGATGTAAAAGTATAAAGTAAAAGAATGAAATCAAATACTCCCCTGATTCGTTCGGTGGATAATGAAGTAACACGGTTAGATCTTCTTCCAAAGAGAATGTTGAAGCTCCATGACTAATGCATCGCCATAAGCTTGATCCAAAACATTTCCTTGTCCAAAATAACCTGTTAAACCTGAGAAAACAAACACGAAAACCTGCATAACATCGGCGGGATAAATCTATATATAAGGATATAATGCTTGTGGAATGATAATTTTGCAGATTCCTGGAGATTATAAGTTATAGATTTAATAAAAACTTTTTATGAAAACAAAACTTTCAAAAATTTTCAGAAAATTAAACCTGACGCCGTCAGGTTGTAACTCCTGACGCCGTCAGAAATGATCTGACAGAATTCTCATGTTACGTTTCCGGAAAATTTTTGGAAAAACCTATACCTTACTTCCTGGAATTCCTGCAAAAATTCATTATGACTCGATACAAGCATTTGACTCAAACAAATACTAATATGTATGTTCATTTATTACTATTACGATTCATGTTCATTTGCGTTCTAATAAACCGATTTAGATTTCCCTTACACTTAACTTTTGCAAAATACCTTTATATGTAGTTAAGACGAAGTTAAAAACAAGATAAAGCATTTTCACAAATTACTTTTGAACATGAATCAATAATAATAAAACTCAAACACACATACGGAAACAAATAAAATCAAACAAACAAATAAATGAACACACAAAGCAAATAAAGCTTGGGTTGCCTCCCAAGAAGCGCTTCTCTTTATTAACGATTCTTGTAGCTAGACTCAAAGTCACGTACATTACGTGATTCCATCATTGGTCACGGTTCCTAGGCCATTTTCATTCCCGGTTTTATATTCCGGTCCCAATTTCAAACAATCCTTGTAGAAACCGAATATCCTTTCCATAACATAGTCTACTCCCTTATTTCTATCCTCATCATTCCTATAGTAAACCGCTTGCTTGAGCTCCTTCTCAACATTTGACAAGTGTTGGAATTGTTCTATCCTATATGGCATTTGGTAGTTTACCTCATCGGTCTCATCCTTAAATCTAACTATCCCTAAGGAAGGTTCATAAGTCATTCTAGAGACCTCAACAAATGGTTTTCCAAAAACCACTTGAGTTAAGGATGCATCGACTATTGGGCGGATATCTTCTACAATTACAAAGTCGGTGACATAGGTGAAGTTTCCTACATAAACCGGTAATCCCTTAACTCTTCCCGTGAAGTTACTCATCCATCCCTTGTCAGGGAACATCCTATACCCAAGTTGATTTTTCATTATCAAGTTGTAGTGGGCTCTAGTCATGATGTTTATGGGTGATCTAAGATCGATGTAGGCTTTCCACACATGTAAATGTCCGATGTTGCATGGTATGTTGAGAGTAGAAGGGTCGCCTATTTCTATGATTGGTCTACCTAGGAAGTATGGCGTCTCGGGGTCATCGAATAAGTTTGTATGATATGCGCGCTCCTCCTTAGTGGGTAGCCTATTGAAGTAGTCCTCATCATCATCTACTTCTTCAATCTCACTTATCCTAACTTCCTTATCAACCTCGACTTTCTTATCCTCATCCTTAGGTTCACTATTATCCTCATTCCTTTCAATTGGTTTAATAGTGACAATGTTGACAAAGTGGACGTGTTTGGATGAAAGAGGGGTCTTTCACTTGGGGTCCGCTATTTGTGTTCCTAGCGTCCTTATGTGGAGGTGATAACACTTGGTTATTGAGAGCTTTCAACAAGTTGTCAATTTTATTGGTCATCTCCGTTTGTTGTTGATTGAATTCGGATTCGAATCTAGCTATCCGAGCTTCTTGAGATGCCATAAATTGGGACATCAATCCTTCAAAGTTATTGGTACTACCATTGCCGGAAGGATTGTTGTTGAAAGTACGGTTCGAGTTGGAACCGCTTGATTGGAAATGATTAGGTGGGTTGGAAGAATTGGTTTGTTGTGCGTTTTGGTTTTGTTTCCACCTAAGGTTCGGGTGATTTTTCCATGAGGGGTTGTATGAATCACCGTAATGGTTTGGCTCGGGTTTGAAAGTGTACCACTTGTCTCCCGCTCCGTTGGTACGCGAGGATGCGTAGTCCACAAAAGCTTGTTCGGGGAGTTCCATGCAATCACGAGTGTCGTGGGGACCACTACATAATTCACATGAAGAAGTGATTTTGTTCACTTGGCTTGAAGGTTTAGGAGCCTCGTAGGATTTCATGAGAAACTTGACTTGGTCTTCAAGTTCTATGATCCTACGGTCGGAAGTGCTTGAATTGTTCGAAGGCAAAGATATTGCCTTGACCGTTTTATTCAAATCACGGGGATCACTCCAACTTTCGTTGTCATAAAGAGCAAGATCCTCTAGGAGAGCCCATGATTGTTCCGCACTTAGATCACGTAGCTTACCACCGGCCGATTGGTCAATGGTTTGCCTCGTGGAGAGATTGATATGGTCATAGAAGATTTGGACTTGGAGCCAAAGTTCTATGCCATGGTGAGGGACTCTTTGGAGTAAGTCCTTGAATCGAGTCCATGCCTCGTAGAGAGTTTCGCCTTGACGTTGTTGGAACATCAAGATATCATTCCTTAGCTTGGTAGTTCTTCCCGGTGGGAAAAACTGAGCAAGGAAACGAGTGGTGAGATCATCCCAAGAGGTGATGGATCCTGCGGGTTGACGCTCTAGCCATTGACTAGCTTGGTCCCGCAGAGAGAATTGAAAGAGACGCAATCGGGTCGTCTCTCGAGTGGCAACATCAAGGTCTATAGAATCAACAATTTTGAGAAAGTCCTTGAGATGTTGATTAGGATCTTCAGAACGAAGTCCATGGAATGCGCATCCGCTTTGCACCAACCGGATGGTGTCGGATCGCAAGGGTGTGACATTGGCTCCTTGAGTGAGCTCAACGGTGTTTCGATAGCCATGGTGGCTAGGACGGGAGTACTCTCCTAAAGTACGGGCTCTAGGAGGTGGTGGTTGTTGTTGTGGTGGTGGGTTGTTGGGATTAAGGATATTACCATCTTCCATGATGTCGAATGGTAATGGTTACGAACAAAGAAACGAAGAAAATAGATAGACTAAAGAAAACCTAGAAAAAGAAAATAAAAATCTCACTAGAAAGGAATCTAGTGAGTAGACCTATAAAATAAAAATTCAACCTAAACAATAACTATTCCCCGGCAGCGGCGCCAAAAACTTGATGCGTGGTTTTGCAACCTTACAACAGGTTTTACCTCTCGAGGGATCTCAAGAGGCTTACAACCCCACCAGGCAGTGTACCTGACCGATGTAGTATAGTGTAGTGGTAAGTACGGGGGATTGATCGTTCTCCACAGGGAATAGTGTTCGTTAGGTATGAAAAATTACTCTAATAGGTCTAAGGGTGAGAGAAGATTCTTTTTTTGTTTTTATATTTTTATGAAAGCAAGTAAAATCTCGGGTTTGAAAGAGTGGGCGGAATTAGTTGCTAGTCAACTAACCCAAATTACTACGAATGCAAATAAAATAAAATAACAAAAATGAAAATGTTGGTGAAAACTTATGTGGAGGGAAATGTGTTTACTTAGATTTCCTTACTCCCTAACTATCTTTTACCGGTTGATTAGTGTGTATTAGTTGCGTGGATGACGGGTGTATTCCTTAATACCATTCGTGGGGTGGCGTACGTACTTCCCCAACTCTACAAGCTCCTACTTCACTCCTATGTCGAGCCGGCTAGGAAGCTCCTAACATGGGATCACTAGAATTCGCTTGTGCATTAAATACAACCATAAAAACCTTTAGTACGCATTGGTTCATGTTTCTTAAGACGTTCAAGCAAGTTACCGAATAGGAAGTTAGCCAGTTTTCTTAAGCCTAACATAGATGAACAATCATCCAATACAACTAACAACACACTAATAACCAATAATCAATAGCTAGGTTTCATTAGATCTAAGCAAACACAAGATAAATCTAGCCTAACATGTTAAACAAAAGACAAGAATAAGATAGAATCAAACAACACATAGACATATTGAATGATTAATTGATAACTTATCTTCAATGTAACATGGAAGATCTCAAGGCAAAAAGCCTTGAAAGAGCTGCCAAATTCGTCCTAGGGTTTTCACACACAAAGTTCCCCAATAAGTTCCACACTAATGAGAAAGAATTGCAAAACTATATATAGATTTTTAGATCTGACGGCGTCACGTTATGGAGTGTGACGCCGTCACCTCGCCGCTTTTAGGGTTCCCGGATGACCTTCTTGACGCCGTCCCTCTTTAGCTCTCCAAAATCCGTTCTGGCTTATCAAGGCTTGACGCCGTCAGACTATGAACGTGACGCCGTCCCTCTTTGAATTATAACGTGACGACCTTGATCAGATTAAAGCGTGACGCCGTCAGAATTTCCATGCAATTTCTCTGGCTTATCATGAGTAAATTTCACATCCACCACTTTTGCCAAGCCATGACGCCATCCAGGGTTAATCCTGACGCCGTCAAAGGTAACTTCCAGCAAGATTTTGAGACTTTGTTGTTTTCTTCACTTTTATGCTCCAAAAACGTCCAAAATGCTTCCTTTTCCAGATTTCTCCTCAAAAGTACCTAAAATGACAAAAGGAACGATTTAGGGCAATATTTGATCAAATAAATACGATTTAGGGCTTAAATGACCCTTTAAAAGCGGTACACTTTTCGCTTCATCAGCGCTTCCCAAGCTAGTCGCACCCCGACTAGGGGATGAGGTAATTGTGTATTTGTCTGCGAATCATGGAGCAGTCAGCGCGGTGCTACTGACAGATAGGAATTCCGTACAAACACCGGTATACTTTGTAAGTAAAGCGCTCAAGAAGACAGAGATTAACTATAGCCCAATGGAAAAGTTGGTCTTGGCATTAGTATTCGCCGCCAAAAGATTGCGCAGATATTTTCAAGCACACCCAATAGCGGTGATCACGGACCAACCAATCAAGCAAGTTATCTCCAAACCCGACGCATCGGGGCGATTACAAAAGTGGAGTGTATTGCTAGGCGAGTATAACATCTCTTATAGACCACGCACTGCGGTTAAGGGGCAAATACTAGCAGACTTCATCATCGAAAAACCAAACACCGATGCTGCACCTCCACTGAGCGAGGTAGAACTACAAGAGCCATGGGTCCTGTTCACGGATGGATCTTCATGCGTGGATGGGTCGGGCGCAGGCCTTATCCTCACCAATCCAGAAGGAATGGAATTCACTTATGCACTGCGCTTTGAATTCACAGCTACGAATAACGAGGCAGAGTATGAAGCCCTAATCGCTGGATTACGCATTGCAACTCGAATGGGTGTACGTAACCTAGAAGCAAATGTGGACTCCCGATTAGTAGCCAACCATGTGTTGGGCGAATATGTGGCTAAATAGGATAACATGGTTCAATACCTCGACAAGACCAAGTCACTAATCCAAGGTTTTGACAGGTTTACCATTAAACAAGTTCCTAGAGGTGAAAACAAAAAATCGGATGCGCTAAGCAAGATCGCATCTACAAGCTTTGCGCATCTGTCAAAACAAGTGTTGGTGGAAATCCTAAAAAATAAATCCATCTCGGAGATGGAGATATCCACGGTAATAGAGGAGGAGAATCCTACGTGGATGACCCCTATTGTCGAATTTATAGGCAAAGGTATATTGCCCCATGAGCAGAAGGATGCTCGACGGATACGGCGCACAGCGCAGAGGTTCGAACTTCGAGATGGTATCCTATATCGGCGCTCATTCCTACAACCATGGCTTCGGTGCGTTGGACCTCTTCAGGCAGATTACGTACTCCGAGAGATCCACGCCGGTTCATGCAGTATGCATTCAGGACCATGGTCCGTTGTAGCACGAGCCTTGCGGTCAGGATACTACTGGCCCACTATGCATCGCGATGCGCGTGATGTGATAAAGAAATGTAGCGACTGCCAAGTTCATAGACCCATCCCGCGCAGACCACAACAAGAGCTAACGCCTATCATTTCTCCATGGCCATTCTATAAGTAGGGTATCGACATTGCGGGTCCCTTCCCTGTTGCAGCGAGGGGACTGAAATTTCTTATTGTGGCAATAGACTACTTCACTAAGTGGATTGAGGCAAAAGCAGTGGTGACAATCACAGGTAATCAAGTAAAACGATTCGTTTGGGAAAATATTGTATGCCGCTTTGGATTACCTGGGGAAATTGTTTCGGACAATGGAAAACAGTTCCGCGATAACCCGTTCAAAGACTGGTGCGCAGAACTAAATATCACACAACACTTCGCATCAGTTAAACACCCACAAACCAATGGTTTAGTTGAGCGTGCAAACCGTAGTCTAGGCGAAGGAATTAAAGCGCGCCTGGACAAACACAAAGGAAGATGGGTGGATGAATTGTCGCATGTCTTATGGGCGCACCGCACGACAATCAAAGTTAGCAATGGAGACACTCCCTTTTCTCTTGTCTATGGGACAGAAGCTGTCATACCAGCTGAAATTGGGATGCCAACTATTCGTACCGCGGAAGTTAATGTCGCAACCAATGACGACGAACGACGTATCGACTTGGACCTATTGGAAGAAAGGCGTGAACGTGCAGCTATACGTGAAGCAAAAGCCAAGTCAAAAATGAAGGGATACTACGATGCTAAAGTTCGAAGCACCTCATTCAGACCAGGCGACTTTGTATATCGTGCTAATGATGCGAGCCACGCAGAAGATACAGGTAAACTTGGACCAAAGTGGGAGGGACCCTATGAGGTCATTGAAGCACTAGGTAAAGGCGCGTACAAGCTGCGTGACATGGATGGCTGTGAGCTACAACGCACATGGAATATTTGCAATCTCAAGAGATGCTATCTTTAGGAAAGGTTACGACCCAACACACGGACACCTCCGCACTTTAGTAAGTGCTCAATAAATATCCGTGTATTTACATTTTGTTTCATTTAGGCAAATGTTTTTTCTTTTTACAAAAACTTGCAAGTATTAATTCAATGTCGCGGTTTCTAGCTAATTCCGTGACACATTTCACTTTATTGTTTACATGTTATTTATGTCTCAATATTGTTGTTACTTTACTTTCTGCCTACATGGCGTGCATGCACTTATTAAAACCCACGATGGTAAAAGGATGAGTAAACCTACTAAAAAACTCGTTGAGTAAGAGGGTTGCAAACCCATCAACATCGGATCACGCATCCTTGTTAAACACCTTACTCTCAAGACGTTGGAGTAAGTTCAATGTGTATCCCACGACGGATACACAACAATGCACACTGTGCACGTTTAACAAATTAGGAGTTAAGACACTTAACTCCTTGATATGATATTTGCAGTACGCTGCATATCAATCTATACACTTGTAAATTTTATGAACTTCATACACGATTATGGATTCTTATAAATTTTCTTAAGTATGTACACAACAGTTTGGTTCTTAGACACAACGTAGACGTCTTTTACGCAAAGACAAAATAACTAAGTACAAACAATTTAACCACAATCACATTTGATACAATATGCGTACAATCGTATTTTTCAAAATCAACATTTTATTGTGGACTACGAGTTCATATAAAGTATAGATTCAACATGCACATGTGCAACAAAAAGTGAACCTATTACAAAACATCACTACATCTAAGCAGCCTATATACTATGTGTGCGTTTAAGCCCTGAACTGCCCACTTGGCGCGCCACACTACCAGCCTCTTCAAGCTTCTTCAACAGGTCAACATCCTTGGTTGACACCGTTGGCACGCTAACGGGCACTCCATCAGACCTCGGAATATGGGCTGCACCAAGACCACAAAGGATGGCTTTCCCCTTCACACCCTTCTTCTTCGCAAGTCTCATCTCATGGGCCTCTAGGGACTCCTTCAGAGGAATTTCCTTCTCAAGAGCGAAAGGATTCAGGATATCACGCGGACAAGCAAAGAGAGGTACCTGCAGCTGCGACACATCGGGCTTCAAAAAATAATCAGGCTGTGCCTCAGCGTCATCTGCTGTGTGCCTAGCCAAAGTTAACCCCTCTATAATTACACCTATGGGATAATCCTGGTCGTGCTCCAGTTGAGCAATATGAGGAAGCTCCAAAAGCTTCAACTTCTCCATAGCAGCAACAAGATCATCATAAGTGTTCTTGTTGTAACCCGGTACTTGGGAGGCGGGCACAGTCAAGATCTTGTTCGCACACAGCTCCTCTACAACCTCTGCCTTACCATGTGCCAGCGCACACTGAACAACATCCCCAAAGGCGTCCTTCACCTCTTGAGACTCCAGAGTTTTCAAGGCAGCAAGGCGCAAGCCATGGCTGATAAGCCACCTGCGCTCAGCAATGGTTGACACCAGGTGAGGGTACAACTCTTCATCGTATTCGATGCTGAGCTTGTGCAGTTTGCTCTCCTGTTTCTCCAGCAAACCCTCTACGGACTTGCGGAACTCCTCCAACCTAGAGAAGTGCTCATCCTTCCCATTCTCCAAATATTTCAAAACCCAAAGACAAGAAGCCTTGTATTCTTTGAAGCTAGCACGCTCTTGGCTCACTTGGGCAAACAATGATAGCCTCTCATCAGCAAGCTTCTGAGCATAAACAGTGGTTGACTCTGCTTCAGCCTGAGCATCAGCTAACTGCGCCTTCAGTAGCGCAATTTCCCCATCCCTCTGCGCACTGCTGCTACCTTCACCCGCATGCCTAGCTTTAAGCTGTGCAACCAATGAGGCTTGATGCGCAGCAGCCAAGCATAACTCCTCAATCAACTGGTCCGTAGGCACATCTTCAGAAGCCTTTGTCCCAGATCCTTGGCTCCCCTGCGCAAGATGATTAGTAGGCGAGGGACTCGCCTTGGATGGCGATTTCCCAGCGCGAGCAGCATCCCCAGCAGCTTCAACACTGCATGTAAATGACGAGGGCCCAAGGTTATTATTGTAATCTCAGCGCAAAAATATAAACCAAAATGTTGACGAAACAAGCCTAATTACTTACTTGAGGGGAGGAGTTTCAGTTGTATCCTTCTGCGACGCATTCTCCTCTGATGATGATGGTTCACCAGAGATAAGATGGCGCCTTCTTTTGGACGTACCAGCGCCATCATCCCCAGCAGCTTTCTTGCGCTTCACCCCTTGGCTAGCGCCTTCTTGCTCGCTTTCAGATACATCGATCCCCACACTCTCTGATGAGTCTGTGTGCGATGGCTCCACCATTGGGTCTTGTACAGCAGGATTTGGAAAGCTGCGAATTGGAGTTGGCTCTAAAATAGCTGGGGGAGTCTCTTCTTGCTCCTCCTGCACGATCTCCATCGTGCGCCCCGCGGTAGCCTGTAGAACTGGCTCCTCGCCATCTCTCAAAGGGCGCACCCCTACGGTCACCTGCGTGGGCCTCGCCAAGCGAACAACACCGAATAGATCCATCTCTGCGCAACAAACAATAAACAAACACAAAACGAGTTAGATAAGCTACAAAGGGAAGAGCGCTTACAACTAATAAGCGAAGAGGAACGAAGGACAAGCACCCACCCCGACTATTCTCGTCCAAAAAAGTTGGCACTTCCTCTGGACTACCGAAGTAATTGCGACTGATGCCCATGTGCACCAAAAACTCCTCTAGATACGCTTTGATCGGTATGCGATTGGTATTTATCGTATCCGCATCATCTACGTTATACACACCGGGGTCTAGGCGCTCATCCTTCGGTAATGATTCTTGGGTATAGAATTCGAAGTCCCAGGGGAACAACGCATCTTCAACCCAGAAGAATTTCTCCTTTCAATTCCTCAGTGCGTCTAACTTTTCCGTATAGCACTGCAGTTTCCCTGTACGCTTGGAAAAGGATACCCACCCATTTGACCACGACGTGTGATAAAACGCGCGGAATAGATGGATTGTGGGTTCAATCGCCAACAAGCGACAATTTACTTCAAAATTTGTTATTTTTGCTGCACCTATACAGTGCAGTTGGGAAATATGGAGACGACAGTGGTTTAACACATCGCACAAGAATAGGGAAATAGGCACACGTTGGTTAGCGAATTCGAAGAAGCGTGTGTAAACTCCTAATTTCCCTTCCGGGAAGTTCGCTATGGACGCAGTCGCCACCGGAACCACCGGGTGCAATGCGATAGGGATATAATAATCCGAGGTGAACTGACGAAGTTCGTCCTCAGATATATCGGATGTAAAGTCAGATAATTGAAGAACCATGGTTGGAATTTAATGGATTCTGAAGCGCACGCGCTATTACCTTATGAGTTGTTGATTTCTTGTTCGCTGTTTAGAGTTTTTAACAATGGCGGCAATGGACGTTTTTACTGTGATAAGCACAGTGAAATGGAGATGACACTTTATATAGGGTTACAAGATCTCATGGATGATTGACATGTGTCACCCACTTGCTCTAATCGTGTGGCTGGGAGGCCAAAAGGTGAAGCACTTTTCCACCCACCCCTCACGATTTACGAAGAAAATACGGATGTACTTGGACTAGACTCATCGTATTGCTTTTTAGGCGGGAAACACTTGAAACTTCTCCGCTACGCATTCAGGAATACTTTTTTGCTACATTTGTTAGTCTAGCATCCGCAGTAGGTACACTGCGCATACTAGACTGGGGGGACATGATGACGTATAGTCCGCATTCGGGTCACGAACCCGACCAATGGACGCTACTACCACTCAAGCCCATCACGAATGGGCTATCACGATAACGGTTTGGGCTTACGAAGGCCCAAACCCGAAGTTATTAATGTTCTTGATATAGGATATCTCTTATTTATGGGATATGTATCAAACGACCGACTTAGGCGGGATACGCCGAAGGGTAAGGAACACGAAACTAACAAGGATTTCGTGTGTATATATAGAGGGCATCTCGGCTCTCATTGGGGTACGATAATATAACCCTAACTCTTCACTAAACCCTAAAACCGATTACTTACTCTCACGCCGGAGGATAATCGTGGGAGACAATCCCACGATAAGCCTAACGGTATTTTTTGTTCTCTTAGTGCGCAGGTCTCAAGCATTAAGATCCAATTGATGCGGGAACAGGAATCCAAACAAGGAACGCCCAACTTTTGTATGAACAGTATGGATAATATTTGTGATACAAATTGGTGTAAAATGAAAAATAAACAAAACAGATAAATTAAAATCCTAAGTGTGGTTAATCACTTTCCCAACCATCCCATGAATAAGACTCATATCATTGAATAACTCACGCTTTAACACTTGAAACACACGCTTTAGGTAGACACGAATTATACTCAACAAAATCTCAATCAAAGAATAACCTTAGTTGGCGTTCCCATAACGGCCAACTCCCATTCAATCTATAAATATAATATACAACAACAAATAGTGGTGATATCTCCCACTTAATACAAAACTTTACATAAGTTTGTTAAAACAAACTTCCAACTTTTCCTTTTTCTTTCTTTTCTATTTTTTTTTCGATATATATATATATATATATATATATATATATATATATATATATATATATATATATATATATATATATATTTTTTTTTTGACATCAACATATATGTGTAAAATTTCACAACTTTTCTATCACTATTTTTCCGGATAATTTTTCCATACTCTTCATACTTTCAGAAATAACTGTAATAACGAAAGTAGCAAACACACGAAAAATAAACTAAAAGTTATACAATATTTACTTTCATACCAATTGCATTGTGCAATTTCCCGATCTAACCAAAGATAATGAATTACGCACGCGAACACAGGTAATGTAAGGAAACACACTTTGCCTAAAGCAATTAACCAAGGATTTTAATCTACAGGGTAGGCTAAGGTGTAAGGGTGTATCGAAACATTATAACAAAGGTGTAAGAAACGAAAGGAATGGCTCTGAGGGTTTTTCTAGGGGTATCTTACTCTAAAAGTGAGAGTAACCAAAGGGTTTATACGGGGGTTAACTAACCAGTGTAGTTAGTTAATATCACATAACATGTAAAGGCTATTTGGGTGTAATCCTAGAAATTTACCAACTTAGACAAGTCACTCCAATTATATAGATAATACTCATTATGGTGGTCTCGAATAGTATACAAGCCAAGTTCTAAAGTTTACAAGTCACCAGCACACTAAAGTTTTAATATTTTTGAAAGAATAGAGTTATGTATGCGGTTATGTAATTTAGACTTTAAACAAAAACATGCTTGAAAATTTTAAATTTTGATATATTAAGCGCATTTTAAGCATATTTTTGAAAAAGTTTAGGACAAGTAAGTGTTCTAATTCTCCATCCCCCCACTTAAGTTAAACAACGTCCTCGTTGTTTGTGTCAAAGGTTAAAAACTGGAAAATAAAAGAATTAGAACAGAAAAACTCCCCTGAGATTTGCTCGGTATGATCCTCCATTATTCGTATAAGAGCAAAAATCAACTTTCTTGTGGATTAGAATGTTTAAGCTTCATAGATGATGTATCCACAAAAATGAAGGAATCTATAATACCATCTAGACTTTAACACACCTGAGTTAAGAAGGTTCAAACTTGCATAATACATTAGTAGTTTGTAAAAATAAAACCTAAAAAAATTAAACTGTAAATCATCAGGTCAGTCGATACGCCGTATCTTATGGACGAAGATACGCCGTATCAAGCCTGGAATAAATACTAAATAAAATAAATTAAAGGATAGGATGCGTCGTATCTAAATTAAGTAATACGTCGCAACAATGGTGGAAATATTTAAATTAAAAACAAGTTGTTACGCCGTATCAAGTAACTTAGATGCGCCGCATCTAGCAATGTATTAGTATAAAAGAAAGGGGGTCAGGCACGTTTTCCAAGAATCCGGCCCCGTGACGTAAACTCCCACTTAACATCACGGTTCCATTTAGCCATATATCAACATCTAAAAGTTCCAATTACCACAACATTTCATTTTCCCTCCAAAGTTCAAAAATAATCTCCCCGAACCCTTTTTAGTCAAATCAAATCGGTTTGAAATTCAATGATCTATCCAAAATTAATATAGGGGAAATCACCTAGTCTAAGTTCTAATCAAATCCCCTAAATTTTCCATCATATTCGATATATAGCATAAACCCTAATTTTTAAATTTAAACAAAATTAAATAAGATTATTACCTTATGTCGCGATTAGGATTCGGTCGAGAATTCGGATTAGAAGGTTTGATTTAAGAAAAGAACTTAGATTGAAGGGTTTAATTCGGTCAAGTGGTGTGCGTTTTAACTGTGTGTAAATTGGGTAAAACGTGGAAATCCGGCGCATCTTTTTGATATTTATAGGGTAAATACGATGCGCCGTATCGCATAATTATGATGCGCCGTATCTATCTAAATTCGTTGACTGGTCAATAAGTTTTAATTAGTCAGAGATACGGCGCTTAGAATACTAAGATCCGCCGTATTGTTGTGCCAGTGAACAAAATTTAAATAAGGAACGTACCTTGGCCTCCGCAACGCGTTTCCTTATACATCAAATTAGGGGTAAAACGGTATACCATATGATATAAATAAATTCAAGATAAGAACAATAAGCATATCCGTTTTATTAATGATTATAATCTTATTGTTTAGTGGATAATGATTTACTCCAAGGTTAGGAGCAAATATCGTTTTAAGCTTACAAAATTGAGATTATATTCGGGAGAGGTTTCGTAGAGAACTCTCCTTAAGGCTAGGTGAATTATTGTAGAGGGTACCTGGAATTCAATTTCAAGAATTTAAGATGCTCAATGTTACCAGTACTGAGTTCTCCTCCACTCTTGTCGTCCTATTATAGCCTTCCAGTCATCGAAGGTTTGATCACTCCAGCTAGCATCTCTTGGTTAGGTTCAGAATGTAATCTTCCATAGTGATGCTTAAGCCATCATTTATTCTGTAAGTAAACTAACTTGTGCACGAGAGTAGTGAAACGATCAAAGTGAATATCAAAAATCAATTATATTTATTAAATTAATTGCGTCGTATTAACAAAAGCTAATGCGCCGTATTTTCGTTACGTTTCAAAATACAAGATTTTTGATTTAGTAGATGCGCCGTATCGATAAAGATCGATGCGTCGCTTTTGTTTAATAATTCGAAAAATTGTTTTTAATTTAAATAGAAAATACGCCGTATCTGTTAAAACAGATGCGTCGTATGGCGTTAGGGTTTAGAAAAATTTCTTATTAAAAACAGAATACGCCGTATCTTGGGGAAAGATGCGTCGTACTCGAATTTATTAAACGCGTTGTATTTTATAAAAATTAAACGCAATACGCCGTATCTGTGAAAACAGATGCGCCGTATCGTTTGTATTAGCACAATACAACGATAGCAGAATGCAGAAAAATAGAAAAAAGAAAAACAAAAATAAGAAACAAACCAAAAACACACAAAAACAGAAAATATGCAAATTATACAATGAATGCAATCTATCTAATATATAACAGGGTTAGTGGTTAGAATCTAAAAATAAACTAAAAAGAAAAACCTAATTAAAATACTAAATCAAATTAACAGATAATAACAATTCACTCCCCGGCAGCGGCGCCAAAAACTTGATGCGTGCGCGTGTCGTTGCGGTTTAGCAGTATTAATGCCTACTCAAGTTTTAAATTTATATTTAGCCGACTTATCAATAACACACACACTTAACGAGCAGTGTACCCGGTCAGTATGAATATAATGGTAAGTAGAGTGTCGATCACTAAGAGTGGAACGTATTATCTAGTTATTCTAATCAGTATTTTAATATCCTAAGTTAGCTATACAACCTAATCTAACGCAAAGGGGTTCAGCCTGAGAGACTGGCACGGTTTAGTTATGATTAAATTGAAAACTAAACTAATGAGCACGAATCAGCGATTAGCACACACGTACACAGATAGATACTCGAGACAATAAGAAGACCTGTCCTGATAATTAAGTAGCTTGTCACTTGTTTTATTGATAGTTTTATATGTAGTGTATATAATTAAACCTTTCTCGTTGGCTCTAATCTTATCGGCGAGTAAACCCTTAATGATTACTTATGTCTATCCTATTTATTCAAGAGACGCTAAAACAAATAGGCGAGGAAGGGGCATGGCGACCCAAGCAAGACTCAGCTAGACACAGAGGTTATCAATGCACTAATAAAAGTCACCAAAGACATCAACATATAAACTTTAATTAATGGGAAAGCAATATTAAGGGGAGTGCATGATTTTCCGTAGTCACATGACACATGCCCATCAATCCTGATGAATTAAAGTGCACTAATACAATAAAACAAAACTACTTAATGAATTGAATACATGCAGGACCTTCTTACAGCTCTTGTATCTTTGTTTAAGGTGTGTCTTGTGCTGCTTGGTCGTCTGAATTCGGCTCTAGGGTTATATGGTCTTCGGTCTCCGAGAGCTTAGAGTTTTTAAATTCGTCTGGCCTTGGGGTATTTATAGTTTCTATCTAAGAGATTGATGCGGCGCATAGAGTTGATAGATGAGGCGCATTGACTTAACTTCGCGTGGGGTCCAAGATTAATATATTCTGAAATATTCGTACACCGTCTTCAGATGCGGCGTATGTACTTTGTATGCGGCGCATGTAGTTGGATTGTAACTTGTGAAATCTTGATAGTGATACGCCGTATGTTAGAATATTGCGGCGTATCTGGAGTAGAACGAGCTTGATCTTCTGGATTTCAGTAGGCTTTTAACATCTTGCTTGTTTTACTCCATAATTAGTCCAAAATCGCCAAGTTTCAATTAATGCTTGTTTTTACCTGAGAATTACTAAAGTAAACATTAATGTATCGATTCTCATGTATAATATAATAAAACAAGTCAAATAAATAGGATAAATGATGATAATAAAATGTACTTATTTGAGTTCATCAAGTGCGTAACAAGTGTTACGAGTGCACTAAACTATGACTACAATACTTTGTATCTTTGTGATACTATGTGTTCTTCTCTTGCACTATTAGAGGAATGAAGGTGATCACTTGAATGGATGATTGGATCACTCTTAAACAAAGATAAATTAACTACATGATCAAAGAAAGTGGATTGGAGTGGGTGGATAAAGAACAAAAAGTTATGCGTGAAAAACCTTACAAAAATGAGTAAAATGGTCCACTATTTATAGAGGAAGAAAAAATTAGCCGTTACAGACAGACGGTAACACTAAAGTTCAGACGGTACCACTAATTGTCAGACAGTACCATTAAGTTTTATGGTACTGTCCCAGACAAAAATGCTCCTCTTTTTATTTTTAGTGGGGAAGGTTTATTTAGGGATGTTTGGAGCTGTTTTAGGGGGGAAAATAGCTGTTGGGATTTTTGAAATAATTTCCCAAATAAACATTTCTTTATAATCCAAAAATAATTTGTAAAATGTATTTTTGAAAAGATGTTTTGTCACATTTATAAAAATTTGAAGTTTAGAACAAAAAATTAATAACTTTGATCCATCATGTTTCAATTTGTTTGTTCATACCTTGAGTGATTTACGTCGGGATAGAAATCTACGACTCTATTGAAGCATACTTGAGACGTCGAGAGATGTTGAAGTAAGTATGCATTGATGATTTGTGTTTACAAGTAACTTGCGCATTTTACGTTATGCATTACAAGTTACATGTTTGTCATTATTAAAACCGAAGAAATCGTTTAGTTTAAATATCGTAATATTTGCACTAACAATCTCCCCCTTTTTGATGATGTCAAATATGTAAACCATAAAACACAGTAAAATGTAATAGTTACTTGTTTACATTCCCTTCTCCCCCTTTTGTCGAAGCAAAAAGGTAATTGCCTCGAGCTCTCCCTTGAATTCACTCCCTACTCCTCCTTATTACACAACTTTCCTTTCTTCCCAGAAAGGCGAGCTTGCATCATCCCAGTGAAGTCTTCTATCACCACTGTTAAAAAGACTACATGCTATGTATTCAAATACCCCCGAGCTCCCCCTAGCTCAATCCTCCCCTATGGTGATTGAATCCCCTTATTTATTTACCTTAGTATCAAGCGGATCCATGGATCAAATTCTTACAAAGGCTTATCCTACATCAAGGGTTAGCTTCGTGCAACATAGTATATAAAGGAATATGAGCAACATGATAGGAATATAATACACACAACAAGACATGCAAGGGTTAAGCTATGTGAAAATTTTGTAAGTAAGCATATCAAAGTATGCTAGAGGTTAGACACGTGATGAAAGTGTGCCAAAAGGATAAAACCAAAGAAGAAAGCCCAAGAAAGTTGAGCGACACAAAAATACGAATGCGTATTGCAATTCAAGGACACTGGAGGGTCACAACTTGACCGACAACCTAAGGTGTAATTGTTCAATCAATCACACTAACAAGAATGAGATTCGTTCGTTGGCTGACACACAAAATGACTTATTCCAAGTTGTCATTGGGAAGGCGAGTTCTAACAAACCTTTTGAACGACATAATCATCTACCTAAGATGATTGGTATTAAGGATAGTTTGTTGATAAGACATACTCTAAATGAAGTAGATATATGTCACTAATATTATGACAAGTCATGTCATAATATAGACTCGAAGAAGAAAGAAAAATGAAAACAAGAGCGATATACACCTAGATGCGAATGGAAATAATTCCATAAGACGGGAAAATGTTGGATTTGACCTTTGAGAAAAGATGGTAAAAGACGATTTAGATTAATATATCGTTTGCACTGACAATGAGATGCATGATATATTTCAAAGGAGAAAAGGATGTGCATGTGATCCTATTGAGGGTAAATTTCTCTAACGGGGTTGAGGTAACGAAGTTCCAGAGTTCTAGTTTTGGATGATCCTAGTTGTGTGTTAAAGATAATTTGGTGCATGAAGGATTTCGTGTGATTTTGTAGTTATACACTTTGGGTATAATGATTGTGGTGATTGAAGGTTATTGAACTATAAAGAGTGAAGTATAGTGATAAGGTTTGAGTGTAATGATCGATGGGTTGATGGTTCTTAAGCTAACTATCACTGTCAAGAGTGAAGTGTAGCTATAGGGTTTGATGTGAGGGTTGAAGGTGCTTGTATAGAACAAATAGCTAAGTGATCACAAAGAGTAGAGGTTAGGAAGCTAGAGCCAATTGTGGTTTTGTGACTGGGGTTTTGCTAAGTAGCGGGTACTTAAGAGGTGAGTGTTTTAGTGAGGAATTCTAGGGAATAAGAACCATATTTGTGTGTTCTTAAGAGTGTTTGGTGAAAGATTATATGTGTACGAATGCGTTTTAGCTCCCCCTTAATCGATGACTATCCGGACAAGATGTGTTGAAAAACAAACTAAAAAAGAAAACAAACGTTGATGGAAGCGATGAGCTTAGTAATGTTATGACAAGTGGTGGATAGCATACAATAAACTTCACCGTTGAAGTCATGTAGCTCTTCTAAATCATTGTGAATATTCATAGAACATTCATATGATGAGGCATGTGAGTACGTGGAAATGTGCTAAGGGTTAAGAAGATAGAATCTTTAAGGTTGTGGAGTTAGTGATAAGGTTCTAATAGGGTTATCTTTGATAGAAGAAACTATGTTGATGAAGAAAGGTTATCTCAACTTATCCTAGTGGTTCTTCGCTTAAAGTGTGTGGAAGATAAGTGGGATGCGGAAGCATTGATAGTGTGGAACGAAGGTTGAGAATTGTAGTTAAGTTGAGAAGATGATGGATACGAAAGTAACCAAACATATGGTGTGTTTTGTACCGTGCGGAAGTGAAAGGGGAAAAATCTAAGAAATCAAAAGATAGGCAGAATCTATTCAGATAGGAGACGGTTCTGGTTCAAGACTACAATGAGTGGGTTTTGATAGTGCTTTTGAAACTGTGAGAATTGAAAACAAAATAAACTGTCTCAGCAGATAACGGTCTGACGGTACCATTAAATTTAGCGGTACCGTCCCCTATTTTAGGGTACCGTGACCTGCTGAGGTCAGTTTTGACCTAGAATTTGATTTTCGACAAAGAAATTTCACATATTTTGTGATTTTTCTGGACCTTAGATTAAAGGAATTTATACCAAATAAATTGTTTTATGAATGAATCCAACGGGATTCGATGAACATTGATCGAGAATGAGAGATGACATTTAATTGCATTTCACAAATTAAATATACTTTAAATATTTCGGATGAAATATTTAAGTTGTCGTTGGAAGCTTGAGAGGATTTGACGAATAAACCTCGCTGATTTAGTGAGAGTTTTAGACACGATGAGAGAATTTATACCTAATAAATTCTTTTTACGAGATGGACGAGACTAGACGAGAAGAGATGACTTTAGTATTTCCAAGGAAATATTTAAGTAGTCATTAGAGGGATATGAATGATGACTTTAATATTTTCAATGAAATATTTAGATAGTCATAAGACGAGATTCGAAAGAAAGAGAGTATCAACATACTCTTGGCGAGATATTATGATATGTTTGTTTTCTACCCTAAAACCAATGGATAAGTTTGATCCTCATTATCTATGAGGTGAGCTTGACGACAAAACACGATGACAAACCTATGGGGATAAGAGGAACTAACGGAAATGAATATACTTGGTCTCAAGGAGTGTATATTCAGACGAGGATGAAAGAAACTACAAATCCCTTAATGTAGGAACTCGTGAGTCCTTTGTGACTCGAAGGTTGATGTTAGCTTTTAGCTTTTGGATGAGTGTTTTTAACATATGTTGTTAAAAGGCTTTGAATATGATGTTTCGGATATGACTTTTAACAATTGCGATCGCAAGTTAAAATTACTTGAATATTTCGGATAAAATATTTAAGTTGTCAAACCTACTCCGACTTCTACTAGGCTTGTATCTAACCTTCCCTTGACAGAATGGTGTATCACTTAGAAGAAAGCGAAATGATGACCAAGGAATTAGGACAATTTCGCGACTACTTTAACTTATAGATTTTGACACTAGTGTATGACTATATGACGTCTAAGAGTTTATAGTGATAGGCATACCTAATTCATTATGTTTCAAGATGACATAGTGTGGGTGCAAAATTTACAAGCAAATCATGTAAAATGCACATAAGGAATAAATGCAAACATCATGCAAAACATGATAATCATTTAGCATTTAAGAGCATGAAGACATTCAATCATATCTTACGAGAACATGTTATCATTTTGAAACACATATGTGGGATGCAAGTAATCTAGGTTCGCTAAGGAGGATCCTAATTACTCCTTGTTCAAAATGAAATCCTAATGGGAGATAAAGTTGACCGATGCAAACTATCTTTAGTCAAATGTAGGAATGAAAAATTTTGAAGTTAGAGAATGAGTATGAGACTATCACTAGTGGTGCTCAATTCAGGCTAAACACGACCATTTTTACGGGTTATACCACGAACCCAACTTCTCTCCTGGAAGCAATTCAACCGTTAGGTCAAATTGAATTTCTAGTACGATAGGTTCTCAAGTAGTCATTTTCATGATAGAAAAATTTAAATTCCTATATTTGCCTATCGAAGTATAGCAAAGATGATATTAGCTTATTTCGCTAATACATGGCCTAATATGACTTAACTAATCATATTTTGAAAGTTGGTTAAGAAGATGACATGTCTTACACAATATCATACCAAAGGCAAGCACAATGTTTCAATCTTGTTTTTGAGATTTAGAGGTTATTGAGTTTAGATGGTGCATCTCATGATCTCTTGGACAACATCTGTGTTTATTGAGTTGTTATTTTAGCATGATTTGGTTTTATAGAACCAAGAGATGCCTTAATGTGATACAATGTAGAATCTGCTACATTAAAAGTGTTTCAAGAATGTTCCTTTGCATATCTAGATAAAAGAATCTAGTAAGGTTACTTACCACAATAGATCTTGTGAGTATTATATGATGTATGATTGAAATGATACGTATTGTATCTTTCAACAAATATGCTTTTATAAGAGGAAATTTATCACTCTTACGAATGCTTAGTAAAACAAGTATTTTAGTGTATGACCAATTTTACTTGTTTATGCAATGACACATGTTGTATTGGGCTCAAATCTAATATCCTATATTTGTTAACAAGATGCAATGTATTCTCTTTTAACACAACCATTCATGTTACAAAGGGAATGAGATGCATATGATATAAATTATCCTTTGTCAATCTTTTGATAAGAGAAATACATGTGATTTTCTCGAAGATTGATGACGTACAAAATAGTTAATAACATATTATGTGTGACACTTTTACTTGACATGTGATTTTGAGTGTTGAGTCGTTCATGAGCAAAGTTTACATGTGTTGTTTGTTTGCTCGTGTTTGGTTTTTCGGAAATGACACATTTACTAATTGCATTGCAAGGTAAATTACTTGAATATTTCGGATGAAACATCCAATTTATCAATCCTACTTAGTTGTGTATTTTATCCATCTTTTAAACATATAAGTTTAATGTTTGGAACACAACCATTGGAAAAGAAGACTCAATATGACATCTTCAACACAAGTGTGAGTTATGATTCGATACATATTATTTTCATCTTGAGAGGATGTCATTATTTTCATAACAACCGAGTGTGATTGAGTATGTAGATTCAAGATAATATATTTTGTTATATTTTGATGTTATCTTGAAGCTAGACAAATAATGACTCCAATTTTATGTCCATACTCGAAAACTTGTCAATTAGATTCGGTGATGGTATCAATCATAATTTGAATAATGAATTGATATGTACTCGAAATCTTTCTTGACCCTCATGATCACTCCTTTAAAAAGAAAATAAAAATTAAGCAATGTGTTCCATTTATTCTAATTCTAGTTGTATGTGTAAAGTTAATGACATATTGACTTAACACTTCGAGATTCTCATTTATTTTTGTGTGCGAAAAACTATTTGTTGGGTTTTAAAGGCTGCTACAAGTTAATGTTGCTGATATTGTTAATACTGCTCAGGGATTACAAAGGAAATACTACAAGTTATTAATGCTGCTGGTTACAAAGTTAATGCTGCTTATGGAAAGATAATGTTGCTGCAAGATTAATACTGCTAGAACACTTAGTTAGTATTGCTAATATGTTATTAGTGTTGCTAGAGTATTAGAGTCGGTTATTATGTATAGTATATTTAGATAAATATAGAAAAGATTCTATAGAGATTTATCTTGTAAAGAAAGTTATTGTAACCCGACTAGGACTCCTTAGTCTATAAAAAGAGGACCTAGGGCATAGATGAATTAATAGTTTTACGATTTACTTCAAGGTTTTGTAACCCTAATACTCAGAGAGTATTCGTATTATTAATAATATTGAAGTGTTTAGTGTGATATTCATTGTTCATTGTTTAGTTCTTCTTAAGATCAAATACAAGATTCCGCATTGTGTTTGATAAACCACATGACAGTTTCTATACCTAGTTGTGTTAGATTTATCTAGCATAGCTAAACCTTTACAAGCTAAGGGATTCGATCAAGTGCTCAACTGGGATCAACAAGTAGTATAAGAGCTTGTGATCTAGAGACTGTGAATCAAGAAGAACCTGTAGGATCGTTTATAGCTCGAGAGAAGACAAGGACTCAGAATCTACTCACATGATTACTGCATCATAGGTCTCCATGCTCAAGCCTGGAGAATATGAGCTATGGAGGATGAGGATAGAGCAGTACATCCAGATGGTTGATTACTCTATGTGGGAGGTCATAGAGAATGGTAATCAACTACCTATAACTGAAACTTCTGCTGAGGGTGTTATCACTATAATGCCTATCAAGACTGCTGAAGACAAGGCTCAAAGAAGGCTTGAAGTAAAGGCCAGAAGTACTTTTATGATGGGGATTCCTAATGATCATCAGCTGACCTTCAACCATATCAAGGATGCTAAACAGTTGCTAAAAGCAATTGAGACAAGATTTGGAGGGAATGCTGCAATCAAAAAGATAAGGAAGAACCTTTTGAAGCAACAATATGAAAATTTTGCTGCTTTAAGTTCTAAAAATCTTGATCAAACTTTTGACAGGCTTTAGAAACTCATCAGTCAATTGGCACTTGTAGAAATCAAAATTTCTCAAGAAGATGTCAATCAAAAGTTCCTGAGAAGCTTATCACCACAGTGGAACACACACACTGTGGTATGGAGAAACAAGGATGATCTTGATACTATGAGTTTGGATGATCTGTACAACAACCTTAAAGTTTATGAACCTGAAGTTAAAGGGTCATCTAGCTCATCAACAATCACACAAAACTTAGCTTTTGTGTCCTCCTCAAACAACAGTTCTAGCAGTCCTAATGAAGTAGTTAATATTGCTCATGGAGTTAGTACTGCTGGCACTCAAGTTAATGCTGCTGGGTCTACAACCCTTGATAACTTGAGTGATGCTGTTATTTATGCTTTCTTGGCTGGTGCATCTACTAGTTCTCAAATGATTCATGAATATTTGGAGTAGATCCATCCAGATGATCTTGAAGAGATGGACTTGAAGTGGTAGATGGCAATGTTGACTGTGAGGGCAAGAAGATTTTTGACCAAAACTGGAAGAAATCTCATGATTGTTGGGAAGGATACCTTGGGTTTTGACAAATCCAAGATTGAATGCTACAACTGTCACAGGAAGGGTCACTTTGCTAGAGAGTGCAGAGCACCAAGGAACCAAGACAACAAGAGTAATGAAGTTTCAAGGAGAGTTGTACCTGTAGAAACTACAAATTCTACAGCTTTGGTGTCTCAATGTGATGGTCTTAGAGCATATGACTGGAGTGATCAAGCTGCTGAAGGACCTAACTTTGCTCTTATGGCCTACTCTTCTGCATTAAGTTCTGATTCTGAGCTATCTAACAGTTCTAGTTGTTCATATAAGTCTTGTTTGGATACCGTTGAAGAACTAAAGGCTAGAAATGAAAAGCTAATGAAAGAAGTAAAAATGTTAAAATTGGACAATTTAGGCTATAAAGTAGGTCTAAAATCTGTTGAGGAAAGACTTGACTTTTTCAAACAAAATGAGTTAGAATATGTAGAAAAAGTAAATGTTCTTGAAAGTAAGCTTTTTGTAAAAGAAAATGAAGTTAATGTACTTTCTAAAAGATTAGAAAAGGATGAAAAAGAAAAAGATGCAGCTTATAAGGAGTTAGAAAAACATCAAGTTAAGGTTAATAAGCTTGAGTTTGCATCAGAAAGTGTTAATAAGATAATTGAGTGTCAGTTAATGAGGAGAGGTAGTGGCATAGGTTATCATGAAGTTCTTCCTTCAATAACAGGAAAGTATGTTACTCCTATTCCAGAATTGTCTTGTTGAGTGAGTCAATGTTAGTCTTTATGAAAAGTAGTGAATCTAATGAGACAAACCTAAGACTGAAACAAAGTATTCTGATGCACCTATATTGAGGATTGGTGTCTGATGATGATGAGGAAAGGAAAAGGATAAACCTAAGGTTGAGAGTTGTAACAGTCAAACCTAGTGTTGAGCAGATTAATTTTGTCAAACTAGTTTTGGTAAGAAGGTGTCTAAGAAATTTGTTAAGTAAACTGAGAAACCTAGGCAGATCACAAACAGGCCTAGAGTAACCAAAGAAGTTGAATGAATGATATCTCAAAGGTTAGAAGTGACTTTTGAGATGATCAATAAGGCTTGTCATCATGTGGTAGTTTTGAAACTTACAAGAGAATGTTATTACTATCAAAACCAGTGTGGAACTATGCTAGGAGGGTGGATCATAGAAGTTTTTCAAGAATACTCACCAATGCTAAAGAAACTGGTTCCGAAGAGCAGTACAAATAAAATATGTTGTAGTATCAGTTTACAACTGCTAATCAAAATGTTTCAAAAACAAGCAGTAGAGTAAACATAATACTGCTAGATTTCAATGTTAGTACATCACCAACACCAAAAGGACAGTAAATGGTGCAAATAAAATTGTCAAAGTTTTCAAACAAAGCACATTTCCCACTGTAAAACAGCCCATTCAAAAGCCAACAACTATTAGTGCTGCTAAGGCAAAAGCAGTAGTTAACACTGCTGAGCCAAAAGTAATAACTGATACTGTTTTGGGAAATCATTTTTATGCTGTGAAGTCCTCAGCTTGTTGGGTCTGGAAACCAAAAATTAAAGTTTTAGATCATGTTTCCAGACACAGCAGTGCATCTATAGTTTTAAAGAGATATGATTATGTAGATGCACAAGGCAGATCCAAGTCAGTATTGGCTTGGGTCCCTAAAATGAACTGATTTTCTTACTTTATGTGCAGGGCAATCCACAAGTGGAATTGGAAGATAAAGGAGTATTTGACAGTGGATGCTCAAGGCACATGACTGGAAACATATCCTATCTTGAAGATTTTGAAGCTATTGATGGAGGATATGTTGCTTTTGGGAGTAATCCCAAAGGAGGGAAAATCACTAGTAAAGGTACTATAAGGACTGGAAAATTAGATTTTGATAATGTGTACTTTGTCAAAGAGCTTAAGTTCAATCTCTTTAGTGTCTCACAAATGTGTGACAAAAAGAATAGTGTTCTTTTTACTGATACTGAATGTATCATCTTATCTCCTGACTTTAAGTTGACTGATGAAAGTCATGTTCTACTTAAAGTTCTAGAACAGACAACATATACAGTGTTGATTTAAAGAATATGGTTCCCAAAAGAGGTTTGACTTGTCTCTTTGCAAAGGCCACATCAGATGAATCTAAACTTTGGCATATAAGACTTGGTCATTTAAATTTCAAAACAATGAATAAATTGGTTAAGGGAAACCTTGTGAGAGGTTTACCTTCAAAAGTTTTTGAAAATTCTGAAATCTGTGTTGCTTGTCAGAAGGGAAAACAACATAGAACTTCTTGTATGGCCAAAGTAGTGAACTCTATTAGTCAGCCATTACATATGTTGCACATGGATTTATTTGGACCAACATTTTTAAGGAGTTTAATGAAAAAGATGTATTGCCTAGTTGTCACAGATGATTATAGTAGGTTTACTTGGGTGTTCTTTTTAGCAACTAAGGATGAAACAAGTAGCATTCTTAAGGCTTCCATAACCAAGGTAGAAAACCTAGTTAATCATAAGGTTAAAGTGATAAGATGTGACAATGGAATTGAGTTCAAGAATAGGGAGATGAACCAGTTTTGTGAGATGAAAGGTATTGAGAGACAGTATAGTGTAGCTAGAACTCCTCAACAAAATGGAGAGGCTGCGAGGAGGAATAAGACACTTATTGAGGCTGCTAGAACAATGTTAGCTGATTCTAAATTACCCACTACTTTTTGGGTTGAAGCAGTTAATACTGCTTGTTATGTACAAAATAGGAGTAAAGTAGTTAAGCCTCATAACAAGACCCCTTATGAACTTTTACATTGTAGAAACCCATTGCTGGATTTCTTAAGACCATTTGGGTGTCCTGTTGCTATCTTAAATACCATAGATCACCTAGGAAAGTTTGATGGAAAGGCTGATGAAGGATTCTTTGTTGGATACTCATCAAATAGCAAAGCTTTTAGAGTATTCAATAGTAGGACTAGGAAAGTGGAAGAGAACTTGCATGTTAGGTTTAGTGAAAGTACACCTAATGTTGCAGGGAGTGGACCAAACTGGCTGTTTGATATTGATTCTCTAACCAAGACTATGAATTATGAGCCAGTTGTTGTAGGAACAGAGTCTAACATGTGTGCAGGTACAAAAGCAAGTAATGATGCAGGTCAAGATCCAGGACATGACAAAGATTATATTTTGTTGCCTATTTGGACTGTTGATCCACCTTTCACAACCCCAGAGTCAAAGAGTTCACAAGCAGATGACTTTGATGAAGCTACTAATGATGATAAAGAGAATGGTGATCAAGAGTTGCATGGAGAAAAGAAGTCTGATGATCAAGCTAAGGATGATGTATCAGATGATATTAACACTGGCAGTTCTAACTCAGTTAATATTGCTAAGCCAAGTGTTAATGCTGCCAATGAAGAAATTAACACTAGCAATATTAATTCTGTTAATACTGCTGAGCCAAGTGTTAATGTTGCTAGCAAGCAAGGCATATCTTTTGATGCTGATGTCTACCAAAATGATCCAAACATGCCTATATTGGAAGACATTTATCCTGATACTGATGAAGATGTACTTGGTGTAGAGGCTGACTTAACCAATATGGAAGATGAGATACCTGTCAGTACTATTCCAACTACAAGAGTTCACAAGAATCATCCTAAGGAACAGATAATTGGAGAACCAAAGTTTGTTGTTCAAACAAGGAAAATGGTTAAAGATTTGAAGGAACAAGGTTTCTTTGCAAGATCCCTTCATCAAAGAAACAGTCATAAAGACCTTCAAAACTATTTATTTACATGTTTTTTTTATCACAAATAGAACCCAAGAATGCTCACAAAGCATTACAAGATCCAAGCTGAGTGGAAGCTATGCAAGAAGAACTTCTACAATTCAAGCTTCAAGAAGTTTGGACTCTGGTAGATTTGCCTAATAGGAAGAGGGCAGTTGGTACTAAGTGGGTTTTTAGATGCATGAGGGATGAAAGAGGCATTGTGGTTAGAAACAAGGCAAGGTTAGTAGCTCAAGGATACACACAAGAAGAAGGTATTGATTATAATGAAGTATTTGCTCCAGTTGCAAGAATTGAGGCTATCAGATTATTCTTGGCCTATGCTTCATACAAAGACTTTGTAGTGTATCAAATGGATATTAAAAGTGCTTTTCTGTATGGGACTATTGAAGAAGAAGTTTATGTCTCACAACCACCTGGTTTTGAAGATCTTAATTTTCCTGACAAGGTTTACAAGGTGGATAAGGCACTATATGGTTTACATCAAGCTCCCAGAGCTTGGTATGATACATTGTCAACATACCTGTTGGACAATGGTTTTAGTAGAGAGAAGATTGATAAAACTTTGTTTATCAAAAGGCACAAAGATGATATCTTGTTAGTTCAAGTTTATGTTGATGACATCATCTTTGGATCAACACACAAGGCTTTATGTGTTGAGTTTGAGAAGCTTATGCATGAAAGATTTCAGATGAGCTCAATGGGAGAACTTACATTCTTTTTGGGACTTCAAGTTAGACAGAAAGAAGATGGCATATTTATCAGTCAAGATAAATATGTGGCTGAAATTTTGAAGAAGTTTAGATTTACAGATGTGAAGCCTGCAAAGAACACTATGGAAACATCCAAGCCCCTGCTCAAAGATGAAGATGGTGAAGAAGTTGATGTTCATTTGTATAGATCAATGATTGGATCATTGATGTATCTTACAGCTTCAAGACCTGACATAATGTTTGCTGTCTGTGCCTGTGCAAGATATCAAGTCACACCAAAAGTTTCACATCTTAATGCAGTGAAAAGGATTTTTAGATACTTGAAAGGTCAACCAAGATTAGGCCTTTGGTATCCAAAAGATTCACCTTTTGACTTGATTGCATACTCTGATAGTGACTATGCTGGAGCTAGCTTGGATAGAAAATCAACAACAGGAGGTTGTCAGTTTTTGGGGAGCAGGTTGATTTCATGGCAATGTAAGAAACAAACTGTGGTTGCAAATTCCACAACTGAAGCTGAGTATGTTGCTGCTTCAAGTTGCTGTGGAAAAGTGCTCTGGATTCAGAATCAGTTACTGGACTATGGGTACAATTTTATGCATATCAAAATATACATTGATAATAACAGTACTATGTGCATTATTAAAAATCATGTTTATCACTAAAAAACAAAACGTATTGAGATAAGACATCACTTTATAAGAGATTGTTATGAAAAGAAGTTAATTCAAATTGTTAAAATCCATACTGATAACAATGTTGCAGATTTTCTCACAAAAGCCTTTGATGTGGGTAGATTTCAATTTTTGGTTGTTAGTATTGGAATGGTAAATCTTTGAAAAATTCTTATCTCTTTTTGTTTTTGTAAAGGTTTATAAGGATTAGTATTGTTATTAGGATAATAATTTGTTTCTGCTGCCAAGTTTTTAGTACTGCTAGTTAAAATTAGTATTGCTAATTTAGTATTGCTAGACTACTTAGTATTGCTGTGTTAATGTTGCCAGTTATACTTAGTATTGCTAAGTATAATTGATGATGTGATTCTTGTAAATTGTGTTATGTTTGTGGTTTTGTGTTTTTGGGACTAATCTTTTGCAGGATAAGCTGAGAAAATTGTTGGAGTGATGATTAAAAAGCTATTTGGTGTGGAAATTGAGTTTATGCGGCTAGGCATAAGTTAGTGCGGCTATGCCTAATTTAGTGCTGCTAGGGTTCTGCTGCTGTGTTTCAAAGAACAGGGTACTGTTTCATAAATAGGAACGATTAAGGGTTTATATCCTTCACTCATTCCCAAAAGTTAGTGCGGCTCGATCAAACCTCTTTCAAAACATAAACCCTAACTCTTTTTCTTCATTAATTGCAAATCCCAGCAAAATTCTACCAAAATCTTTCAAAATTCACAATGCCATCTCTGTCATTCGGTGATCAACACAACATGATTGCGTTTTTGAAAAAGCCCCAAGAAAGTGAAGGTTTTACTAAAGTCGTTGACTTTCTTAATGCTGCTCATATAAGGTATGCATTAACAGTGAATCCTACTATATATGTTTCCAACATCAAAGAGTTTTGGGCTACTGCAAAGGTCAACACTATTGATGAGGAAGTACAGATACATGCCCTTGTGGATGGGCAGGAGATTATTGTTACTGAAGCTTCTATTAGAGATGTTGTTAATCTTGATGATGCTGAAGGAATTAGTAATGTTCCAAATTCTACAATTTTTGAAAACCTTGCATTGATGGGGTATGAAAGCCAAAGTACTTCTTTAAAATTTTCAAAAGGGGCTTTCTCTCCACAATGGAAATTCTTAATTCGCACTATCTTATAGTGTCTTAGTCCAAAGGCTACTAGTTGGAATGAGTTTAGTAGCAATATGGCTTCTGCTATTATCTGCTTGGCTCAAAATCAAAGAGATCAACTTCTTATGGACAAACAATTTGTTGATAAAAAGGTTCATAAAAAGGTTTATACTGCTCTCTTTCATACTAAAAAGATTTTTGCTAATATGAAGAGAGAGGGCAAGGATTTTTCAGGCAGAGTTACACCATTGTTTCAAGCAATGTTGGAACTAAGTCAAAATCAGGGTGAAAGCTCAGCAATCCCAGCTAATGTTTATCACACACCCATTTTTTTGACATCCCTACCAACACAAAAGACCTATACCCGTAGGATCACTCAAAAGGGCACTCAACTACCTTAGGTTAGTGCTTGTATGGCTGCAGATGAGGTTGTGCATAAGGAGAGGGGTCACAGATTAAAAAGGGCTATCACTACTGCTACTAGCTTAGAAGCAGAGAAGGATAGTGATAACATAAGTAAGACCCAATCTAAGGCAACTTCTAATGAAGAATGTTCCTCTGGAACTGATTCAGGTGAAGGTCCCAGCCAACCAGATAATATGGGGGGTGTAGATGCTCAGACTAGGTCTGAGGCTATGCCTAACTCACCCTATGATGCACCACTCGGGAGAGGTAACACACTCCAAAGTGCTGAGGGTAGTCTGAAACTTATTCATGAATTGATGGCTACATGTACAAAATTGTCAAGGAATGTTCTTGGTCTCAAGAAGGAGCTTAAGCAGGTTAAAACTTCTCAAGGTACTGAAATCATAAAGTTGAAAAGAAGGGTTAGGTATCTTGAAAGTCTACAAAGGTCAAGAACACACAAAACAAAAAGGTTGTACAAGATTGGAACTACTTCCAGGGTTGAATCTTCTGAAGAAGCCCAGGGTTTGGAGAAGGATGTTTCCAAATAGGGGAGGAATACAAGCAAAGCTTCAGGGGAGGAAACTTTGGTAGATATGGATATGGATACTAGGGTAGATGTTGGAACTACTGGGGATGATGATGATAATGATGTAAATGAGTTTGTTGTTGCTGACCAACAAGGTAATGTTGTTGATGATGGTATTGAAAAGGTGGTTGAAGCTACTAAAGTGTTATTTGATGCTGCTACTATACTTAATACTGCCAATGAAGAAGTTAATATTGCTAGTGTTGAAGTTAATGTGGCTAGTGAAAATGTTGAAGTTAATGTGGCTAGTGAAAAGGTTAGTGTTGCTGAGACTGAAGTTAGTGCTGCAGCTACTCAAGGTGATGAAGACATGACTATAGCTCAAGTGTTATCAAAGTTGAAGAATGCAAGACCTAAGGCAAAAGGAGTTTTCATTAAAGAACCTGTATCAGCATCACCAACACCTGATTACAAATGATTACAAATCAACAACTATCTCACCATCTAACAAAGGCAAAGGGTTGTTGATTGAAGAACCAAAGCAAAAATTCAAGTTTCAGTCACCTAATCAACAACAACAACAAATGATTACAAATGATTACAAATGAAGAAGTTGCAAGACAAGTGCAATCTGATCTTGATGCTGAAGAAGAAGAGGCAAGAAGAAAGCAAGCTGAAAAAGGAGAACAAGTAAGTCTTGAACTTATAAATTCATGGGATGATATTCAACCTAAGTGTGAAGCAGATCACATGGTAGCTCAGAGAATGTGGGATGATGAACAAGAAGGGCTATCTTTGGAAGAAAAATCAAAGCTCTTTATGGAATTCATGAGACAAAAGAAGAAGTTCTTTGCACAGAAGAGAGCTGAAGAAAAGAGGAACAGACCACCAACTCTGGCACAGCAAAGGAACATTATGCAAACCTATCTGAGAAATATGGGTGGATGGAAACAAACTCAGTTCAAGGGGATGAGCTATGATAGAATCAAAAAGGAGTTTGACATACTTTTCAGAAGGGTTAACACTTTTATAACTATGAATGATGAAGAGTTGGAGAGCATGAGGTCTAAGAGGTCTGGAGAAAAGTTAGAATCTGAAAGCAGTAGGAAGCAGAAGGCAGATGAGCAACCAGAGCAAAAACAAGAGCAAACAGAGCAGTCTCAAGAGGGTAATAAAAAGGAAGCAGATAATCTACAGTAAATGACTGAAATTGTAGACAATGATGATGATGAATTTGTTGATGTTGTACCTTTGTAGACTAAAGGTCCTATCATTGATCGGAAGACTGGATATAATGGTAAAACTCCTTGGTGGGAGATAATCAGAGTTGGAGGACAGTCTAAAAGGTTTGTAACATTTCATCAGATGCTCAGAAATTTTGATAGAGATGATTTGGAGACCTTATGGGCATTAGTCAAGGCAAAATATGGAGATACAAGGCCAGAAAATATTTTGGATGTAGTTCTTTGGGGAGACTTGAAGATTATTTTTGAAGTATTTCATGAAGATAGAGTTTGGAGAGATCAATACAAAAGTAAAGTTATCCTCTGGAAACTTTTTCAAACATGTGGAGTTCATGTTGTGTAGATGAGAGGAGCTGAAATGTATATGCTAGTAGAAAAAGACTATCCACTGGCAAAAAGTACACTTGATATGATGCTTAATGGAACTGTTAAACTTCAAATTGATCATTGGAGTGAAATGGTAGTTCAGCTTCTTAGGAAACTGGAGAAACAACTTGGAGCTGATTACAAGAGAAAGACAAAGTAAGTGTTTGGAAACATCCTCCTGGTGAAGGTTTAAGCTTAGATTGAAACTTGATGATTTTGAAAGAAAATATCAAGTTTAGGGGAGGATTGTTTGGTTTTAAAGGCTGCTACAAGTTAATGTTGCTGATATTGTTAATACTGCTCAGGGATTACAAAGGAAATACTACAAGTTATTAATGCTGCTGGTTACAAAGTTAATGCTGCTTATGGAAAGATAATGTTGCTGCAAGATTAATACTGCTAGAACACTGAGTTAGTATTGCTAATATGTTATTACTGTTGCTAGAGTATTAGAGCCGGTTATTATGTATAGTATGTTAAGATAAATATAGAAAAGATTCTATAGAGATTTATCTTGTAAAGAAAGTTATTGTAAGCCGACTAGGACTCCTTTGTCAATAAAAGGAGGACCTAGGGCATAGATGAATTAATAGTTTTATGATTTACTTCAAGGTTTTGTAACCCTAATACTCAGAGAGTATTCATATTATTAATAATATTGAAGTGTTTAGTGTGATATTCATTGTTCATTGTTTAGTTCTTCTTAAGATCAAATACAAGATTCCGCATTGTGTTTGATAAACCGCAAGACAGTTTCTATACCTAGTTGTGTTAGATTTATCTAGCATAGCTAAACCTTTACAAGCTAAGGGATTCGATCAAGTGCTCAACTGAGATCAACACTATTAATTATTAAGTGTAATATTCTTAGTTTTTGACATATCATGAGTGTAAATATAATTATCTTAACAATTTTTATACAACATACGTAAAATACTAAATGTTTAAAACATTTTGTGTGTTGTTAGATCAATGCAAGTTTAATACATTTTCTTTTACTTAAATACTAATGTATTAATATGATATTTTATCTTGTTTAGACAACCCATGGTCAAGCAAGAAAAGAGGATGTATTGTTTTAGAGATCATGTTACGGATTTAATGAAAGTGTTAAATATTTTGAGGTGATATATTTTTTACACTTAAACCTATGGAAAAATAATTGTGTAAGACATTATCTTTCGACACACATGATCAACCAACTTACTTTCCATTCCTAAGAAGGTTACTAAAGCATTTTAAAACTTTCAAGATGTCGAAAACACATATGCAAGAAAAGTGGTCTATGCCTATATGCAGTGCAAAACCCATTATGCAATTTAGTGCAAGAAGTCTAGTCTAAGTCCTATTGACGCTTAAACCGGAAAACTAATAATCAACATATAGCAACAAGGCATGTAAAACGCTTGTGATTATAGATATAATTAGCTCAACTAAAGATAACTATAAGCACTCAAAAATATTAACTAACAATACTAAGACACAAAGAAAAATAAATAATCATTTAGCATAACACACAAAAATACTTATCGTCATTTGGTGTATTAAGTATAACAATGTACACTTAGCTTGATTTTATTTGAAAATGAATTATTTTCCACCCCACGTCAAAATATGATCAATTTCAACACTTTGAAAATATAAATACATCAATGTATGATGTTCTCTTTGTAATTTGACCAAAAATTTGTGCAATCGGCATGACCGAAAAAGACTCTTTGTTATGAATCAAAGACTTTTCGCAAATTTTACTTTACAATCAATTCAAAAAGTATTTTTAAATGAAAGTAGACTCAATTACATTTAAAACGATAGGTGGCACGACTTCTACGAACTTACGGTTGATTTTATATGAATTTTTAAAGAAAACCTAGTTCTGAAAAACAGATGAAGGTACCGTTAAATTTAGCGGTACCGTCCGTATTTAATGGTACCGTCCATTATATTTAACGGTACCGTGACCTATTATTACAGTTTTGAACAAAACCAATTTTCTCATCACAAACAAGTATTTGACATAACGAAAAAACGTAAAACTTAATAAACTAAATACCAAACGTATAAAATATATATTAAGTAACATTTTCACGTTTAGGACTAAGAAAAATATTTACGAAAATATATTTACTATAAAACAAGGAGTTTTCCCAAACGCTCCTTTCAAAACCGCATCACTTTACGACTCGTTCTATAGACATGACCGGACACTTACAAACTCTATTCTTTCATTTGTTTAAGAAAACCTTCAAACTATTATGACAAAGTATACTTAACAACAAAACTTGTAAGTATTAAGCAAGTAAATACTTTTCATATTATATCCCCCTTCATGGGTAATTTGATACATGGATCGTACTCAATTTTGAAAACCATTTTTTTTTTAAAATTTGAGCGACGTGGCTCTGGTACCAATTGTGGAAAACGTAGAGGGGGTGAATACGTTCCCGTTTGAAAACATAAAAAAACTTTTGTATCAAGCACCCGATCAAGTGTGACTTAATATGACAAGTATCAACACTAGTCTTACTAGAACTAGTGATAATATAAAGCAACAAGTAAGGCATGTCACACTAGCACAAACTTAGACATATTATAAATAACATGCCATGAAACAAACACAACCATCACAATGCAAGCTACAAACTACACAAGTATAAATGCAACACAAAATATAAATGTAAAGCTATAAATGCTAAAATAAAGCGTAAAGAGATAAGTAAAGAAAGCGCAAACCGGACAAGAAAATTTATAGTGGTTCGGTCACGAAGCTCCCCTTCGCCCTACTCCACTCCTCGAGTACCCAACTCGAGAGTTACTTCACTAATCAACAAGCTCCCTTCTTGGCGGAGAAAACCATACAACTTCGCTTACAATATTTTTCGACACTAAGCTAGATGTCAAGTTCTTCTTCGGGTACAACCAAACCCGTTAAGTTTTATGGCCCAACATAACAAACCTTGTGTTTTAAGGCCTAAACACATAAACCTCATCGCTTACATTATTTTCTGACACTAAGCTAGATGTCGAGTACTAATCTAGCTAGTACCAATCTCACTCACGATCTACCCAATCCTCACAAATCACACAAGCTACAAGATCCACATGATCTACACTCGATCGACCCGATCTACTCACGATCTACCCGATCTACTCAGTATCTACCCGATCAACACGATCTACACGATCTTCACTTGATCTACCCGACCTATACACGATCTACATGATCAACTCAATCTACATGATCTACATGATCAACCTAAGTATGGTGACAAGAACTTGATGTATGAAGACATACAAGGAGTGCGTAACAAGTGTTACGAGTGCACTAAACTATGACTACAACACTTTGTATCTTTGTGATACTATGTGTTCTTCTCTTGCACTATTAGAGGAATGAAAGTGGTCACTTGAATGGATGATTGGATCACTCTTAAACAAAGATAAACTAACTACATGATCAAAGAAAGTGGATTGGAGTGGGTGGATAAAGAACAAAAAGTTCTGTGTGAAAAACCTTACCAAAATGTGTAAAATGGTCCTGTTGGATATTGGATATCATAACACAATGTTGAATTTAAGTCTTAGCCGAATTCAAGAAGATTAGAGAGAGAAAGTAAGATGTTCTAGTGAGAGAAAATGTAGTAGATTAGATTAAGTGCAAATGAACATCCAACCCTTTCCCTTGGGTGGGAAAGGGTATTTATACATACATATTACACGCCCCACATGGGCTGTGGAGTGAGCTGACATTGGGTAATGACCCGACCCACTTCCACAAATATTACTATTACTAAAGTAGTATTACGATAACTATACTAATACTAATAAGCCTACGAGCTAACTTAATGCTAACAGATACTCGGGGTGACCGAGTCTTTCATATGAATATTTATATTCCTAACAATCTCCCCCTAAGGGAGGTTACCCCGGAAATTATAATTTGAATTCTAGCATTCTAATGAACATAATTTCTTAGCTCGTAGTCTTTGATTCTTCATACTTGATAAGCTTTGTACTTTAAGTCGTGATCTTCTAATGAATGTTCCTTTGGTAAGTGTGATTGTTCATTACAATCATCGAATTTGGTAGTTTGTGTGTCGTTCTCTTTGTACAGTTGCATCCTTGTGATAAAGTGATCATTTGACCGGCATGCTCACACTTTTCTGGATCATGATGTTCAGCATCAGAGTAACGAAAGCGATGTTGGCAGTCTTTCTTTTATCATGATTTCATGGATTATGATGATGAAGTGTGAGAATGGGGTGATGAATCGACATCATTTTTTCAATCATCTGCAACCGCCAGGGATTCCTGCATACGACAGTTAGCAATAAAACGTCCGGTACTTACAGGTTCGGACTTCGAGATTGTTAACAGCATAGTGTGAAAACTTTCTCTAATCCTTACCAAGGCCATTCCAAAATCGGATACCCCCAAGAGGGCTTACAAAATCTACCGAAGTACATCAACGATTAGGTGAGTCGCTGGAGTTCACTCCACGACTGTAGACCATTTGAAACCGCCGCGACCACTAAGCGTAATTGTAACACCCCAACCCGAAAAGGGTAAAGATATCACAAAAATGGTTTCATATCAGATCAAAACAAAGCATACATTTACAGTAATACAAGAATCTCAAAGGTTACAAATGAAATACTGAAATTTCAAGGCTACAAAGGAAACAAAAGCTAAATACTAAGTCTGCAAAAGCAAATTCTTCTAATAGTCTCTACTTCAGAATAACTATCAAGGTCTTCTAAGTCCAAACGTCTCTTCACTCATTCCCAGCTTCCAACTAAAAACCTGCCGCATGGAAAGAAATGCGGCTGAGCTTAAAAAGCCCAGTGAACAGATATATATAAACGAAAGCAAAAGCAAATGATTCGAACATGATATAGATTAGTGCATTGGGTTTACAAAAGTATAGTCAAAGAGTACAAGGTAAAGAAGAAAAGGGTAGGTCAGTAATCCACCACGAGCCTGAACACAAACCAAATATAATAACCATGTCTTCCAAGTCATAAAGAGGGGAGACCTCTCAGATAATCAGATAATATGAGGGGTGTCCTCATTCTTCAAATAGAGTAGCTAGCTCCCGAACTTGTGAAAGACGTGGATTGCACCCAGCATCAATCACCGAACAATATATAATATCAAATCATGTTAAGTCCACGAACACGGACACGAACCTAGGACTGCAACCCATACGCCCCCCGAACAATAATATAGGCCATAATAAATATAATGTGCATGCAACGAACAATATGGGGACGGTGTGTAACATCACTCGAACACACTGGAGTCATGCCATTGGTGCATCAATGACACGGCCATGTTACCTTCATGGCTAGGAAACGAACTTGGCTCGGGTATCAAACTGTAGGGTCAAAGGTCAAAGGTTCAAAGGTCCGAACTATAGCAAAGGTTCAAATAGTCTAAGTCATCGAACAATAGTCAAAGTCCAACTATCAAAGGTTCATAGCAAAGGGTTCATATCCAATATCAAAGTCAAACGAATCCAAACGAACTGATCAGAGGTTCATAATCAAATGGTTCATTTAAAGAAATCTTTATCAAATGGTTTTCATCAAAAATGATCTTTATTAACAATTTTCACAAAAGTAGTCTTTAAAAGTAATTTTCATAAAAGTTTAGTAAGGTTCCAAATAAGAGTGGTATCGCATATTTCATAAACATCATTTTAAAATAAGTTTTTCCTCAAAACATTTCCATGATATAATTAAAAAGGTTTTCACATCTAGTTACCAAAATCAAATGAACCTTCGAAGCATCAAGTGATACGAATACTAATATCCCAAGGTAACGAACGAATATCAAACGGATCATTATAGAGGCTCAAAGCGAAAAGGGTCATATCGAACATCAAAGTCAAAATGAATCAAACAAACGAACCAAAGTGTAGGGGAACATAGCAATGGCTTAGGGAATCTTAAAAACGAATCAAGATCAATGAGTCATGAGAGGAGAAAACACCCTTACTGAAAAAGGGTAGAATATCTGTACCTTATACCGCAGGTGAAAACACACAACAGAATAATAAAGATCGGAAGCAAATCTCCATCTTCAGCGGATCTACACGAATACATGGTCGTCTTAATATCTTCTTTAAATCAGATTTCTCATTTTAGTCGGCTTTCCATTTTTAGCAGGTTTCCTCAATTAGTAAGTTTCCATCCTTTATCTTTACGAATTTACACTTTATACTTTTTAGTTTATAAATTTACAAAATAAACCTTATAATTATATGAAATACAATCTAACCCTTTTCATGTTTATTTTTACACATCAAGCCCTCTATTTTACCAAATTACACAATAACCCTTTAATTTAAATAATAATACGAATCAGTCCCATCTTTGTATAAATTACAAAACAAGTCCCTCAAATTTATTTAATTACAAAACAAACCTTTAATTAATTATAAATACATATCCGATCCAATATATTTCCATATTTACATATCTAACCTTCAATTAATCAAAAGTACAATTTATACCCCTCATAATAAAGTTTACGAATCCAACCCTAAATTTCCAGAATTTACAAAATTAGTCCTTTATATTTTACAATTTACAAATCGGATTCTAGGTTTTATACGATTGCAAAATAACCCTTTATCTTACAAATTTTACACAAAATACCCTCATATTATATTTTTCACGACATGCCCCTGGTCCAATATGACTTACAAAAATATCCCTCGCTTTTATAAAAATGACAAAACACACCCTTTTAGTTTTTTTATTATTCAATCGGTATAACATATTATTTACAAAACCCTAACCCTAATTCTTCCAATCATCAAATAATCATTATATCATCATCAAAATACATTTATTAACCAGATCTAATCATAAAATACAAGCCCTAATTCGTTAGGTAGGGTTTTCTTATTTTAACTCGTTTTTCCCTTATAACCGATTAGAAACAAAATCAACAAATGATATTCTAGGCTTTAACAAATGAAACAAACATTTTTCCAGAGTGGTATGGTGATATTAGAACTCAGATAAAATAGCTTCGATTCCCAGAAAATTCATATGAACGCGTTCAGATTTATTTTTGTTTTTAGGGTTTAATAATTCGTAAATTTTCATTCGATCATTGGAGCTTGCATGATTCGATTTAGCCATTTTATTTAGATCATATCTGATGTAAAGAGAGCTAGAAAAATACCAGATGAACTTTAGATCGAGCGGAATAGGCGTACGAATTTTACACCACACGGATTGAATAATCGACACAAGAAAACTCCCACGTTCGACCCAGCTATTCCACGACCCCAAACTTATTTTTCCTAGCCTCCTTGGACCTTGATGATCACCAGAAAAATGCTCTATGGCTTCCAGAAAATCGGATGAACAAGAGAGGAATTTTGGTGGTTATTTTAGGGTTTTCGGTATACAATTATGGGAGGAAACTAAATAAAAGGGTAAGGGCCGAGTGATGGGGGAAAATGGCTGAATACTCGGTCCAACCATTAGACAAAATCAGCAAATTGAAATCTCTAATCATTTCCTAATTTATTTGTAGTTATCTCCATTTTAAATGATTTTCAAAAACAATTAATTAAATAAATAAAACTAATTCGGTTCATGTATAATACTTTGAGGTGTAATAATAATTTTTTTGGACATGTACAAATGTTAAAAGGTTGTCTCAAAATTATTTCATTTCATATGTAGCTCATTACTCAAGGTTTGGAATTAATTTGGTGCTTTATATATGCTTTAATTAAATTTTAAAGTTTCAGAGGCATTTTGGTCATTTTGCAAGCTTTCAAATTTTGGGTTTTATAACTTCTTCCCCTCTAAAAAAAATTTTTCGTCCTCGAAAATTAAAGTTGCAAAGTTAAACGAAGTCGTAGCAAGTCGTAAACGATCATCGCAAACATTCTCGTGCCCGAGGTGGTTCTTCCAAAAAGATCTTCAAACCAAATAGTTTCTCATGACTCAAATCAAAACGAGGTGGATTCAAATTTCACAGAAGGAGACAAAATAAATTGATTCAGAACAAAAGGTCCATGCAACATAAAATGGACGATAGGTGAATCTTCAGGAAACTTAATGGAATGCGAACAAGATTTCCAATCAAATTGACTGTGTCAACAGCAGAGAGCTCTTCACGAAGTTTTCCAGATTTATAACTGAGGTTAACAGAATGCAAAACTAGAGTCCAAAATCATCCAGATATCTAATGAACGAAAACAAAGTATACGCATAGGTAGAATGAACCTAAAATCTCACTAATCACGGATAGTCCAACGGAGATCAAATTCTAAACTTCTTAGGTACTTCCCAAGATATCCTATGCCCACAATAAGTGCACGTTATATGATGTAAGTATTATCACGTTGGCCAGACGTCATAATACTGGCACCATATAAATATGCCCTCATGATGGTCATACTTTATCTCAAGTCGTAATCAAAACCACTTATCTTAATCCACCTAGTACTTCGATAGTCTCAAAGGTCAACAAGATCAAATGTCATAGTCAAGTGGAAAAACAAAACTATTCGCAAGAGTATCAAAATCCCAGATTGCCTAGCAGAAGTGAGGTACGCCGTCACAAGCATCATATCTTCCACAACTCGCCAAAATATCTCAAAACAAAGCCATCACCGAACATACGAAAATAAATACGAACTGAAATACTTTTAGGGAACTTAAATCATAAGAGGATCTTATTACTTTATAACGAAACTTAAGAGGGTCAACGGAAATGAAAGTTAGTCGCCAATAACTTCGGCCTTCATTGAATCAATTCTTCCAAACATAAAGGGCCTGTTTCAAATTTTCGTTCGTTCAACACGTCCAATCTCTTCAAGTCCGGTTAATCTGTCTTCGTTGTCCATCAATCAGGAAGTGAAACCAAAATCGGGAACTTGTGTCTGGTTCGTCGAGCCTCCTGCAGTTCTTCTTGGAATGTGATGGAGTCATGTGAATTACTGGCACGATCTTTAAATCTCTTCATCATCCAGTCTGCTTCCGCTCTCAATTCATCTTAGTACAACCAAGATGAATAGGGAAATGAGACTGCATGTCTTCATCAGCTCTAGGTTCGCCATCTTGACTAGAATCTCTTCTTCTGCATCGCCAACACTTCCGCCTTGTAAGGAATGTCTTCTCTCATCAGGGTAGCCACCGTTGTTGTCAACTCCAGGTTAGGTATTGAAGTAATTCTTCTGATATGCTTCTATTTGTCTTGATGCATACGAAAAACCTTCTGTGCTGTAAGGGAGTATAACCGAGTCTCTTTCTGGAATGCCCCAAAATTCGCTCCGTCCGAAGGTATGGAAGCTAATTTCTATTTCAGCTTTTTCCAAAACTCCATTCTCAATCAAACTAAGCTGTTTCTCTCGGTTCACAAAATTTCTCAATGGTATCGCAACTTGTAAACATTATCCAGAATTCTTCTGCAAAATTCAAAAAGGTTTCAGTTCTTCATTCTGTCATCGGTCTTGACCACTTGGTGATAGTTTTCAAAACTTGCGGAATTTAAAGAGATATCCTCAATTAAGAACATCGTTGTCTCAGAAAATATCAACTTCCCAGGAAGCACAAATGATCGACGAATTTCCTAACAAAGTGCAAAGATGAATTTTCATGCTCTTCCTCGTCTCCGAACGTACTATTAAGTCATACAATGTCCATTTATCCAAGTAGTCACGAGAAAACATTATTTATCAAATTCACGAAACAGTCAGAGCTTTAGCTAATACTACTAGCGTCACTAACCGTCATAGCAGTCGTTACGAATACGGAAGGCGATTTCAAGAATAATTTCAATTTACACTTCCATCTGAAAGAAACTTCGCGCTCTGAAATTGAACTGATACATAGACGTTTCAGGGTAGAGAAATAATGGTTCCTAACAGCAATACGGTTCATCTTCCAGTAATCACTACATATCTCCTGTCACCTTCCTTCTTAATTGCGAACGAAACTGCAATACGCCAAGAAGATACAAACTCACTTCTTGGTCTTCGATTGCTGCTCTTCCCGGTTGCTCAAATCAACTGGTATGATCCCGGACACATCTGAAAGACATCTTCGCTTGGTGACTAGACAATCTCTCGGTATCAAGTCGAATCCCACTTCACACTCCGGTGAAAAACTTGGTGGTTCAAAGAGGAATCATATTCAGAAAGTTCAGAGTGCCAAATAACTCTCAAGATGAGGTTCATTCATTGGTGTACGCAATGGGTTCTAGGAAAACTTCATGACCGCAAAAAATAACACACGAGTCTCCAGAGTAATAGTGATAGCAAAGGGTTTAACAATCGGTAATTGTAGTAGGGAGTTCAAAATTGTTTCAAACGCCAAAGGTGAGGCATAGAAAGGTAGTTGTTAGTATTTAAGTGATCGATCAATCAATTCCTTATCAGAATAAAACCGAAGTTAACTATCCAAAGATTAACAGATTAGCATAGCAAAACTTATCGTTCAAAGGTGAGAGGGAAACATTCTTATACTCGTGATTAAACACCACAAGACTTCTCATAGGGACAGAGATGGGTGAAACGAAATCAAATAGTGTCGGAAGATTCATAAACGTTTATCAAAGCAAAAGACAAATAACAAAATGTATCAAGTTCGTCATCGCCATGGAGATTCTCAGAATGCCCGAAGAGGCATCAAAATGATTAACGAAAGGATCAGAGGTCAGAGTCAAAATCTGAAGATAAGGATCAAATAGTGTCAGGCAATTACTATGCAATTCTCAACTCCTTCAAGATTTAATTAAGTTTCAAATCTTAGGTGGTGCAAAGCATAAGCTTTCAATTCCCAAAAGTGATATCAACATGATCTAACCAAAAGCAAGGCACGAATCAGAGTGATGCGGAAGCAATGATACTTAAACAATGCCTTATAGTCTATCCCTTCCTCACTGGTCAAAACTTACGTTCTTATAGGGAAATCTTAAAGCAAATTTTCAAAGGTTGTCTTACGAGCGCCTACAGGGAAAACTTAGTGGTCCTAACTTACACAGGCCAAGGGTAAATGTATTATGAATCGCAGCCTGTCTCTCTGATACAATAATTGTAACACCCCAACCCGACAAGGGTAAAGATATCACAAAAATGGTTTCATATCAGATCAAAACAAAGCATACATTTACAGTCATACAAGAATCTCAAAGGTTACAAATGAAATACTGAAATTTCAAGGCTACAAAGGAAACAAAAGCTAAATACTAAGTCTGCAAAAGAAAATCCTTCTAATAGTCTCTACTTCAGAATAACTATCAAGGTCTTCTAAGTCCAAACGTCTCTTCACTCATTCCCAGCTTCCAACTAAAAACCTGCCGCATGGAAAGAAATGCGGCTGAGCTTAAAAAGCCCAGTGAACAGATATATATAAACGAAAGCAAAAGCAAACGATTCAAACATGATATAGATTAGTGCATTGGGTTTACAAAAGTATAGTCAAAGAGTACAAGGTAAAGAAGAAAAGGGTAGGTCAGTAATCCACCACGAGCCTGAACACAAACCAAATATAATAACCATGTCTTCCAAGTCATAAAGAGGGGAGACCTCTCAGATAATCAGATAATATGAGGGGTGTCCTCATTCTTCAAATGGAGTAGCTAGCTCCCGAACTTGTGAAAGACGTGGATTGCACCCAGCATCAATCACCGAACAATATATAATATCAAATCATGTTAAGTCCACGAACACGGACACGAACCTAGGATTGCAACCCATACGCCCCCCGAACAATAATATAGGCCATAATAAATATAATGTGCATGCAACGAACAATATGGGGACGGTGTGTAACATCACTCGAACACACTGGAGTCATGCCATTGGTGCATCAATGACACGGCCATGTTACCTTCATGGCTAGGAAACGAACTTGGCTCGGGTATCAAACTGTAGGGTCAAAGGTCAAAGGTTCAAAGGTCCGAACTATAGCAAAGGTTCAAATAGTCTAAGTCATCGAACAATAGTCAAAGTCCAAATATCAAAGGTTCATGGCAAAGGGTTCATATCCAATATCAAAGTCAAACGAATCCAAACGAACCGATCAAAGGTTCATAATCAAATGGTTTTCATCAAAAATGATCTTTATTAACAATTTTCACAAAAGTAGTCTTTAAAAGTAATTTTCATAAAAGTTTAGTAAGGTTCCAAATAAAAGTGGTATCGCATATTTCATAAACATCATTTTAAAATAAGTTTTTCCTCAAAGCATTTCCATGATATAATTAAAAAGGTTTTCACATCTAGTTACCAAAATCAAATGAACCTTCGAAGCATCAAGTGATACGAATACTAATATCCCAAGGTAACGAACGAATATCAAACGGATCATTATAGAGGCTCAAAGCAAAAAGGGTCATATCGAACATCAAAGTCAAAATGAATCAAACAAACGAACCAAAGTGTAGGGGAACATAGCAATGGCTTAGGGAATCTTAAAAACGAATCAAGATCAATGAGTCATGAGAGGAGAAAACACCCTTACTGAAAAAGGGTAGAATATCTGTACCTTATACCGCAGGTGAAAACACACAACAGAATAATAAAGATCGGAAGCAAATCTCCATCTTCAGTGGATCTACACGAATACATGGTCGTCTTAATATCTTCTTTAAATCAGATTTCTCATTTTAGTCGGCTTTCCATTTTTAGCAGGTTTCCTCAATTAGTAAGTTTCCATCCTTTATCTTTACGAATTTACACTTTATACTTTTTAGTTTATAAATTTACAAAATAAACCTTATAATTATATGAAATACATTCTAACCCTTTTCATGTTTATTTTTACACATCAAGCCCTCTATTTTACCAAATTACACAATAACCCTTTAATTTAAATAATAATACGAATCAGTCCCATCTTTGTATAAATTACAAAACAAGTCCCTCAAATTTATTTAATTACAAAACAAACCTTTAATTAATTATAAATACATATCCAATCCAATATATTTCCATATTTACATATCTAACCTTCAATTAATCAAAAGTACAATTTATACCCCTCATAATAAAGTTTATGAATCCAACCCTAAATTTCCAGAATTTACAAAATTAGTCCTTTATATTTTACAATTTGCAAAATAACCCTTTATCTTACAAATTTTACACAAAATACCCTCATATTATATTTTTCACGACATGCCCCTGGTCCAATATGACTTACAAAAATATCCCTCACGTTTAACAAATGACAAAACACACCCTTTTAGTTTTTATTATTCAATCGGTATAACATATTATTTACAAAACCCTAACCCTAATTCTTCCAATCATCAAACAATCATTATATCATCATTAAAATACATTTATTAACCAGATCTAATCATAAAATACAAGCCCTAATTCGTTAGGTAGGGTTTTCTTATTTTAACTCGTTTTTCCCTTATAGCCGATTAGAAACAAAATCAACAAATGATATTCTAGGCTTTAACAAATGAAACAAACATTTTTCTAGAGTGGTATGGTGATATTAGAACTCAGATAAAATAGCTTCGATTCCCAGAAAATTCGTATGAACGCGTTCAGATTTATTTTCGTTTTTAGGGTTTAATAATTCGTAAATTTTCATTCGATCATTGGAGCTTGCATGATTCGATTTAGCCATTTTATTTAGATCATATCTGATGTAAAGAGAGCTAGAAAAATACCAGATGAACTTTAGATCGAGCAGAATAGGCGTACGAATTTTACACCACACGGATTGAATAATCGACACAAGAAAACTCCCACATTCGACCCAGCTATTCCACGACCCCAAACTTATTTTTCCTAGCCTCCTTGGACCTTGATGATCACCAGAAAAATGCTCTATGGCTTCCAGAAAATCGGATGAACAAGTGAGGAATTTTGGTGGTTATTTTAGGGTTTTCGGTATACAATTATGGGAGGAAACTAAATAAAAGGGTAAGGGCCGAGTGATGGGGGAAAATGGCTGAATACTCGGTCCAACCATTAGACAAAATCTGTAACACCCCAACCCGACAAGGGTAGAAGTGTCACATTAATGGTGACATATCAAAGCAAGTATAAACATACGACTTGAATAATACAAATGAGTTTCAATGGTTACAATGGAAAATCTGAAACTACAGGGTTACAAATGAGATATGCGATAATTACTAGGTCTGAATATAACTTTTCTGATCATCTCTAATCTAATTAGCTAGTAAGGTCTTCTAAGTCCAAGGTACTCTCCACTCATACCCAGCTTCCAAACTAAAACCTGCCGCGGGAAAAGAAACGCGGCTGAGCTACGAGAGCTCAGTGAACAGATATAACGGTAACAAGCAGTAAAGGTAAAGTAATGAAGTAAAATGAATGAATACCAGGTGTAACAAGAGTCAGGAATAGGAACATACAGGTTATACAAATATAACAGGATTATACTTAGTTACAGTAGACAGGTGTAAAGGTGTAATCCATAATCCCACCACATGCCCAGATCAGATCATGTCAAGTCAAATGTTAAGTCATGTATCATGTTACAGGGTAACAGTAATAATGATGGTGAGTAAAGGTTATAAAGTTATAAGGTCACAAGGTGCAGGGTAACAGAAATCCTCTACGAGCCCAGAAACAGTAACATGAAATCATAACACCATGCAGAGAGAAGTCCTCTCACTAATCCCAGAAATCAGATAATGGAGTAGCTAGCTCCCAGAGTGTGAAAGACGTGTATCGCACACACCATCAGTCACCAGAAATCAGTAATCAGAAATCAGTAATCAGTAATCAGAACAGTTCTAGGATGCATCCATACGCCCCTGGTGGCCATAAACCTCCCAACACACCAAATAAAATACAGAAAAGGGACGGAACAGGTCATCACTCTCCTGCCCTAGAGTCATGCCATCGGTGCATCAATGACATGGTCATGAAACCCTCATGACTAGTTATGGCTCGTAGTATCAAACTGTGGGTCAAGGTCAAGTATCATGTATCCAGTTTTTAATTTAGTTTCATAAGTCAATTTCCATTTCAGAATATCAGAGTTCATAATCAGAGGTTCATATCAGAGGTTCATACCATAAAGGTTCCATATCAGAAAGGTCATATATCAGAAATGTTTGATATCAAAAAGGTTCATAACAGAAAGGTCATGTATCAGAAAGGTTCAGTATCAAAAAGATTCAGTACTATAAAGGTCATGCCAAAGGTTCATAATGTAATGAAAGAAACAAGCAAAGTTCACAGAATCAAAGAACATGGCAGTGAATCAGAAATCAGAAATGAGACGAAGGCACCTTACTAAAGAAGGGCAGAATATCTGTACCTTATTACCCAAATAGCAGCATCACAGAATAATCAATGACAGACAACCAATCACTCCTCCTTCACACCTAGAGGAGTAAAGACAGAATTACTAATGATCCCACTTCCATATTAAGTAACTTTCTATTTTTAGCAGGTTTCCATTTTTAGAAAGTTTCCTTATTTAGTAAGTTTCCATAATTAGTAAGATTCTATAATTAGCAAGATTATAATTTAGTTAAGTCATGAATTTAGTATCATTATGGAATTAGGGTTGATTTTAGCAAGTTATACAAGTTCAGGGTTAACTATGACAAGTTCACATAGTTTAGGGTTTTAATTGTAAATATATCAAGTTAAGGGTCTAAAATGAAAATATCATCAGTTACTCATTTAAATACCTCATTTATTCATAATTACTTCTTTAATCCATCAAGTTTCATATTTTACACTTTACACCCTTTATTTATTAGAGTTACAAAATAAACCCTAAGGTTACATAATTTACAATTTAACCCATATAATATCTTTAATTACACCACTAACCCTTATATTTGATCATTTACAGAATATACCTTCCAATTTAATGTATGGTACGATTTTACCCCTTAGTTTCACATAATTACACATTTAGTCCTTATAGTTTATAAAACTTATATTTCAAATCACAATTTCATAACAATTACATATTAGCCCCCATAAATACTCAAAATTTACACCGAACACTCTCAATATTATTATTTACTCAAAATGACTTCAAGTTTCCATTATTTACATTTTTAGTCCCTCAACTTAATTAAATTACAATTCGAATTAATAAACATATATATTTACCCTTTTAACCTTTCAATTTCAAATCTAACACTCATGACCCTTACCTTATATTTTTACATGATTAGTCCCTGATTATAACACATTACAAAAATATCCCATGAGTTTTAAAAATTACAAAACACCCCCTTATGATTTATTTCTCAAATCGGTAAATACTTAAAATCATACAAACCCTAAAATAAATTCTACCAATCATTGATTCATCATTTATTAACCCTAAACATCATTTAAAAATCAGATTCTTGTACCAAACCCTAACCCTAGTCGATTTAGGGTTTTAGTTTAATTTTCTTATTTCTTTGTTTTTATAAAATCCGATTTAGAATAAAATCCCCAAAACACGATTTCGACTCCAATAAATCAAACCACTATTTTTCTCATGTTATATGAATCATATAGGACCTAGGAAAAATAATAACACACCCTGGAAAAATCGTATGAGCTATATGTCGAATTATTGTTTTTTTAGGTTTATAAATTCATTAATTCATAAACGGCTTATAGATCATGAATGGCTTGTTTCTATCAGTTAATACGTGACTTATATGATATATGGAGTGTGAGAAAAATACCAGACCAGGTATAAATCAAGTAGAACAAGCTGAGCCAAAATATACTTCTCGGCTAGGACAAAAACGACAACCAAATTCCCCACGAGCTCAAACGCGACCAATAAACCTTGGGATCATTTTTCACAGATTATACATGATGTGAGGAACATAGGAAAAATAGGGAACGAATTTTACAAGGACCGAATGAATTAAAATGGAATTATTACCTTTCGTGTGATCTATAATAAGAAATTCGACAATAATTAATCCAGGCCTCCACAAATCGAAACACTATTTTTCTAGGCTTCTTGGGACGTGTATGAACACAGGAAAAATGCTATCTTACTTCCAGAAATTCGCAAGAGCAAGGAGAGAATTATTTGATGATTTAGGGTTTTCGGTTTAGAGAAAATAGGAGAAACAAATATACAAAATATATGGAATTGATAGGTACCGAGTCTTGGGGTGGGGGGGGGGGGGGCTTGGAATTCGGCCTAATCAAGTTAAAGAATCAGATTTTGAATTTTTATATCTTTTCCTTAATTATTTCTATGTATATCTTAATTTTAAATAAATTTTAAAAACATAATAATTAATTTTATGTAATACCGATTTTTATAAATACTATTAGGTAGTGAAACATCATTTTGGGCATGTAAAAAATAATAATCTCATGACTTGTCTAAATTTATTTTATATGATAGGTAATTTATTTCATGAGTTTTGAATTAATTCCATGCTTAATATAACTTTTAATTAAATTTTAAGGTTGTAAGGGCATTTTGGTCATTTTACATGTTCTAGATTTTCAGGTATTACAAAATCAGCAAATTGAAATCTCTAATCATTTCCTAATTTATTTGTAGTTATCTCCATTTTAAATGATTTTCAAAAACAATTAATTAAATAAATAAAACTAATTCGGTTCATGTATAATACTTTGAGGTGTAATAATAATTTTTGGACATGTACAAATGTTAAAAGGTTGTCTCAAAATTATTTCATTTCATATGTAGCTCATTACTCAAGGTTGGAATTAATTTGGTGCTTTATATATGCTTTAATTAAATTTTAAAGTTTCAGGGGCATTTTGGTCATTTTGCAAGCTTTCAAATTTTGGGGTTTACAGTAATCCACAAGGAATTACCGAAGTGACCTGCTTTCAGGGCTGTTTGATGTTGACCCTGGCAGGAATTTCCATTCAATCACTGAGAATTACATTTGTAAATTCCCTCATAAATGTTCAAGCAGATTGCTAAGATCTGCGTAGGTCTCATAAGTTTACAATTGGTGTCCTTAATGTTGAACCACCAGTGTAGAAGTAACACGTGTTCCTATGAGATCTTATGATGTATCTTGCGGCTCTAGACTCGATAAGTGCAATTTTGGAAGTCGGAGACTGGAGCGGTGTCTCCTGTTTTAATATCAACATAGCTCGTAATGAGCGGTCGATATATTATGCAGGGTTCCCCGTTAGAATGAAACAAGTTCTTTTAAGAAAACTTGAGTGGCTAGAAGGTTTAGTGCAGTGCGTCACTGGGTCCATGACGTCTTGTCTTCAATACCGGTGTAACCTTAGTACCCACCAGTAGCATATGAGTTAAACCCGGTTTCTTCCCTAAGGTTGAATAATTGGAGGGCTATTTCTTTTCACCCTTTCTCATTACATTTCTTTTTAATTCTTCAACCCCTTCTTTCTCCTTTCTTATATTACTCCTTTTTTTTCATAATCATACCTAAGGAATTTCTAATACTAACTATATGGTATTTTCCTTGGGTAGATCCCTCCGGCTCTGGCGGATCATAGGACGGTTTTCCTAACCTTAGCCACCTTATAACACAATGACTATCCTACGTTGCTGTAAACCATTTATTTGAAAAATCTCCCAAAGTGTTTATAATTAAGAAACATATTTTGCTAACACTTTGAGAGTTTTGTAATTTTCAAATACTCCCCCTTAACATGTGCTCATACGTTTTAATTTAAAATTTGCACATGTTGGGTAGAGTTTGCACTTTTTGAATTGATCTACTTTCAGTGAACATGACCGATTCGAGACACGCTTACATCACTAGTTAGACTAGCTTGAAATTATTACCCGGCCTGGTCAAGTCCACATAAAGTTTCTCGAAACGGTACACTTTACTTAGACAAGTCCACTTCGAGACACGCTTACATCAATGGTTAGACCATCTTGAAATTATTACCCGTCCAGGACAAGTCCTTTCGATTAATGATAGTTTTTGTTTCGTCAATTCATTGGTAAAGTCTGAGTCGTCGCGCTCACATGAGATGCCACCATGTCAAATTAGCAATATTTTAATCACCCACCTTTTTATATTTCTCCCCCTCAAAAATAGCATATTGATGTTGTTTTTGAAAAACTTTGATTAAAATATGCTTTTTGAGGTTTATGGGAAGAAACTCACAAGATTGTTTTGATTTGTACAAAGAGTTTCAAATACTCCCCCTCATGAGAGGGAATACTTGTTCTGTTGAGCAGAATTCAAAGAAATCATTTGAAAAAGTTTAGATTAATTCTACTCAACAGTAAGAAGCTTTCGCTTCTTTTATCAAGAATGAGGCACTGAAGCGTACCACATGTTTATCACTACTTAAATAGTACAAAGTTTATTATATAACTTGATGACACAACAGCAAAAAGAGGACTAATTATTACAGAGAAGATATTCTCATTCGGTTCTCTGTAGAAGTCTGTAATCGCCCTCTCGAATTCTGCCACCAACAAAGCTTTCCAAGTTTCGGAAGATCCTCCGTGTCTTTAGCCTTTTCTCAATAGCAACCATAAACGCTTCACTCATCTTCACGTCTTTTTCAGTCCAGAACCTAGTGTTCAACCCCGGATTACTCTTGTTGATCTTAAATTCTTTCACCCGGTAATCCAAAGCTTCATCAATCTGACGCAGAGTTCAATCGCTAAAATTGTGAATCTCATTGAACCTCATGATCATCTGAACTCCATACTTGTCTCTAAACGTGACAGCTCTTGGAGACTCGATAACAGTGTAGTCGTGCTTGAACTATAATCCCTTTGCTTCCCACCAAGGCTTTGTGAGATTGAGTTGAGTCTGATAGCTTTCAATCCCAAGCTGGAAGTCTCCTACACGCTGTCTGATAACTAAACCCCTGGTCCATAAGTTGACTGCCAAAGCGAGAGTCTTCTTTTCACGTGGAGGTAGATGGTTCAGATGACTTTGAAGATTTAACAGATACAGATCCTCAAAATCACTAGGGTAAAAGTGCTTGAAGTCATTTTCTGCAATGATGTGTTCTTTAAGATCAGCTCTGTGAAGCACTATCTTCTTCAAGTAATCATAACCATACATGGGGAAGATCTTAACCCTGATAACACTTAGGATTCTCATATGTGTTCATACAGCCCGACGATTGCCATCAGCTGCATGTCTTTCAATGTAGAATCGTTTCTTGTGGAACCACCAGTGAGATATACCATACGAAGCAGCAACGTCATACTTGCACTCTTCGTCTATCCACATCAGATCGGGCACCATCTATTCTAGCCCAACATCAGGATAATGTGCAGCCTTCATCTTGGTGATTGACAATGCATGTCTGCTACCCTTGTCGCCGAAACGAAGGTATTCCAGATCTTTGTTGAAGAAGAAGTCTCACTACAAAAAAACAAGCTTTCAGAGACTGAATTTCTAAGGACTGATATATCAGTCGCTGATACATAGCATCGGTAACTGAAATATCAGTTACTGATACTTTTAAGGACTGACCTTTTATTGACTGATTGCGGCGACTAAAAATCAGTCCTCGATTCAGTGACCCCATATCTGAGACTAAATTTCAGTTACTAATATGCCTGTACGGGAAAGAAATTTGGAGGAAAATTTGTTAGTGACTGAATAAGGGTGACAATTCAGTCCTAGTAAATGTACATCATATCTAAAACTAAATTTCAGTTGCAAATATATTTGCGCAATAAAAAATTTTGGCGGAAAATTTGTTAGTGACTGAATTATAGTCACAGTTCGGTCCCTAATACATGGAGATCATAGCTAAGACTAAGTTTCAGTTACAAATATGTCTACACAATGAAAAGGTTTGGAGGGAAATTTTTTAGTGACTGAATTTCAGTCACAGCTGCGTCCCTATTACATAGACATCATACCTAAGACTAAAATTCAGTTACAAATATGTTTGAGCAATAAAAAAAGTTTGGAGGGAAATTTGTTAGTGACTGAATTTGTATCACAACTCAGTCCCTAATACATGGACATCATAGCTAAGACTAAAATGTATAAAAATAGATTAAAACGGACTAAAACGTTTAAAAACGGACGAAAACTTATAAAAACGGACGAAAGCGTTTAAAATCAGACGAAAACGTATCAAAACGAACGAAAACGTAAAAAATGGACGAAAACGTATAAAAATGGACGTAAACGTAAAAAAATGGACTAAAACGGATGAAAACGTATAAAACGTTAAAATATAACAGACAAAAACTGATGAAAACATAAAAATACGGATGAAATCGTATATAAACGGACGAAAACGGATGAAAACATATAAAAACGTAAAAAAAAGCGGACTAAAATGGATGAAAAAGTATAAAAATGTAAAAAAACGGACGAAAACGTAAAAAATGACGAAAACGTAAAAAAAGGGACAAAAACGTATAAAACGTAAAAAAAGGGACGAAAATGTATAAAAATGGACGAAAACGTAAAAAACGGACGAAAACGTATAAAAACTGACAAAAATGGACGAAAATGGATTATCGACATAATATACGGTTCTATATATTGTAATGTACTACACTTGTTTTTAAGACCTACATATATTTGTATCGTTGTTAGTAATTGTAAGTTTGTATATAAACCTATTTACGGATTGCTATTTATGTGTAACACTTAGGGGTTCACGCACGAAACCTCGGTTTATACCCCCGTGACGTGGGAACTCTAGCAGAATTCAAGTTTCAGACGTTCATAACATATTTAGTATTCACCAATGGCTTTCATTTTGAGTGTTGACAATTTAAGACGTGTAATCGGGATAATGACATCAATCAATTGCTTCATCGAGCGCGACATCCCTTTTAAAGAAACGACTATTACGTTCTTACCATATATAATAAGTCGTGGTGCCTATAGCAATCGTCAATCCACTATACTATACACACCACTTCCATTCAAGATAATAATAAGAAAGTTTCATATAGGCATATAGCCAATCAACGCACTCTACATTACACACCACGTGGACCATCATATTGCCTTTACGGGTTCTCACACCCCTAAAGGTCTCCTTATAAATACTATACCATTTTCTCGAAATGGATCAAGCTAATCCCAAGCAACATATCCTGCCTTGGGAACTCCACATTCAGGTTTCCTTACCTAATGCACATGACGAAAAATGTTACAAACGGATGAAAACATAAAAAAAAAAAAAATACAAAACGTATAAAAATGTTGTATGGTATTTTTCTTAGTTTACAAAACCTAATGCACATGACCTATGTGAATTAGGCATTATCACCTGTCATGCATGAGTTCCATTACACTATAAGTGTCACTACAACCCAATGCACATGATCCATGACCCATGTTAATTACCCATTGTCGATCACCAGTCATGTATTGGTCGATAACATGACACTATAAGTCACTACAACTCAATGCACATGACCTATGACCCATGTTAATTACCCATTGTCACCGGTCATGCATGGGTTCCATTCCACTATAAGCCACTACAACCCAATGCGCATGACCCATGACCCATGTTAATTACCCATTGTCGATCACCAGTCATGTATTGGTCGATAGCATGACACTATAAGCCACTACAACCTAATGCACATGACCCATTACCCATGTTAATTACCCATTGTCAACAGTCATGGATGTGTCATAACATGACACTCTAAGCAACTATTGTTGGAATATGTGAACTATATAAAACCATAAACACATATAATCATCAAGAGCACGCTGCGGAAAGATCTACACGAACAAGTAATTAATTAAACATAAATAGATACGTACCTTATTGATTCCTAGCAAGAACAAGGAATCCCTTCAACAAGAACAAGTTATATAAACCCTAATTGGGATTATATATAGATCGATCAACACTCCAAGATCACAAGCTAAAACAAGCTTGTCACTCGTTCCTGTACACACGTAATAATAGCGTTTCAATGAGAAAAGCTAGGTTCTTGATCACCAATAACCAAACACTTTATAGCTTTAATAGAATTCGGCCAAATCCTAGTGGATTTAGAAAAGGGGCCGATCGTTGGAGCTAGAGGGGAGAAGGAGAAGAAGTTTGGCTAGGTTTGGAGATCCAAGATTAGAGAAAAACTAAAACACAATGAATTGTATTTATAGTGTTTCTTTTCTTTGTGCCCAAGCTAACCAAAACCGACCCTAAACCCTAATGGGGAGGGTTCGGCCGATCATTGCATCCCACAAGGGATTCTAGATCCTTCTTTCCTATTTTGTGTAATTAGTCCTTTAACGGTCGTTAGTTAAAACCCCGTTAAGTACTAACCGTCGTTAAGTGTTTTATTGGTGAAATGAATAAATAGATATAATGAAATATATATTTACTTATTCATCATGGAAACTCTCACGTTATTGTGTGCAATCCCGAGCCTCGGGTTCGAAACCGGACATACGTATATTAATATTTATACACAAAACCTAACAACTATAACCCAATGCATATGACCCATATGATGTCAAATACCCATTAATGAATGTGACCAGTGATAACCTAATGCACATGACCCATGACCCATGTGAATTAGCCATTATCACCGGTCATGCATGGGTTGCACCGGCTTGGTAGGTGTATAGTTATAGTGTGAAGGTTATATGAATTGTATTTGAAGTTATTAAAGGTAGTCATGCATAGGTTGCACCGGCTTGGTAGGTGTATACTGTTTGTCACAGACAATAAGAAGCAAGTATCCAGGGACCTCCCGATCATGTTATCCGGGATCGAGAAAGTTTGAACTCGGCTTGAGCTTGACTCGAAAAGCTCGATTTATTTGTAAAGATGTGTTTTCTTACACAAATTAAAATTGAAATATAACCTAATAATCGAATTCGGTTCGACTTCAGCTCGAAAAGCTCATAAATAAGTATTTACACTTAGTACACTTACATACAAAATATATAAAAAAACATATGTTATATCATTTACAAGCTCGAAAACTCAACAATAACTCGAGTCGAACTTATATAAGGTTGAGCTCAACTCATTAAACATTTCGAGTTCATTTGATAGGCTTGAGCTTGAGCTTAAAGCTCGATAAGAATCAGCTCGAACGAACTCTAGTTACTCGACAAAAGCTCAAATCATTTATGCCTTATCCTTACCTATTTTACTGTATTAAAAAAAAAAAAAAAAAAAAAAAAAAAAAAAAAAAAAAAAAAATCCTGTCTTTTCCCCCAAATTTCAATCTCCCGCTCAAGATCCCGCCCCTTTTTCCCCCAAAATCAAAACCTTAACACTTTACATCCATTCATTCCCACCTCCCTTTAGCATTATCAAAAACAGATAGTCAGATCTATCTTCTCTCTATTCATCTCTTCTCCTTCTTTCTAGAACCGACTCACACCACCGCCACACTTCACCGCCTTATCTCGCCGTCGCTCCACCAACCATCGATCCTCCATGCCATCACCATCATCAAGACAAGGGAGGCAAGGGGTGAGTTTGTTTGCTTCGGTTGTTTGGTTTGAGATAACCACCACCATCACAATCGAATATAAAATGTATAATCGAATATAAAACGATTTATATTGATTTTTGTTGATTAAAACTAGCCTAAAACATGTTTTTGATTATAAATTCGTGTGGTGGTAATCGTTTATGTTGTTTGATTTAATTATTTTGCAAATGGGTCGGGTCAAGAAACCCGTATGGGTTTGGGTCGAGCCCGTTTGGTCCCGGTTTTGGATTGGATTTGCTTATTGTCTATGCATATGGCTCATTTGGTTCTTAATAAGCTGAGCTTATTTGAGTCTGATTTTGGGATTGTGTTTGGTTTCGGTTTACAAGAGAAGCCGAGAGAGTGTTTGTTGTTTTTTCTTTTTTTTTTGGTTCACGGTATAAACAACAAAGAGAGTGTATGTTTGTTCTCAGCTCTAACCACCCATGGGGTGCGCCCTAATATACTCATAGAATTGTTCAATCATTATATATACTGAGTTATATGTGGAATAATCTCTATGTAAAACCTTTGTTTTGAACAATTTTGAATGTTTTTCTTCATTCTTTTTGCCAGGAGAGACAAAGAGTAATATATGAGGAACAGAAAAAGCTAGCTCAGCAACAAGCACAAATAAAATCACAGATGGCTCGTTACGAGGATGAACTGGCAAGGAAGAGGATGCAGACATGTTCCCTCTATGCTTAGTTGATGTTTGATGCAATTATTTTTATTATCGTGGGGTTTACTGACAAATATTTCACAGGCAGAAAACGAACATCACAGAGCAAGAAATCAAGAGCCTGTAAAAATGCAAGAAGAATCGTCTGTTAGGCAAGAACAAGCTAGACGAGCAACTGAAGAGCAAATACAAGCACAACGCATATAAACAAAAAGGGAGAAAGCTGAGATTGAGCGAGAAACAATCAGGGTGAGGGTAATGGCTGAAGCAGAAGGAAGAGCCCATGAAGCGAAATTGGTTGAAGATGTTAATAAACGGATGCTTATAGAACGTGCAAATGCAGAAAGTGAGAAATGGGTTTCTACAATTAACACTACTTTTGAACACATTGGAGGTACTTTTTATCTTAAAAAAACTGGCTCTATGTAACATTTTTTTTTCTCTTCTAAAAGGTTGAAGTGCACACAACTTTAGCTGCTGGCCTCAAACACCGTTGGTCTTGTATTATCTTAGACAGGCCAGATAAATTAAATTAGGTGAAGGTCGATTGAATCACATAGGTAGAGTGAGTCAAATGGGTGAAAATTTCCTGAAGTCTATTTGATGCTTACAACCTTGTTATCGTACTTTTAAAAAATTTAGGCTGTTGTTGCAATTTTGTGCTTTTCTAAGCATATGATTATATTTATACAATCCTTTAATATAGTGACTGTGAGTCAACCTAAAATGACCAATTATAAATGGTACTAGAATGACTCAACATTGTTTGTTTTGATAGTGAATGTTGATTAACAACCCTGTAAATTGATCTGTTATCTAGGGGGACTGCGTGCAATATTAACTGATCAAAACAAGCTGGTCGTAGCTGTTTGGGGTGTTACAGCCCTTGCTGCAGGGATCTACACAATAAGGTATAACACTTAATCTGAGATATCCTTGGTTCTCCTTTAAACAGTTTCCGAATGTCATCTATCGTAAACTTGGTTGAGTGCTGATCTAGTTTCACATGTATGAATGTTGTATTAACTGTCCCATTAGGTTTAGTTCCTATTGACGTAGATTCTGTCATTAATTGCAGAGAAGTCTGGCTTGTGTCTCGGCTCGGTACAGCTACCAACCCAACGAGGGTATTTGATATAGCTTATTTGGTTTGAGTTTGAACCGCGCAACCGCCCGGCTAAGGGTGCGCTTGTGTTTAGTTTGGTGCTCGGTCTCTAACAGCCCACCCCAAGAGGGTGTGGGTTTGGTTTTGGTTTCAGCTCATAGAAACGACACCACAAGGGTGTTTGTTTCTCTCGGTTCAACACCAACCCAAGAGGGTGGTGTTTGTTTGTTTGCTTGTTCGGTCAACCACAAAAACACATCGATTCTAGAGTAATATCTGAACTTCATCATCTTGTTGAGGCATTGGAAAAGGTTTGATCTTACTCTTAAATATCATTTCTTAACTTGATTGAATTGAGTGTCCGTTCTAATAAAAAAATGCAGCCTGCAGCTTGCAACAAGGCCTGATGCTTCAGAGGAACTTTGACAACTTGTTGAAATGGGGCTGACGTGTTAGATGATATAAGGGGTGACTGATAAATTAGTTTTATCGGGAAGTTATATTGATATAGTATCGGTGTGTGTTGGAAAGCTTATTAAGCTTTTGGCTATCAAGGTGTGGCTCGGATAAGATGAGAGCCTCAAAAATAAGGGGGTATTAGTATGTTTTTCGGGCAAAGCCTGATGAAGCTGTCATCATATGAATGGTGTCGTTGATAAACATCAAGGGAGTAAGTACTGTCATAGGTGAAAGCCAGCGTGCTTATCTTTTTCAGGTTTCCTTACCTAGTAAATGTAAGTACTGTCATCACTTATTGTAGTTCTTTTCCATAGTCTTCAGTTTATTTTCTTTCAAATACCAATGAATTAATTGGTAGGAAATGGGGTGTTTTCCTAGAACCTATATTTCTTCCACCTTTTCCTTTTTGGGTTGTCAGTCTGAGATTCTGTGCATTAACCTTGAAAATCATTTTATCAACAACGTAAACCAGTCTCATCTTCAGCTCTTATATGACATCATAGTTTTGTTACGTCTGAAACCAATAATATACTTATTACATAATTACACGTCATGTTTAGTACAATCGTTGAGGTGTTTGGGAACTTCTGAAGGACGACCCAGATTTTTCGAAACATTAGTTATTACAACTCTAAACAACACAAATATATCCAGATGCTTGCTTCTACAGTTTTCAACTGATAATATAATGCCTCAAATAATGTTGCATTTATGCTAGTTTCACGTTTGCTTAAATCTTGTTTTCTTAAGTATTAAAGAACCCAAAGAAGAGATAACTTACTAAAAATAACTATTACTATGCCGGCAGGTAAAGTGAAGCTTGATGTAAGTAATGATGGAAAGGTTACAATTCAGAGACAAGCCATAAAAAGTGTTTGTGGCCGAAAGAAGACAATACAGTCAGCATGGGAGGTGGGTGTTGGGCTAGTGATGAGGAAAAAATATTATTGGATGAAAGAAGCAGTGAATCATGTCAACAAGCTGACTCAACACCTAAACAAAACTCAACTGAGATTAATGAATTGAGAGCAAAGGTTAGTGAACTTGAACCGTATAAACGTAATTATGAGAAATTGGCAAAATTCTTGAGCCAAAAATTTCCAGACTTCGAGAGCACAATAGACTCACCAAATACTACTGAAGTTGATGGTAACGGTGATGGTAACGAAGATCCATTCACCGATAGTGATATATAGGACGTTCAAATTTATTTCTATTGAATTTGGTTTTATTTTTAAACATATTGAATTGTAAACTCTTGTTATTTGGATTGGTGATTATTATGCTTTAAAGATATATTGTTATTATTATTGTTTATGGTTTGGAGTTTTATATACTATTGTAAGGGGTCATGTATGCATTGTGAATGGGGACTGAATTAAATTGTATTTGCCAGTAACTTTTAATTTATAATAGAAATATAATGGAACAGCGCCATCATATTGGAGACTGATTTGAATGTTATTTTGTATCGATTAACATATATTTTGAAACTAATTTTCAGTCACTAGAAAAACAAATTAAGGACTAATTCATCTATTTTTTGTGACTAACAATTAGTTTTGAAAGCCTTTCATCAGAGACTAATCAGTTTTTAAATCCTATTATTAGAGACTGATTTGGTACGGTAATCTATAAAACAACGAAACGTATTAGGGACTATAAACAATGTTTATGGACTAATTTTCAGTCCCTAAATCCATGTGTTAGTAACTGATCTAACATAGTATTAGCGACTGACTTTTCAGTCGCCGATAATATGCATTAGGGACTGAAATAACATGATACCAACCCATAGAAATAAGGAATGACATTTTTTATTTTGGAGACTGATCTCTGGTCCTCGTTGGTTCGATACAACAAGGACTGAATTTCAGTTGATAACGTCACTTTCCGTAACTAAGATGTGGTAACTAATTAGTGACTAGCAAAATCAGTCCTTGATAGACCATTCGTAACTGATCATGGTGTATCGGAGACTGATTTTTCAGTATCTGAAAGCCTGTTTTTTTGTAGTGCTGCTTGAATGGTGACTTGACTTGGTGGACCACCAATAGGGAGGGGCTTGCTGATATCGTATTTTAGGATCCCGTCATCCACTTGATCTTTCAAAAGCTTGTGACATTCCTCCATTTGGTATTGAAGATGAATCACGTCAGGATGGAAGACTTTGACTACTTCATACGCTGCACCTTCCAAGTCTTGTGGTGTAAGCGAAGTGATTCCTTTCTGCTTGTAGAACCAGTCCATAAAAGTTCCCATGTCACCGGTTTGAGCCAGTAGTGAGTTCTCTGGTGGAGGTACGTGGTGAGAGGCAATAACAGTTGCCCAGTTACTTTCGGGAACTTGTGTATCCAATGAGGGGATGGACCATGTTGGTTCTGGTGTAGCAGGTCTTTCTTCTTCGGTCAAGGGTTTCAACCAACCTTTCATTTCATCACTTGTGGGGGTGGGCCAAGTAGAACCTGGGGTTTCAAATATGTCTTCCTCTGAGAAAGACTTCCACCAATCGCTCCTAGGATTCACTTTTGGAATATGCGCATTTGCGGTGTCTTCTTCATCATCTGAATAAGAATCTTGATCATTGATAGCTGATTCTTCATTCATAATAAAATCTTTATGAATTGATGAGACAGAAGGCTTGAATCTGGTGTCAAATGTCGTCCAAGCAGCATATCCAGTAGATGAAACATTCTTTGAAGAGCTTGGACCAGTAGACTGCTTTGACTGATCTTTCTCAGTAGATGATGCGGGAGGATGAGGTGGTGGATGTGCGTGAGATGATCCAGAAACTCCAGAGGATCCTGCAGCTCCTGATGGTCCTGATGGTGGGGGAGGAGGAGGTGGATGAGGAGGAGACCCAGGTGGTGTTTTAGGTTTGTCCTGACTCTTTTTTTTATTTCTGAAGGTTTCAGCAAGATCCTTCATGAGTTGGTCAGAATTGTCACGATCTATTGATTTCTCCAGTGCCTCATACAATCTCCGGTGATCTTCATGTCCTTTATCCAGATTTGTCTCATACATGCATTGTAGGAGGATCTCCTTCATATCAGTTGTGGGAAGATCTCTGAAGCGCGCTTTTAGCGGAGCTTCCATTGCCTGACTCAATGCTTCAGCTACTTGTTCATCGACAGCAATCGTTACCTTTTCGTAAATGTTGAGATTTTCCAGCTTGGATAACCGAGAGCCTTGATGTTTGACAATCTGAGGTAGATTATGACCTTCCAGATCCGCAATGCGTTGAAGAGCTTCAGAAAGTTGTGATTCTAGGCTTGTGAAGGTTGATGGAGGTGTTGGCGCAGCTGTTGTTGTGATGATGGTTGCCTGTGTGTGGTTGTTGCAGATGAGGGAACTTCAGTTGTCGGAGTCACTGTTGGTGTTGTTGTAGGAGTTGGAATTGCCATTGTTGGGACTGCTGTCGTGTCTTGTTCAATAGTGACAGATACCATTGACACAACCTCTTTTTCTTCATTTGTCTTTTCAGTCTCAGCATCAGTAGTCTTGTCTATGATAAACTGATCCCCAAAGTTAAGGTCGTGTTCCAGGTTCTTGAGAGATGACAGAGTGCCCGTTGAGCTAACCGGTTCCTCCAGGTGAGTCTGATCATCAATTCTCATCTTTAGATTTTCTTGGATACCTGGATATGTCGTTGATACGAACTCGTCATGCAGTGATTCAAGTGGAGGATCCGATGTGACTGCCTTTTCAGGAATTTGAATCTCTTTCTCAGCTTTGTCGAGCTCTGGTCCTGCATCATCTTCAGTATGTACAACATTCATCTCAGCATTTTTCTCCTCAGTTGCAAGCTCGTCGGATTCTGTATCACTAAATTCAAGATTGAGTTCTAAACTCGGAGACTTTTCTATTGCAGCTTCAGAGGATTCAACGGTTTTGGAGGGTTCGAATTCGCGTTTCTTGAGGATGAACTTTGTGGTAGTTGACTTTGAGGCTAGTGAAGAGATATCCAGAAGTGTTTGGGCAACCTGCTCGACCGTGGCAATCCCTTTTCCTTTTTCTTCCACTTCGGGCATTGGTTGATGTCTCCCTGCATCTGGTTCTCTGAGAATCACACCTTTAGTAGAGTGTCCCATCGACTCCGCGTATTCTTTTTCACTAAGTTCCAGGGTCTTTTGAGGGACATCATCCTCCTCATCTAGCAGAGTTGGTTCAGATATGAGAACTTCTTCATCTAGAAGTTGTTCTTTCAGTTTTCGTCTTTTGGACCCCTGTTTCTTGCTCACATCACCCCTCTTGGGTTTCTTAGTGTGTCCTGGAGCATCATCAGTAGTTGATGCCTCCTTACGCTTCTTAGGTTTTGGCTTGCTTTGCTTGGTTGACTTCTGAGATTTTGGTGCCAGGGATCCAGCATCACCAAATAGTTCATCAGCAAGATACTTTTGATATGCAGCCACTCTGTTCAAATAATCCTGATAATAAAGAGCATTTCGAATGTCATCTGAGATGAGAGCTTCAGGTATAATCATCCCAAAGAACTCTTGCTTGGTTCCTTTGGCCGAGAACTTGAGATTTCCCAGGACATGTTCATCAGATGGCAAGTGGAGAGGAGAGTCAGATCTTGGATGAAACTTGTGCAGGCATTGAAGATGATGAATTATTCTCTTTGTGTATCTGATGCTCGTAATCACTAGTTTGTTGACCGTTTTCTTACTAGCCTTATGCAAAGCTAGTTTCATCTTGTCCTCAATGAACGTGTAAATGGAGTGAGTGAATTCCTCCTAGATCCTTTCAGCAAAATCAGTGTTGGCTCTTTTAACGATTCCCCATAGAATCTGTAGCACTGGAGCTCTTGGTCTTTCATACCCTGAGGTTTTTCCAGTGAGACACATGTTGATGATAGTGATGACTGCCCTCCATGGCTGATACATATCATTAGTGGTCACTGCAGATAGCGTGTTGACTGTTATGGGGTAGCACAGATCATTTATGAAGTTGATGAGATCATCGGGTGGTGGTGGTGGAGTAAATGGCTTGTTCACAATGACCGGTGTGATTTGTAATGCATCTCTGATGGTATCTTTGGTGAGATCAAACCATTGTTCATCAAGCTGACAATGGTAGCATCCAGTATCTTTATTATAGCACACTGTGTTCCAGAATTGCTAAATGTAGATAGCAGGAATAGCTGAGCTAGTCGTAAATGCACTGAAGAATGTGGTTTCCTTAAGTATGTCCACCGCGATTTTGTAGATAGGATTGGGTTGAGACTTATCCATATCTAAGTAGCAGTTGCTCCTTCCAATGGAAACCCATCTGTCACGAGGTAAGATTTGTTCATCTGAACGAATAGGAAGTGGAACAACGGGTGCTTGTTCAGCGGGAACATCAACATTAACATCGGCCATTGAATCTGCACAATTACGTTCACAAGGAGACAAGTGTACAGATGCCAAGTTAGACGAGAGCAAATGCTCGATGTTAGATAAGTGTTTATAAACAAGATGCACCCATTGAATCTTAATTAGTCATAGCTTGAAAATGATTTGACAATTGCACATTCATAGATTATAATGACCAAGGATTGATTCAACAAAAGATAAACTGATATTTGATCAAATCACAGTACCACAAACTGTAACAGCCACATTGCAAGCAATCAAATGATCAAATCGCAGACTATTCAAACCGCAATACACAGGCAGTGAATCAAATCGGAATACAAATCACAACCGCCAAATCGCATACAATCGAATATTCAAATAGCAGTTTATTCAAATTGCAACAATCACACAGTGAATCAAATCGCAAGAATTAAATATTCAAATTGCAGGTATTGCGATTTGATATTATACTCAAATCGCAACAGGGGTCAGTCAAATCGCAGATGATAAAATATTCAAATCGCATATATTGCGATTTGATCAGTACAAAGCAATATTTTACTCAAGTCGCAACATGAGATAGTCAAATCGCAACAGGGCAAATATATTCAAATCGCAACAGACATAAAATAATCAAAACGCAATCACAAGGCTTTAACCACCAAATCTCAACTTAGATAAAATAATCAAATCACATTCAAGAATGAACCGTCAAATCGCAACCAAGCACTACATGTCAAATCGCAATCAAGAACATTCAACATTCGCAGAAGCTCAATTTCACAAATCATAACCTAGTACATCAATCAAATCTCAGACAAGCAACAGATACCAAATAGCAATCAGGAACACAGAGTCAAACCGCAATCAAGAACTTTATGGGCAAATTGCAACCAGGAACAAAGGTTCAAATCGCAATCAAGAAAACCTCACAAATCAGTCACACAAGATTTTACTCCTTATCACTACACCGAGATATCTAACACGCGAATATAAACATGGGAAAGAGAAACCTAAATTAACAGGCACTAAAACAACAACACTCACTTGATTTTGACTATTTACGAGTCAACATTCATTCGAAAATCAATGGAGACAATCAAGAGTAAAAAGAGAGGCAAGACAATAGTTAACATAGTATCTACACATGATATTGAACAAGTCCCATCAAACAAATAACTCAATCAAATACTAACCAAAATTCGGATGATGATTCGACTGGGCGACCTAGGATACGATAGAGATGAATTAGAATGAAACAATGATGATCAAGACAAATCATTTAGCATAAAACATTCTATACCTAGGTAAGAATTTCCACAGATTCGAAAAGTCAGGCAAATCGCAATCAAGGTAGGAGATGAACAGTGACCTGTGAATTTTGACTGAGGAATAATGTTTTGACTAGGTCAAATCGCAAGTGGCTAATTTATACCTAGAACAAAAATTTCAAAAATTGGCAGCTTTGGTCACTGTCTTTCCTAAGTTGGGTTGTAACTTTCAATAAAGGCATAAATGGTCCTCAAATTTATATACGCCTAGGAAACAATTAGCAAATTGCATATAAGTCCCTATACTTGCATATAAAAGAAACATATGGCCTTTTTGGAGTTAACACTAGATTAACACCCTTCTCAGATTGAAACCCCGATTGAGACAAGTCTTTTCACAATTGATTAAGTCAATGAATTATAGATGCTCGTTAATTGTCATAAATTTTGAAAGATACTCTCCCCCTCAATCAATGACCTGATTACAAATCAGAATGCTATAGTCGTTGATTGAGTATGAAAAATTTATGAAATCTCAAGTCCGATTGATTTTTCAATAGCATTAAACCACAATGTGAAGCAAAATACTTTCTTGAAGAATCATAGACGGAAAAGTATTTGTGGTTGCAAAGAAGATTTCTCTTCTAATACGAGAAATGATGCACTGAAACGTACATCATTTCGAGGAAACATGGATATAAAGTAATCCATGCCCGGGTGAACTTCACCCAGTTGGAGGAACAGCCGTCTTTTTGGCGACGAGCTTTCCCCATAATGAAGAGCGGGTTACAGTATAAAGTAACTACAAGCCGAATGACATGTCTTAACCATATGATTTAACTTCTGCTCGAGCTTCATTTAAAGACCCGTGTCATTATTGAATGACATTTCTAGGACCGTAAATGTTATCGATAAACAAAAGACATGCCTAGAGAAACTATTTTTGGAATTTTTTTGAGTTTTTCATATTTTTTATGGTTTTATATCTTTCTATTTACACTTTAGACATATATATTTATACTCTACATTTTGATTTAAGATATATACAAAGGATACATGAAGAATAGCCACCGATATTCTTCCCAAGATAGATCGTTGTAGCACGAGTCCTGAGCTGATTTGTTCATAAATCATTATGCATGTACATCACTGTTGAGTTTCCTGAACCCCCAAATTAGGAGATTGCAGTCCTTTTGTGATAAGATCGTTTAGCTTGAGGTTGTTTAGACCTCATCTAGGGATTACACAATAATAATGATTAACAACGTTGCACAGCGGAATAACAGAAACTATCATTATTATTAAACAAGGTTTTTCTCGTCATCATCTCTTCCAACTAACAATACAATCAGCCCCAATGTTATGTTATCAAGTATAGCACGGTTACACTCTAACAGGGATCTATGATCCTTGAGGCTTAACCAAACACGAACCCTAACCCTAGGCATCTAAACAAGAACCATACGCCTAGGTTTACACACGCTTTTCTGATGTTACATCTTGACACATACAAAAACCTACATCCCTATGTCTCTTTATATATTAGAGACATTAGGGTTACAAAGGGATAAGAATAAAAGAAATCGTCCTAACATATAGAATATATCCTGTATCTTCTTACTTTTAGAAGAATTCTCCTTTGTCTTCTTTAGTACTTCATCTTTCACATTTTGTCAATATCAACTCTAAATATAATTCCCAACAATCTTCCCCTAGTTGATATGACAAAACCATGTATGAAAGATGTCATCTTCCCCTTAAACCATGCATATCATCAAGGATCTTTAAGTTGCAATCTTCAATATCTTCTTCCCCTTTTTGTCATCATCAAATATGGGACAAAGGTAAGCAACCTTGATCTTCACAACCACGAATCAATGTTACACGTCCAATCCATCTTTCCAATGTCTCAAATTACCCACTATTATGCTTTCCGCACTAAAAATGAACTTGAAACAGTAGAAATCAAAACGAGCAGTAGTAATACCAATTAGCAGCAGTAAAAACCTTCACCTTGATGTAGCATATAAATGGTTAAACACTTAAACATTAAGCTTCCCCTGGAACCCATATGTTAACCATTCCTTGAATCTTCAATTCTGTAGGCTTTATGTAATGATGAAGAAAACTAACCATTACCAATTCGATGCTGAAGTAGAATAACCCAAACTCATGTCTTAAATATAACTTCGAACGTATATCCAAACCGATGTATAAGGAGATCGCAATCTCTTGACAATGAACACAGAGCACAATAACGTAACTCCTTCAAGTGTTCGTCAATTCGTAGAAATAATAAGAACACAAACCTGAATAATTCCACTTCATCTTCAAAAAAGTAACAAATAACCTTCTTCACCAATAAGAACGAGCCATAAATCGTTAAAGAACATAAACGAAAAATCCAAAAATCATCCGTGTGTGTGTCATCCACGTGTGTGTATGTTGGAACCAACGTGTTCCAAATCGAGAACTCTTCCCCTTACTTTTATGATCTCATGCCACCACGGACTTGAATAAAACCTGCTTGTTGACATTGTCCCTAGATAATAAAAATACCACCGTCCCATGTGCATACATGATAAACATGCATGATGGGAATAGAATAAGCAAGCACCGGGATCAGTTACCATGCCAACTAAACAAATCAGTAAGCACTTATTATAGCTTCACGTATTATATCAATACCTAGCCATTATCTTTATGATATAACATGCATGAATGATCAAAATAAAGATCTTCTATTACCATCCTATTATTGCATGCATGTACACCAACCACAAAAAATTCTTTTCTTGTCAACTCATCAATCTGCCATAACTTCAAACATTCTTGTCGACTTTCCATAGCACCAACCCATGATAAGAGTTCACCAACCAATGATAGAGTCCAATCTAGAATATAAAAGTCCCATGTTGATGCAACCGACCTATCAAATGTTTTCTTCGTTCCTTGTCAAGCCTCTTCACTTAATAAACAATCAGCACATTAAACTAGGGTTTGGCAGTACAAAAATTTTAAGAACAATACAAACCAATCTTCTTGAGCAGTACTAAAAACCACCCTAGCAGTATAAACCTTGGTCGACAGCAGTACAAAGGAAGAACGTAGCAGTACTAACTCATCGCGAGCAGTACAAAGTGTAATATCGAGTGTAGTACTAACTGTGGATGCATATCGAGCATTACAAACATATGGCAAATAACCCTTGTATGCACTTTCAATGACAGTACCATACAAATCAAAGACCAGTACCTTAACCAAATATCTAGTAGCCTTCGAATACCATACTCGTCTTTGAGTAGTACCATTCACAAATAAACATCAGTACTAACTTCGAGTAATTGAACACACCAACCAGTTACCACCTCGTACAGATCATGAAACAGGTAGTACGAACGACCAGGTAATCGTTGTTTGAACATCAGCAATCGATCCAGGGTTTATAAAACCCTAATATTCAGAACATTCATAGACCAACCCCTAAAATTCAAAATTAGGGTTTCTTGATAAAAGAAACCTGTGAAAATCCTGATAAAATCCAATCCAAGGCTGATTTCGAACAAGTATAATCTACACCAAAGAACAAATAACCAACTTCCATGATGATTTAACAAGAATAGAACCAAATTCATGAATTTGAATCAAGAAAACCTTAAAAATTCGACATACCAATAACTGTTCTGCAACAGATTTCGACAATACATAACTTTCAATCCAGAACTCAGATTGAAGATCCCTTCGGTCAGAATCTTCCTTGATATATGGAGTATCTCCAGTAAAAAATTTAGCACGATCCAACGGTTAACGAAAAAGTTATCGCCCCTTGAAAACTGACCTGCAGAAAGATACGAAATTTTTTCCAGATTTGATTTTTTTTTTCCAATAAAACCTTGTAGATCCTAGATCACGAGCCCCTTGGCTCTGATACCACATGATAAGATCGTTTAGCTCGAGGTTGTTTAGGCCTCATCTAGGGATTACACAATAATAATGATTAACAACGTTGCACAGCGGAATAACATAAACTATCATTATTATTAAACAAGGTTTTTCTCGTCATCATCTCTACCAACTAACAATACAATCAGCCCCAATGCTATGTGATCAAGTATAGCACGGTTACACTCTAACAGGGATCTATGATCCTTGAGGCTTAACCAAACACGAACCCTAACCCTAGGCGTCTAAACAAGAACCATACGCCTGGGTTTACACACGCTTTTCTGATGTTACATCTTGACACACACAAAAACCTACGTCCCTATGTCTCTTTATATATTAAAGACATTAGGGTTACAAAGGGATAAGAATAAAAGAAATCTTCCTAACATATTGAATATATCCTGTATCTTCTTACTTTTAGAAGAATTCTCCTTTGTCTTCTTTCGTCCTTCATCTTTCACATTTTGTCAATATCAACTCTAAATATAATTCCTAACATTTTGGCCGCCACACTCTGAGTTTTTCCTTGAAGGAAATGGTCGATGTACCTACACTTAAATAAGGATTCCCTACACTAACATGACGATTTTGCTTGCTTTTATATGAGTTAGTGACATCGGTATCCAGACCTATTGGAGTTTCACAGTCAATCTTTGAAATGCCATCTGTACTAATAGGTATCCAACTAAGACCAACCATCTTAAAAATTCTACCCGTCGGTAACCACCTAATGCAAGATCTAGGAGTGTTAGATTTCTCATACACAGTAGAATGCTTGTTATGAGAAGTTCTTAGTCCTACAGCAATCTGCCTACCAGGTTTTTGAGCATGACTCTTTGGTCCTACGGGCCTGTTATGGCATCTAGTCTTAAGGGATCAAATCTTAGCATGAGCATTTACTTCCACAGCTTTAGACTTATGAGATTTAGCCTTAGAACGAACACTAACTGCCTGATCATTTGGTCTAGATTGTGAAGTGACTGGTTTTGACAAAACTTGTTTCACATCAACTTGGGTTGCACACCTCGGGTTAGAAGATTTTGATCGTTCAGATCTAAAAGCAGTTGGTTGTCTAACAACTGTTCGGTTTCTAAGAGGTTGTGAAACTGGCGTTCCCAAGGTTGATGGTTTTGCAAACTTAGTGTTCACATCATTTCCAGTTAATTTCCTTAACTCGTTCTTTAGGGCAGTGATTGTGAAACCTTTCTCTTGAATTTGAGCTTTGAATTCATCATTTTTGGCAATCAAAGAGGTTGTCTGTTCTATAAACTTAGATTTAGTTTCTTTTATTTAATCACACAGGTTTTTGCAATGCATTTTCAAAGTCTCATTTTCAATAAGTAATTCAGCCACTTTATATTCCAATTCAGCATTTTTTGTTGCAATAACCTCATTGTCATGTTTAGCCTTAACTTTATTACGCATATCACACACCTCAGCAATACATTTTTTCAGGTTGTTGATCGTTAAGTTTTTGGCTTCTAGCTGAGCTTTCAAATCATTTATCATAAAGAATTGACGGAAATCAGGGAGTTCCGGATTTTTACATGGTAGGTTAGTTTGAAAACTTTCTTCATTTTGTTGCATTGCGATTTCAAGTGAAATACAATGTTTTTCAAGCTGTAAGAATCTGTTTGAAAGTTCATTATTTTCAACCATATCATTTGATTTGAAAAACTCAGCTGTAATCAAAGACCTTGACATATCATCTTGTTCAGCATCCTGATCAATTTCTCCCCCCTTTTGACCCATATTTGTTGAATCAGAGGTAATATTGCCATCAGTCTTTTCCAAGAGATACGTGTCATAAGTAGGTTTAATTTGATCAGTAGGTTGTCGTTCATTAGAAAGAACATTATGTTGATCAGACAGATGTACCTCAGCATATGGTACTTTGTGATTTGCTAGTCTGAGATCTGCATCTACACCATGTGTAATTTCAGTCCTTGAGCTGTTGCTATCATCATGCTTATTTGACTCTGTCCCGTTCCCCATGTGTTGTGCTCTTTCATTAATGAACCCCTTGACATTACTCATGAGTTGGAGTAGTGTAACCCTGAACATGTCAACCTCGATTCCAGTGTGGTTAGCAAAACACTTTTTCTTCATTTGACTGTCATATTCATAATCCTCGGTGAATTGCGAATCAATGAACACTTGGAGTTGGTTGTTGATCACACAAAAGGCAGCCATGGATGTACCTTCAGAAAATTCTTCTTTGTCAAGTTGTTATTTAAGTTGATCTAAATACAGAATCATTTTGACTGTGAAAGTCTGAACATCTTGACCAAAGAGTGTTGCGAATGCACGTTTGTATCCTCCCAAGTATCCAGGTTGTTCAAACAGAGCCTTGAGATGTGAATGAAGTAATCGAAAACATTCAATGCGACTTTTCATTTCATTAGTCAACATTAGTGGCTGATGAAACTCTTTTTCTTGAGAATTCGAGCATGACGATTCCATATTAGCATCATCAGAATCACACACGTTTATTTGTTGTACAGGATTGGAAGTCATGTGTTTATCATTTATGTCGTACAATTTGAGTACGTCAGATATGAAGAAATCTGAATTAGTAGACATTGTGTAAACGTGCACGGGATTTTACAATTCTATGATTTAAACCGAGAAATCGTTTCTTTCGCGGAGTTTTACAAAATCAAGAAGAAACCGTGAGATAATGATGAATTGGATGTGTTATGATAATTGTTGGATCGGTACAATGATTAGTGATTGTATGTTAAAAGGAATGATTGCTTGTTGGAGTAGGTGAATTATTGTTGCGTTAAGTTGTGATTAGGTATGAATGAATTGAGTTTACGTAATGGTTTGATCTACAAGTAATCAGTGCCATTGGGCAAATCTCAATGAAGAATCAGGAGCAAATCGCAGTGAAGAAGCTAGTCAAATCTCAACATTGAACCATTCAACACTCAAATCACAACAGTGAAACCTCAAATCGTAACCCTCAAATCGCAATAGCTAGACGACAAATCGCAACAGACAAAAATATCACTATCAAATCGCAGAAGACAAAAATGTCACTATCAAATCGCTGTGAAGAGACTCATATCGAGAGTCAAATCACAAGATAGAAAAATGAGTTTTTTCACCTTAAAACACCTAAAAATCACCCTTTTGAACGTTTTTGCTTGGTTTCTTTTGCACAACTTGATCCTAGAAGGTTATAACAACTATAAAAACACTCACTTTAACACCACAAACGTGAGAATCAAAGGAAGCCAAGAATAAACCCATAAACCTTCAAAAACCAAACTTTTGATCTAAACTAACCAAGAAAACGCACACACAATCTAACTAATCAAACCTGTCTCTGATACCAATTGTTGGATATTGGATATCATAACACAATGTTAGATTTAAGTCTTAGCCGAATTCAAGAAGATTAGAGAGAGAAAGTGAGATGTTCTAGTGAGAGAAAATGTAGTAGATTAGATTAAGTGCAAATGAACATCCAACCCTTTCCCTTGGGTGGGAAAGGGTATTTATACATACATATTACATGCCCCACATGGGCTGTGGAGTGAGCTGACATTGGGTAATGACCCGACCCACTTCCACAAATATTACTATTACTAAACTAGTATTACGATAACTATACTAATACTAATAAGCCTACGAGCTAACTTAATGCTAACAGATACTCGGGGTGACCGAGTCTTTCATATGAATATTTATATTCCTAACAGGTCCACTATTTTTAGAGGAAGAAAAAACTAGCTGTTACAGACAGACGGTACCACTAAAGTTTAGACGATACCACTAATTGTCAGACGACCGTTAAATTTAGTGGTACCGTCCCAGACAAAAACGCTCCTCTTTTTGTTTTTTTTTTGGAATGTTTATTTGGGGATGTTTGGAGCTGTTTTGGGGGGAAAAATAGTTGTTGGGATTTTTGAAATAATTTTCCCAAATAAAACATTTCTTTATAATCCAAAAATAATTTGTAAAATGTATTTTTGAAAAGATGTTTTGTCACATTTATAAAAGTTTGAAGTTTAGAACAAAAAATTAATTTCTTTGATCATCCGTCAAGTTTACATTTATTTGTTCATACCTTGAGTGATTTACGTTGGGATAGAAATCTACGACTCTGTTGAAGCATACTTGAGACGTCGAGAGATGTTGAAGTATGCATTGATGATTTGTGTTTACAAGTAACTTGCGCATTTTACGTTATGCATTTCAAGTTACATGTTTGTCATTATTAAAACCGAAGAAATCGTTATGTTTAAATATCGTAATATTTGCACTAACAATGTTGTTTTTGTTTATATAGGATGTTATCTTATGATTTCTATCATATTCACATCTTTTGTCACTAACACTTTTGTCTTATAGGTTGATAACAAATTATTTGTTATCTCACATCGTTCTAACTTTTATATGCCTATTTCGCATAATTGTAATCCCTTTATTGCTACGTAGATTAGTAATATGTTTATGGGACCCATTCACTTGCATATAGTTTTTTTAAAGCATATAGAATTAAGTTTTAGAGGCTTGGCATTGCATTTGTGTATCTTTCAATCGACCTCTTTCCAAATCTCATTATTGCTTCCGCTTTCCAAAAATCATCTCCATCACTATTTAGTTATAACAATACTCCTAATCCTCTACACCTCCTATGAGGAAACCACATGCCTCATCATCCGATCATCTCGCATTGATAGAAAAGAGCTATGTGACTTTAAGGATGAAGTTCTTTGTATGCTAACCAACATCCGCAAAAATATTACTAAGCTCACCGCTTTCATTAACCTGCAACCTCCTAAAACACTTTATCATCATTCTTCATTCGATGCATTACACATTATGTTGGATGTCCACCGATTAAGGCGGAAAGAAATTCATTCACATAATTGTCTGTTGTCAAAATGTATTAAAGAACACTTACCAACACATAGGTACACACCATTTAGTTAAAATCGGTTCACAAAACCACAAGTATTTCAAGCCTTTTTAACCCAACATCACAAGTTTGCACCAATACCTCATCAAGTGAAAAACACATCATGTGTTTGACAAACTTATTCATCTCCACAACCAACAACTAATTTTAATGGAGTCTATAATTTTTCTTAAATCAGGACCTCACAACTTCATTGCCTAGAACACCACCATAGAATCTCATCCTTTTCTTCCTCGACACATATCATGCACGTCATTGTCAGTGCAAACGATATATTAATAAAAACCGTCATTCTCAACACGTTGGTCTAACCAACACTCTCGCATCATATGATGTCATTCTCATCCTCATATAGGTATTTAGTATTTTTTTTCATATGGAATTTCTGTTCCTAAGTGCTCATTGTCTTCACTTCCTTTTAATTTCATTCGAGCATATATTATAGCATGATATATCATATTTGGTAGATGATGATGTCATAAAAGATCTTGTAGGTCAAAACCATGTTAATACTCGCTTTCCCAATATCACCTAGAATAGGTCATTTTTATAAATATCAATCAGTTAACAAATTTTGCTCTTGTTAGCATCAAATGATATCGGTCAAATCATAACCTTAACCATCTTCAATATTCTTATCGCATTTGCTATACATACGAGTTTCTAAATTCATTAATAATTGCACGCATTATAACTATCACCTTCCATCACCTCTTTCACTAATCATCACCACCATGAATTAGCGAAAAACCTACTTCTATCAATCTTGAATCATCTACCGAGTTATCACCACATGAATTCTACTAGTAAACCAACACCAACACTAGCACCACTCACTTTAACTCTTAATATTTCAACTTTACTTCATATCTTCCTTCTAGGCATTTGATGCGCGTGATGTGTCGTTGCGGCTTAGCAGTATTAATGCCTACTCAAGTTTTAAATTTATATTTAGCCGACTTATCAATAACACACACACTTAACGAGCAGTGTACCCGGTCAGTATGAATATAATGGTAAGTAGAGTGTCGATCACTAAGAGTGGAACGTATTATCTAGTTATTCTAATCAGTATTTTAATATCCTTAGTTAGCTATACAACCTAATCTAACGCAAGGGGGTTCAGCCTGAGAGACTGGCACAGTTTGGTTATGATTAAATAGTAAACTAAACTAATGAGCACGAATCAGCGATTAGCACACACGTACACAGATAGATATTTAAGACAATAAGAAGACATGTCCTGATAATTAAGTAGCTTGTCACTTGTTTTATTGCTAGTTTTATATGAAGTGTATGTAATTAAACCTTTCTCGTTGGCTCTAATCTTATCGGCGAGTAAACCCTTAATGATTACTTATGTCTATCCTATTTATTAAGCGTCTCTTAAATAAGCGAGGAAGGGGCATGGCGACCCAAGCAATGTTCAGCTAGACACAGAGGTTATCAATGCACTAATAAAAGTCACCAAAGACATCAACATATAAACTTTAATTAATGGGAAAGCAATATTAAGGGGAGTGCATGATTTTCCGTAGTCACATGACACAAGCCCATCAATCCTGATGAATTAAAGTGTACTAATACAATAAAACAAAACTACTTAATGAATTGAATACATGCAGGACCTTCTTACAGCTCTTGTATCTTTGTTTAGGTGTGTCTTGTGCTGCTTGGTCGTCTGAATTCGGCTCTAGGGTTTTTCCTTCACACACTGTCCAACTCTCAAATTCGTCTGACCTTGGGGTATTTATAGTTTCTGTCTGAGGGATAGATGCGGCGCATAGAATTGTTAGATGCGGCGCATTGACTTAACTTCGCGTGGGGTCCAAGATTAATATATTCTGGAATATTCGTACACCGTCTTTAGATGCGGCGTATCTTGATCATTGTATGCGGCGCATGTACTTGGCTTGTGACTTGTGAAATCTTGATAGTGATACGCCGTATGTTAGAAGTATAATGCGGCGTATCTGGAGTAGAACGAGCTTGATCTTCTGGATTTCAGTAGGCTTTTGATATCTTGCTTGTTTTGCTCCATAATTAATCCAAAATCGCCAAGTTTCACATAATGCTTGTTTTTACCTGAGAATCACTAAAGTAAACATTAAGGTATCGATTCTCATATATAATATAATAAAACAAGTCAAATAAATAGGATAAATGATGATAATAAAATGTACTTATTTGAGTTCATCAAATATCCCCCCACTTGAACTTTACTTGTCCCCAAGTAAACCTTAGAATTAATCGTATGAAAATATATCCTAAAAGATGTTAGGATTTATTTTTATATTTAAGCACGTATTCGTTTTGTCATAATCACACAACCAAACACTTAACGAAGTAGAAACAAAAATAATTTTTAATGTAAAACAATTCTAAATCGTTTAGTTGCTTAGTTGTGACGAATATTCTATCATAGGCTTGGCAAGTATACGCATCTCCCCCACTAAAGCCAAGGAATAACAAGTCTAAAGCGGTAAAAAGGGTTTGTTGGTTAAGGGTTGATCATCCTTTTTAATCTCTATCGATCTCATATTCCAGAAAAGGCGACAAAATCACAAATACATGATCGAATCCACGACCACGATACTTGCAATTGCTCAAATCCTTAACTCGAATAGGCTAAAGATAGGACCAAGTAATCTTCACCAATAATATTATATCAAAAAGGGCGACAAAATCATAAATACATAGCCGAATCCACGACTACGATACTTAAGATTGCTCAAATCCCTAATCTCAATAAATCAAAGGTTTGGATGAAGAATGATATAGGGTATGGAAAATATTTGGGATACAAATTGGTGTAAAATGAAAAATAAACAAAACAGATAAATTAAAATCCTAAGTGTGGTAAATCACTTTCCCAACCATCCCATGAATAATACTCATATCATTGAATAACTCACGCTTTAACACTTGAAACACACGCTTTAGGTAGACACGAATTATACTCAACAAGATCTCAATCAAAGAATAACCATAGTTGGCGTTCCCATAATGGCCAACTCCCATTCAATCCATAAATATAATATACAACAAATAGTGGTGATATCAACCACTTAATACAAAACTTTACATAAGTTGGTTAAAACAAACTTCCAACTATTCCTTTTTCTTTTTCTTTTCTATTTTTTTTTTTGATTTTTTTTTTTTTTTTTTTTTTGACATCAACATATATGTGTAAAATTTCACAACTTTTCTATCACTATTTTTCCGGATAATTTTTCCATACTCTTCATACTTTCAGAAATAACTGTAATAGTGAAAGTAGTAAACACACGAAAAATAAACTAAAAGTTATACAATATTTACTTTCATACCAATTGCATTGTGCAATTTTCTGACCTAACCAAAGATAATGAATTACGCACGCGAACACAGGTAATGTAAGGAAACACACTTTGCCTAAAGCAATTAACCACGGATTTTAATCTACAGGGTAGACTAAGGTGTAAGGGTGTATCGAAACATTATAACAAAGGTGTAAGAAACGAAAGGAATGGCTCTGAGGGTTTTTCTAGGGGTATCTTACTCTAAAAGTGAGAGTAACAAAGGGTTTATACGGGGGTTAACTAAACAGTGTAGTTAGTTAATATCACATAACATATAAAGGCTACTTGGGTGTAATCCTAGAAATTTACCAATTTAGACAAGTCACTCCAATTATATAGATAATACTTATTATGGTGGTCTCGAATAGTATACAAGCCAAGTTCTAAAGTTTACAAGTCACCAGCACACTAAAGTTTTAATATTTTTGAAAGAATAGAGTTATGTGTGCGGTTATGTAATTTAGACTTTAAACAAAAACATGCTAAAAATTTTAAATTTTGATATATTAAGTGCATTTTAAGCATATTTTGAAAAAAGTTTAGGACAAGTAAGTGTTCTAATTCTCCAATCCCCCCACTTAAGTTAAACAACGTCCTCATTGTTTGTGTCAAAGGTTAAAAAACTGGAAAATAAAAGGAATTAGAACAGAAAAACTCCCCTGAGATTTGCTCGGTATAATCCTCCATTATTTGTATAAGAGCAAAAATCAACTTTCTTGTGGATGAGAACGTTTAAGCTTCATAGATGATGTATCCACAAAAATTGCAGGAATCTATAATACCATTAAGACTTTAACACACCTGAGTTAAGAAGGTTCAAACTTGCATAATACATTAGTAGTTAGTAAAAATAAAACATAAAAAATTAAATTGTAAATCATCAGGTCAGTCGATACGCCGTATCTTATGGAAAAAGATACGCCGTATCGAGCCTGGAATAAATACGAATCAGAATAGAAGATGCGTCGCATCCTTAACTAGGGATGCGCCGCATTAAATATACTGACAGAAAGTTTTAAAGTCAGAAAAATAAAATGCAGAAAAAATAAAGATAGATATGATCTGTACATTTGATACGCCGCATTTCATGGAAGGAGATGCGCCGCATCGAAGTGCAGGTTTGACAGACTCAATACAAAATCAGAAAATAACACAAAAGATAAGCATGGGTTGCCTCCCACGAAGCGCTTGTTTTTGTTCGAGTCACGAGCCTGAATCCACCCTTATTTACTGTGTATTAAGTTGTTGTCCCCCCCACTTGGGATCAAGTGCGGGTGATAATAGCAATAAACACGAAAAGAGTGTAAATTTGCTAGTAAAGATGGAAGAAATAAATAAAGATCATACCTTGGCAATATATGTACATCTTTCCTATCCTTACCCGGTTTGGTTGATAAATTGGATGACTTGACCATTCCATCTGAAAGAGTAGTGTGTTGAGGAAAAATGAGTCTCCTTTCTTCTTGGTTAGTCTCTTTGGTAGTAAGGCGTCCCTTGACTTCCGCAGAAGATGAGAAAGGGTCTTTGGCAAGTAAAAGTTCGAGTTCCTCTATATCCTTCATAGGGTCGAAATCATCATCTTCATCAATCATAGCAATGTTTAAGAGCTCATCACCAAACTCTTCCTCGAGCTCCACCAAAAACGGGTTGATCACAGGTGCTTCATGTGCTTCAATAGGTAGCGTAATAAATTTCACCTCATCATTTTTTTGTTTTGCAACCTGTTTAGGAAAACTAGCAAGATTATTAGTAACGGGATTAATAATATTAAATAAATTTGTACCACTTTGTGTTGTAAGTGACTCCAATTCATCTTGTGAATCTCCATCTTTATCTAGTGGTCTTGCAATTTCAGCATCGTCCCGAATTTCATTTTTAAACAAGTCATCCTAGATTTCTTCAAAATCCCTCGTTGGGTCAAAATCTGGTTGAGGTATATCATCATATACAATTGCGTCAAATGGTTCGAAATCAAAATTAGAATACTTTTCATCTTCATCCGATGGATTGTCTAATGGTGGTAATACGATTGCAGAATATTCTTCAACGTAAGGTTCCGTATACACATCATCTTGTGCAATCTCCGGAGAAAAAGTACTATCAATAACAATTGCCGGAATTGGTTTCACGGTATATGAATCTTCTTCATCATCATTTGATATACACCAAGTGTGTTGAAATAGCAATTTGTTTCTTTCTTTCCTTGACTTTTCTTGTCCTAAAATCAAGTATTCTTCCATAGTGATTTCTTCCGTCTCAATGAGTTGTGCACCATATCTTGCTCTTTTCCAATCATACACCTGATTATTGCTCAAGGCTCTTTCCTCTTTAAACTTGACATATTCTTCCATTGTAATATCCGGATCGTCCATCTTCCTGAAATAAAACTTACTCGTGCAAAAGAAGAGTGAAACAATCAAAGTAAAATAAAATTTGCTGATATCTGTAGACGATGCGCCGTATCCTATAAATAGGATGCTCCGTATCTTATTTTGTTAAAAATTAATCAGACTTTTATTTCAGAAAATTGTTACGCCGTATTGAATAAGAATGCGTCGTATCAAGTTTAAATTATCAAAAATCGATAATATTTATTAAAATTAAATGCATCGTATTAACAAAAGCTAATGCGCCGTATTTTCGTTATGTTTCAAAATAAAAGATTTTTGATTTAGAAGATGCGCCGTATCGATAAAGATCGATGCGTCTCTTTTGTTTAAAAATTTGAAAAAACTGTTTTTAATTTAAATAGAAAATACGCCGTATCTGTTAAAACAGATGCGTCGTATGGCGTTAATGGTTTAGAAAAAATTTCTTATTAAAAACAGAGCACGCCGTATCTTGGGGAAAGATGCGTCGTACTCGAATTTATTAAACGCGTTGTATTTTATATAAATTAAACGCAATACGCCGTATCTGTGAAAACAGATGCGCCGTATCGTTTGTATCAGCACAATACAACGATAGCAGAATGCAAAAAAATACAAAAAGAAAAACAAAAATAAAAACAAAAAAAAAGAAACAAAAATTGCAGAAACAAAAACACACAAAAACAGCAAATATGCAAACTATATAATGAATGCAATTTATCTAATATATAACAGGGTTAGTGGTTAGAATCTAAAAAAAACTAATTAAGATACTAATCAAATTAACAGATAATAACAATTCACTCCCCGGCAGCGGCGCCAAAAACTTGATGCGCGTGATGTGTCGTTGCGGTTTTGCAGTATTAATGCCTACTCAAGTTTTAAATTTATATTTAGCCGACTTATCAATAACACACACACTTAACGAGAAGTGTACCCGGTCAGTATGAATATAATGGTAAGCAGAGTGTCGATCACTAAGAGTGGAACGTATTATCTAGTTATTCTAATCAGTATTTTAATATCCTAAGTTAGCTATACAACCTAATCTAACGCAAGGGGGTTCAGCCTGAGAGATTGGCACGGTTTGGTTATGATTAAATAGTAAACTAAACTAATGAGCACGAATCAGCGATTAGCACACACGTACACAGATAGATACTTGAGACAATAAGAAGACCTGTCCTGATAATTAAGTAGCTTGTCACTTGTTTTATTGCTAGTTTTATATGAAGTGTATGTAATTAAACCTTTCTCGTTGGCTCTAATCTTATCGGCGAGTAAACCCTTAATGATTACTTATGTCTATCCTATTTATTAAGTGTCTCTTAAATAGGCGAGGAAGGGGCATGGCGACCCAAGCAATGCTCAGCTAGACACAGAGGTTATCAATGCACTAATAAAAGTCACCAAAGACATCAACATATAAACTTTAATTAATGGGAAAGCAATATTAAGGGGAGTGCATGATTTTCCGTAGTCACATGACACAAGCCCATCAATCCTGATGAATTAAAGTGTACTAATACAATAAAACAAAACTACTTAATGAATTGAATACATGCAGGACCTTCTTACAGCTCTTGTATCTTTGTTTAGGTGTGTCTTGTGCTGCTTGGTCGTCTGAATTCGGCTCTAGGGTTTTTCCTTCACACACTGTCCAACTCTCAAATTCGTCTGACCTTGGGGTATTTATATTTTCTGTCTGAGGGATAGATGCGGCGCATAGAATTGTTAGATGCGGCGCATTGACTTAACTTCGCGTGGGGTCCAAGATTAATATATTCTGGAATATTCGTACACCGTCTTTAGATGCGGCGTATCTTGATCTTTGTATGCGGCGCATGTACTTGGATTGTGACTTGTGAAATCTTGATAGTGATACGCCGTATGTTAGAAGTATAATGCGGCGTATCTAGAGTAGAACGAGCTTGATCTTCTGGATTTCAGTAGGCTTTTGATATCTTGCTTGTTTTGCTCCATAATTAATCCAAAATCGCCAAGTTTCACATAATGCTTGTTTTTACCTGAGAATCACTAAAGTAAACATTAAGGTATCGATTCTCATATATAATATAATAAAACAAGTCAAATAAATAGGATAAATGATGATAATAAAATGTACTTATTTGAGTTCATCAGCATTATTTTGTATGCTTTTATCATATTATATTCTCGTTTTTCTTATGATTGTAATTCTTATTAGAAGACTACACTTCATGAGATCTTTGATTTCATAATCATGGTTCTCTACTTTGAGTTGCTTGTGATTATATCATTTATATATCATATATATACATCTTATTTTTCTTTGTCAAAAAGCTGAAATATATTGCACTAATCCTTTCATTGTAGGTTCATCATCATATACGCTCGATTGTTTATAGCATACTCATCTAAGGATGAAGTTTGCATCGATTATTTTCCTTCTTTTATTATAGGTTCTTCTTGACGTCCTCGAACCAGGAGGAATATCTATCAAGCACTCATATTGAATCGTCTGTATACTTGGTTGTATATGACATATATGTCTAAAGACATAGCTTCTATTGTACTAATTTTTGTTTTGTAGGTTCATCTTGACGCCTTAGAGAAAGGACGAGCTTCCGTCAAGCATTTATAGAATGCATCTTATACACACTTTGTTGTATATCACATACTCGTCCAAGGACGAATATAGTTTTGCACTAATATTTGTTTTGTAGCTTTTTAATCATACCTTGACGCCTCTACCAAGAGGGAGCAACCGTCAAGGGGGAGCATGCACGCATTCATATTCATTCTCATTCTTCGACACACCTTTGTGTTTCTACAAAAAGGAGGAGAAAATAGTCTAACATAGCTTACCCACGTGTATCGTTTGCTATGTGCATTTTCTTCATCATGCATTTCTCATATATTTTTTTATATGTTGCACAACACTAACCATGATGTAGGTTAAGGGTCTAAATTTGATCCATGGATCCGCTACCAAATAAGGGGATTGGAGTGGACAATTTAACTTCACTAGGGATGATGCAAGCTCGCCTTTTTGGGGAGAAATGAAGTTTAAAACTCCAAGGACACACCCTTTTTGTTTCGACAAAAGAGGGAGAATAGTGTAAATGGAGAAGGCAATGTAGAAGGTAATACGGACACAAGTAACTTTTTACATTTTACTATCTATCACGTTTACATATTTTGTCATCATCAAAAAAGGGGAGATTGTTAGTGCAAATATTACGATATTTAATCTATATAGTCTCGTTTGTTTTGATTGATGACAAACATTTAACCTGATACATGACGTAAAATGTACAAGTTACTCGTAATCATATTTTGTCTCAACATACATTCAACACCTCTCGACGTCTCAAGTCCTCGTATGCTACAACACAGGTTCGTACATGTTTGTTATGTGGCATTATAATCAAACCCCTTAACAAACCATTTAGAATATTTAAAATACGTTTAGAGTCATTAAATATTTTAAAAGGTTAACCATTCTATTTCGAACCTCATTTTACATTTTGCATATGCAAGTATTTTTACTTGTACATTATGCTTCTTAAGTTGTATTCATTCCAAAATAGAATAAGTGCCATATTAGGTGTAAAATTGCACTTTAGGTTTCAAAATAGGATAAGTGCACTTTAGGTGTCAAACTAAGACAAATGTGTTTACATACTTCTAAAAATGATGTTAATGACATAATAACTTAAGTCCTATAATAGCATAAGTAGTTTAACATTTTTAGTAACTCATAAACTAACATGGTACAACTTGTTAAACATATATTAACTAGTTAAGTAATACATTTTACATACAAACTTTTGTTTACATTTTAATCAAAATGAAAATGGTTTTTATTGGTCCCTAATAACGAAACAAACACTAGATCTATCCACTAATTAACCACGTTAAACAACTACAACTAACTACGTATAACTCTAATCAACGATAGAACAATAAACAAATAATAACGAGAAGAGAATAGAAGAAGAATAAGAGATTAGAGAAGAGAAGAAGGTTGATTTCAATTCATACGTTAATCACACAGAGCTTCCGCACAATACATGAAAACCAACCACACGAAATGAATACCAAGCGCCTCTATTTATAGGCGTGGAGAGAGGCATGTGCTTAGGAATATCCTAAGCATATTCCATTCTAAGAAGATGCTAGAAGTATGCTAATAAGATGCTAATTAGATTCCCTAAGGCACATGGGCTACTAATGTGCCTTGGGCTTTTACTAAACATATAGCCCATTACAATTTAAGCAACCAACTAATAAACTATGACTAAGACTTGAAATGTATTTAAAACATGTTCCCAACAATCTCCCCCTAAGTCTTGGTCATCTTGGTTGCTTGACGTCGTCTTTGCTTCTTGGGCTTCTGGCGTCTTCATAATCTTTGTTCTTTGTTCTTGATATGATATGATGTGGTATGGTAATAATCTGCCGTCCTTCAACGTCGTCTTGTCTTCTCCATCATGCTCATATGTCTTTGGACTTTTGTTCTTCATACATCACGTAGTTCTCTCTTCATAAGCTTGATCTTAGACTTGTGAAAGATTAACATACTTGATCTTTGACTTTTCTTTAATAACTTTGAACTTTTGCTGTCTTTAGTCTTTGTGATAACTAATCTTCAGGATATGAGCATGATGGAGTCTTGATGGTGGTAGAACTCCAGGTCTTCATGATCCTCCACAGGTACATCACGAACAATCCGGCACTTACAGATTTGGACTTCGAGATCATCAACAGCATAGTGTGAAGACTTTCTCTAATCCAAACCCAGGCCGTTATGAACCGGATACCCCCGAAAGGGCTAACACGGACACACCGAAGTGCACCCATGATTCAGTGAGTCGCTGGAGATCACCCCACTACTGTAGACCGTTTTGAAGCAAACACTAAGCGTAACTCACAAGGAGTTACCGAAGTGACCTGCTGTCAGGGTTGTTTGATGTTACCCTGGCAGGATTTCCATTCTATCACTGAGAATCACAATTGTGAATTCTCTCAAGAATGTTCTTGGCAGATTGCTAAGATCTGCGAAGGACTCTTCTTAATTTTACAACTGCTGCCCATGATGTAGAACAACAGTGTAATACTAAGTGTTCCTAAGAGATCTTTGATGAATCTCATGGCTCTAGACTCGATTAGTGCACATTTGTTTGGTCGTCGGAGGCGTGGAGCAGAGTGCCTCCTTTTCAATATCAACACATCTCGTAGTGAGAGGTCGATAGATGATGAAGGGTTCTCCATGTGAAATGAAACAAGTGCCTTTTGAGAGACACCTGAGTGGCTAGAAGGTTAGTGCAGTGCGTCACTGGGTCCATGACGTCTTTTGTCTTCAATACCGGTGATGCCTAGTCAACCAGTAGATTATGAATTGAACCCGGTGTCTGCCCTAAGGTTGAACAAATGGAGGGCTATTTCTTTTCACCATTTTCTTTGTTTTTCTTTTTAATTCTTCAACCCCTTCTTTCTCCTTACATTTCATATCTCCTTTTTCAATCATACCTAGGACTTTCTAGTTCTAAACTAATGGTATTGTCCATGGGTAGATCCCTCCGGCTCTGGCGGATCATAGGACGGTTATTCCTAACCTTAGTCACCTTATAACTCCATGACTATCCTATTGATGCCATAAACCAAACCTTTTGAAAATCTCTCAAAGTGTTTATGATTATGAAAAACATATTTTGTTAACACTTTGAGAGTTTTGTGATTTTCATAAAGACTCCCCCTTAACATGTGCTCATATATAGTTAAAGTAAATTTGCACATGCCGGGTAGAGTTGACACTTTTGAATTGAATGATTTTCAATAAACATGATCATCGCGAGACACGCTTACATCACCAGATGAACTGGCTTGAAATTATTACCCTTCCAGATCACATTCAAGGAAAATCGCTCGAAATCGGTACATTCTACTAAGACACATCCGTTGCGAGACACGTTTACATCACCAGATAAACTGGCTTGAAATTATTACCCGTCCAGGATATGTCTTTTCGACTAATGACTTTTGTTATCTTCAATTCGAGGGTTAATTCTGAGTCGAGCACTCGTGAGATCACAACTTTTCTTTACCATATTTTAATCATATCGTTATTCTCCCCCTCAAAAATAGCATACTCATGATGTTTTTGAAAAAACTTTATGATTAAAATATGCTGTTTTTGAGTTTTGTGGGAAGAATTTCAAGAACTTTTGTATGATCAAAGATTAGTTTTCAAATACTCCCCCTTGATGAGGGAATACTTGTCCTTATGAGCAGAATTTTTGAAAAACTTAGAAAAAAATTCTGGTTTTATTCTACTCATAAGAAAGAAGCTTTCGCTCCTTTGATTAGGATTGAGGCACTGAAGCGTACCTCAGGGTCCTTTCTTTACAGGAATGGGTTGCGTACTGTTATGTGTACACAAGCCATAAAGCATGATTTTGATGGAATATTTTTTGTTTTGGAAATACACCCCCTCAAAACTCGCATTTGTTTTGAGAATTTTAAACTTTTTTCAAGTTTGAGGGAAGGAGTCTTCTTGAAGGAAAATTCTGAAAGATTTAGAAATTTCAGTTTGAAAAATTCTTGAATAAATTTTACTTCAAGGTAACTAAAACGTTATTCACTGAAATACTCCCCCTCAAAACTAGTATACGTTTTGACATTTTTAAACTTTGGAGCAAATTGGGGAGTATAGATTAGAAAATCTTGAGCAAAATTTTGAAAAAAAAATTTGAAAAAACCTTTTGAAAAATTTTGAATAAATTTTGCTCAAGATTAAGAGGTTTTTAGGATAAGTGCACGCTTGGTTTTAAAGAATGGTTTAGCAAGCCACTTTCCTTTCTTTGAAGCTCGAGTTGTACACTGTAATGTGAGTACAAGTCGTCATGTTGAATTCCGAGTCCTTAGCTGAATTACTAAGAAGTCATTTAAAGTTTAGATTAGACAACAACCTTGGGAACCCATTTAAGCACGGCGCTAACGGGTTTACTAAATTTTGAAATCCATTTATAAGTTGTGTCAATCTGATTTAAAGATGTTGAATTCCAACGAGGACTGAAAACCGGTGTTTCATTTTGAAATAACACTCGTGGAATCAATGGAGATTTAAAACTCTTTTTCCGTTGAAAATTGTTTGAGAAACCCGGTGTTTCTCTTTGAGTTTTAAAATCTGAAGAAGAAGATTTCCATCTCGAGTTGAACCTCATGGGTTCTCTTTGAAGATTTTTTTTTGTGATAAATGGAAATCTTTCGGTATTTGGAATGTTCAAAGCAGAGTCGTTCTTATGTTGCAGCGAAAGCAATTCTGATATTGAATATTTGAAAGGTTTTGAATGACTTTGCTTTGGTCTCCACACTTGCTTTACCGGTGTAAGGTGAGAGTGTGGAGTTTGAAAAACTTGATTCTTTTCACTTGAAGCATTTGGATTTGAAAACTTTTGAGAAGTAAGCATTCCAGGAAAATTTGGTTTCTTCAAAAACTTCCTTCTTTTTTGCAAAGAATAGGTTGTAAACTGGGAAACCTTTTTCGAAAATGGTTTTGAAGATTCACCCGTGTAAACCTTCTTCGAAACGCTCACTTCTGTTGTTGAACATTTTGAAATAGGAGCTTTTCCCTTTGATCGGTTAAGAGAATCAAACTTCACTTTTAAAGCATTGTATAAAGTTCTCAAATCACTGTATTCTTTTTGAAGAGAAAGGTGATCTTGGGATGCCAATTTTGACTCTAAAGAGGCAATTTGTTTCAAAAGTTGTTCCTTTTCTGCTTTAGAATCATCAATCTTGCGAGCCAATTTTCGTTCGAACCCAATATTTTCTTTTTCAAGTTTTTCAAAATAACTTTCGAACTTGGCCGTTTTGTTGAAAAGTTCAGTTTTGACATCCTCAAAATTGTTTGTTTGTTGAGCTAAAAGTGTTTCAAGCTCAACCACTTTTTTTTAAGCACACGATTTTCTGTTTCAAAAGATACATTTTCTCCCCCGTTTCCTTTTCAAACACTGGAGTATTAGAATCGAACATGGGATTAGGAAAAGAAACTTTTGTGATTTGAGACTCAACCTTTTTCATTTTCATTGATTCAATCTTTTGCAAAACATTTTCAAACTTTTTATCAGCGCATTCAGACAATTGAGTCTTCAAATCTTCAGTCTCTTTTTGTTTCATGTTTGATTTTTGTGTCTGAACTCGTGAACTTTTGATTGAATCAAACAGGTTTCTGTAAATCTATTTCAAATGCTCATTTTCTTTTTGTAATGATGCCACAGAATGCTCCAACTCAATATTTTTGGTTTCAAGTTTTTCAAAATCAAACATGATTTTGGCATTATTATAGTTTTCCTCAAAAACTTTTTCTTTTCCTTTAAGCACCGATGTCGAAGATTTTTCAGACTCGAGAGTTTGTTTTGACAATTCAATTGTTTTGTTTTCAATTACTGAAACAAGTGAAGGACATTTGTCGTTAATTTTTTCAACATTCTGGTCAACCTCTCCTTCATTAGTGAATTGAGGTTGCTCAGAATGCTGTATTTCAGAAGATGACGAAATCATATCATTGACATAAAAAATGTTATAATTTGGTACCTCAGCCATAGGCTCTGTGTCATGCATGGGTCTGATGTATGCACTTTCAGCATCAGTATCATTCCCTGATATGCATTTTTCTTCTTGTTGTTCTGATTCTGTCCCACTGCTTTTCGGAACAACCAAACTAGCACCCAATGCGTTAACCTCATTAACCTGTTCCTCTTGAGTCTGCAACTTCATTTCAATAATCATTCTGTCATACTCTCTTCTGTGAAGTACTCTTTCAGCAATTGACTTCTCAATAGAATCCATTTGTTGAATCAATATGTCTCTGAAAGTTTGAACCTCGATTCGAGTGTACTTTAAAAAATACTTGCGTGCCATGACACTGTCGTAATCTGAAGAGAACCGCGAATTGATGAATTGCTGAAACTGTTCCTTGAGCACTCTAAAGACGACCGTGGATCCATTCTCGTGAAATTATTTGGTGTCAAGTTGCTTCTCCAGTTGATCCACGTTGAGGAACATAGTTTTTGTGAACATCTCAATGTCTTCACCAAAGAGTGATGGAAATGACCGTTTAAATCCATAATGGGTACGAGTTCCTTCTAAGTCTTTGTTTGAGAGGACCTTAAGGTGTGAATGAAGTAATCTAAAACATGCCATGCATTTCTCTTTCGTTTCTCTCTCTTTTTCTTGCATTAATAGCTCTTGCGTATCTCTCTCTTTTGAATTTGATTCCATTTAATATCGTTCCGATGTGTGATAAAGTTGATCTTGGATCGTTGCAAAGAAATAGGGGTAGTGGTTGCAGGTTAAACTTAGTTGTTGTTGTGAAGTCTTGGTTCTTTGTTGATGATCGGTTGAAGTTACTATGACAATTTAGATGAACTATTACAATTTAGATAAACGAAACAATTTAAATAATTTACTAAATTTGATTAGACTATAATTTAGGCAAAATTGAAAGTTCACAAATTCGACAAAGTTATGTAAATTACAATTTAGATAAAACGACAATTTCTATAGAAATTTCAATTTAGACCAAAATTTATACAAATTATGGCAAATTTTCAATTTATATAGAATTATGCAATTTATATAAATTGGCAATTTAGATAAACGATCTAACTAATTCTGGAAACCTACTAATTATGGAAAGTTACGAAATCTGGAAACTTACTAAATCTGGAAAGTTACTAAAAATAGAAAGTTACTTAAAATGGAAAGATAAACTAAAAGTAATAATATGAATTGGAATCCTTTGTAATTCCGTATTCTACTCCTTTAGGTGCGAAGAAGGAGAAGCCATGATCTGTTCAGTATTTATTTGCTTGTTTATTTTTTGCACTGCTAATAAGGTACAGATATTCTGCCCTTTTTCAGTAAGGGTGCCTTCTATCCCTTCGTTCTGATTTAATCTTGTCTCATATTAGGATTCCCCATACCATTGCTATGTCCCCTTCTGTTTGTGAACCTTCCATGTGATCCTTTTGTTTTATGAACCTTCTTTGATCTCCTTCATATTTTGATCTGTTTAGTTTCTGATTTGATTCTATTACTATGATTCCATTTGCTCTGAACCTTTTCTATGAGTTCCCTCTATTATGACCTCTGATATAAATCCATGCTATGAAAACCTTTTAACTATGACCTGGAAATGTTTTGAGAAGAAAATCAGTTGTTCTAAAAGTATGTTTATAAGTAGTGATATGATACTGTTTTTATATGACATTTTATTAACTTTTGTGAAAACTAGTTTAAAGAATATTTTTGTGCAAAACCGTTTTGAAAGATTATTTTATGAAAACTATTCTGAAGGATCATTTTATTGAAAACCATTATTAAAGGATTGCTGTAAATGAACTTTTGACAGGAACTGCTAAATGAATTTTTGCTACGAACTTTTAATTATGAACCTGTGAAATTCTTTTCTGAACCATTTGATATAGTCCTTTTGATCTGAACTCAAACTTTGTTATAAAACTTAATCTGATAAACTCTGATTTGAACCTTTGATATTTATTTCTGAAATTACTTGACATGAACCTTATGCCATGAACCCTTAGATATGACACTCTGATTATATATGACATCTGACCTTGACCTACAGTCTGATATCTGAGCCAATCACTAGGCATGAGGGTTTCATGTCCATGTCATTGATGCACCGATGGCATGACTCTAGGGCAGGAGAGTGATGACCTGTCCCGTCCCTGACTTTATCTGATTTGGTGTGTGAGGAGGTTTTGGCCACCTGGGGCGTATGGATGCATCCTAGATCTGATTCGTTATCTTTTATCTGTTATCTGTAATATGGTTACTGTTTATTATATCTGGTGACTGATGGTGTGTGCGATACACGTCTTTCACATTATCTGAGAGCTGATCACTCTACAAAGGTTTGTTGCATTATATTGTTATGCTATGGTATTATCTGTTATCTGGGCTCGTGATGGATTTCTGTTTTCCCTAAACCTTATTTTGTTTCATTATCCTTTTCTCATTTCATTTCTTTTATCCTTATTCCTTTCCTATTCTTTCACTTGATTCTGTATCTGTATAATCTGTATTCCTGATTTGTGTCGTACTGCTATCTGTTATTGTTTCTGTTATCTATATATCTGTTCACTGAGCTCTCGTAGCTCAGCCGCATTTCTTTTCCTGCGGCAGGTTTTAGTAGGAAGCTGGGAATGAGTGGAGAGTGTACATTTGGATTTAGAATATTGGATAGCTATTCTGGATTTGAGTTGAATAGAAGATAAAATATTTTAGAATTAGTGTTTTTGGAAGTTCTCATTTGTAACCTTGTAGTTCCAGTATTTCATTTGTAACCTTTGAGATTTTTGTATTACTGTAGATGTATGCTTTGTTTTGATCTGATATGGAGCCATTATTGTGACATCTTTACCCTTGTGGGGTCGGGGTGTTACAATTTATGGTATCAGAGAGACAGGCTGCGACTCGTAATACATTTACCCTTGACCTGTGAAGTCTGGACCACTAAGTTTCCACTATAGGCGCTCGTAGGACAACCTTTGAGAAAATTGATTTAGGATTTCCCCTATAGGAACTTAAATTCTGACCGGTAAGTAATGGGTAGACAGTAAGTATCTTTGCTTCCGCATCACTCTGATTCGTGCCTTTCTTTTGATTAAAGCCTGTTGAAATCACTTTTGGAGATTGAAAGCTTATGCCTTGCACCACCTAAGATTTGAAACCTGATTAAATCTTGAAAGCATTGAGACTTGCATAGTAATTGCCTGACACTATTTGATCCTTGTTTTCAGATTCCGACTCTAACCCCTGAACCTTTTGTTAATCACTCTGATCTGTTCGGGCATTTTGAGAATCCCCATGACGATGATATACTTGATGTAATCTGCTAGTTGTTCCTTCCTTCTGATAATCATCTATGAATCTTCTGACACTATTTGATTTAGTCTTAACCACCTCTGTTCCCATGAGAAGTCTTGTGGTGTTCAACCACGAGTATAAAAATGTTTTCCCTCTTATTCGGAACGGTAAGATTTGCTTTGTTGATCCGTCTTCCTTTGATAATTAACCTTGATTTTATTCTGATAAGAGATTGATTAAACGTTCAAAATATTGATGACTATCCTCCTATGTCTCACCTTTGGCATTTGAAATAATTTTGAACTTCCTACCATGATTACCGATTGTTGAACTCCCTGTCATCACTATTACTCTGGAGACTCGTGTGTTACTTTCGCGGTTATGAAGTTTTCCTAGAAACCATCTCGTACACCAATGAATGAACCTTATCTTCAGAATTAATTGACACCCGAGTTTTCCGAATATGATCCCTGGATGAACCACCAAGTTTTTCCCGGAATGCGAAGTAGGATCTGACATGATACCGAGAGATTGTCTAGCTGCCAAGCGAAGATGTCCTTCGGATCATACCAGTGGACGTGAGCAACCAGAAAGAGCAGCAACCGAAGACCAGGAAGTGAGTTTGCTTAAGTGTATCTTCTGGGAGTATTACACTGCCTGACTTTGATCTTCACTTCCGATCTGTCTGATAAACAGTTTGATACCTCTCCGACCATCCCAAAGGTCATTTAACCCCGATGTATTTGACACCTTCTATAAATTCATTACCCGTACTGGATATAAATGTATCATCTGATACTATTCTGTCTTGCAAAATCCATACTACTCCTATGAGAACTCTGGTGATTATTAACCATGAATATAGGAAGTTTATTTCCTCCCTTTGATTGATAAATCTTGCAGCCAACTAGTTTCTTTTGGAAGGATATGAAGAACATATTGTCTCGATATGAAATTGTTAACTGAGCATTATGAGGCTGATAACTGATATTTCTATACGCCTCACTTTTGACAGTTATACGATGTTCGTATTACCGATGATTCACACCTACCGGCCACTTGTGCTAAATAGTTAAAAGATTCCAACACCTTGAATTGTTCGCCTATATATCTCCACACTATACTGAACCATGTGCTTGACTCTGACAAATGAACTATCCGTCTGGTAAAAATAACCATATTCGTTCTGCGGATCTGTTTACTTTTGATATATTCGGCTTCGAGGTCTTTTGTTGACTGGCTCTTTATAAGCTACCAGAGACTACCATATCTGATATGAGACCTATTGAAATCTGTTTTCATCCTAGTTTTGTTATGACAACCTTTTCCGGACACCCAATAATATCCATCCTTAGAAAGCTTTGGCATTGGAAGTCTTGCTGTACGATTTTCTGATGTTTCTGATGAACCTTTTTGGATTCCCTACTGCTCGGGAGATGGAGTTGGCATTGAACTGATCCCAGTTGACGAACCATGATGCTATAGAAGTTGAGAGATTGAAGAAGCTGATGAGATATGATTTTGTTCACCTCAGTATTCCCTTCTAATACCCTATTAGTTTATGAAGAAGAAAGAGAAAATCTTGCGTCAGCGTACCGACTATCGTAAACCTAACCATATCACCACCCGTAATCATTTTCATTTCCGCGTGTCAATGATTGAATCGTTCTATCCTTGTAAATTCCGTATCAGACGACTTCATTTAATGATACAACCACAATAACTTCTAACAAAGGAGATGACTGATCGAGAGTAACCTCCAGGAAGCATTTCAGTTTTATGCACGAAGAGGAACATGTAGATCATCTCGTGGAATGACCCTTTATTCTGGAAGAAGCAGATTTGATTGGCGTCCAGGGATTGTAGCAGACAACACTACCAGGTATCCGGCGACGATAGTAGTTTGAGTTGGCGAATTTCGAACGGTGCTAGAAGACCTGTCAAAGAATCACAATCTTGCTTCTCTATTCATTTTAGTTGTACTAAGATGAATTGAGAGCAGAAGCAGACTTGCGAATAGGAATTGAGATCATGATTTTGGATGGATGAAATTTTGAAGCGAACGTCGGTGTTAGAAGTAATTTATTCTGTGATGGAGGATGCTATGGATGACGTAATTCATTTCCTCTTGACCCATTTAAATTTCTGTTACCTGATGATAAAATCCTTTAAATGATTTAGGTTCTCTATTAGTAATTCTGCTCTGTGTTCATTCGGCGTATGTCGGACGATGGTTCTGCTATGTGAAATTTGACGAATGATGGATGATCTGATGCTTTTAACGATGTACCAAATTCTGATAGACATTCTGGGACTTCCGTTAACTCTTTCGAGTAGTTTGTTCTCCTCTTAGTTATGGCGTTTGATTTTGATGACCTCTGAGACTGTAGAAAGTTTAAGTGGATTAAGATAAGTTGTTCTGTTCACGACTTAAGATAAAGTATGACCATTATGAGGGCATATTTATATGATGCCAGTATTATGACGTCTGGCCAACGTGATAATACTTACATCATATAACGTGCACTTGTTGTGGGCATAGGATATTTCAAGGAATGCCTTAGAGCTTTAGAAGTTCTGATAACTGTTTGAGATCGTCTGCGTTAGTGAGACTTTAAGCTCATTCTACCTATACGCGTAATCTGCTTTCACCGTTATGCAAATTGATACGTCTGGATTCTCGTCACGCGTTTCGCTGACCTCTGTACTTCTGATAACTATCTTAGGTTCCATTGTAGAACTTTATGCCAATTGATGTTATCAATAATCTATTTCCTGTACGATCTAATCTGATTTGTCTAATCAATTTCTGTGAACGGCATATCCGTCAAAATCCTATGTATTTCTTTGTCTCTTCCGAGAGGATCTGATTTTCATCTTCTACGTTTGGTATGTTATTCTTCTGATCTGGGTTCAGTATGTTATGTCTGTTCTGAGGATCTGAAACAATTTTGGAATCTACAAGTTCGAGTCATGAGAAACAAATCTTTCATATGTCTGTTCACCGTCAGTCGTGTTTCTGTTTCGTTTCACCTCAATTCTCGTCTTAGTCTGGTATGTCTCTGTTACGTTTTCTGCTCTCTTTTCTTTCTGCTTTCTGCAAATTTCGAGGACGAAATTTCTTTTGTTAGTGGGGAAGAAGTTGTAATACCTGAAATTCAGATAACATGTATAATGACCAAAATGCCCTCACGACTTCTAAAATTTAATTAAAAGCTATATTAAGCTAAATAAATCCGAATTATATTAAATAAATTACATATAAAGCAAGATAAAATTAAGACAAGACTTTTAATAATTTTTGAATGTCCAAATAATTACCATTTTACCTTACAAAAAAAAATTAAAAACCGAATATACATTATTCTTATTAATTCGGTATATATTAAATTGAATTAAAAGTGTAGATAAGCTCAAATAATTATGGAGATGATCTACAAAAATCAAAATCTGATCTTTTTAACAAATATGGGCCGAAACTTAAGCTATCCCTCCCCCTAGGACCGGATCTTCATTCTATATAAAATTTTATTCCATTATCCTTCCTATTTTTCATACCGAGAGAAACAAAAAAACAAAAAACAAATCGTGCATCGTTCCTTTGAATTTATGGAGGTCCAAGAGTATTTTTCCTGAGTTCATTATATTGCTAGGAAGCCAAGAAAAATAGTACTTCGATTTATAAAGGCCTGGATTCTTTGTTGTCGAATTTTGTTCAAAAGTAAGGTAAAAATTCATTCTGATTCATACGACCTCTTATAAATTCATTTTCCATTTTTCCTGAGTTCCTTACATCGTATATGATCTGTGAAAATTGATTACAAGGTTTTTTGGTCGCGTTTGTGCTCGTGGGAATTTTTGGTGTCATATTATGCAATTAAAGAGGTGTAGATTCGTACAGCCTATTCTAGTCGTTCCAGATCTGGTCTGGTATTTTTCTCACGTCTCTTACATCATATAAGTCTCAAATAAAATGATAAACATGAACCATGCATGATCTATAATTTATTTGTGAATTAAATCTTAAAAACATGATAAAACTCTAAATAATTATATACGAATTTTCTGGGCATGAGCATTATTTTACGTGGACTCTATATAATATATAAGATCTCAAAAAAATACTAATTCGAATTTTTGAGGCTTGGATCATGTCTTGTGAATTTATTTTCTAGTCCCTACATATAAAAAAATAATAAAAAATAAAAAATAAATAGAAACCCTAAATAATTCGACCTAGGATTAGGGTTTTGGTGAAAAATTCTGGTCATTAATTATGGTTTAAGGTTTGTCATGATGATGGTGCAATGATTGGAATTAATGTTAGGGTTTTTAAGTTGTTTTGTTAATTAACGATTTGAATAAAATAAGTATAGGGGCTGTTTTGTAATTTATAAAACTTGTGGGGTATTTTTAGAATGTTATTTAGATCAGTACTAAAGTGTAAAAATATTAACATAAGGTTGTCATGTGTAAATTTGGTATTTAAGAGATTTATTTTGGTTAATTAAATAACATATAATTTGATTTACAAATAATTAAACTAGAAGGACTAAAAATGTAAATTCTGGAAACTTGAAGTTATTTTGAGTAAATAATAATGTTAAGAGTGATTTGTGTAATTTTGAGTATTTATGGGCCTAATGTGTAATTATTATGGAATTATGATTTAATTTATAAGTTTTGTAAACTTAAGGGACTAATTGTGTAAATTCTGAAATCTGAGGGGCTGAATAGTACTATATGTAAACTCTGATGTGACATTCTGAATTTTGGTAAAATAATATGCTTGTTTGGTAAATATGGATATTAGAGGGATTAAATCATGAATTATGTAAATATAAGGTTGTTTTGTAAATATTAAAACTAGAAGGGTGTAAACTGTAAAATTATGAAACTAAAGGGATTATGATTTTATTCTGAATAAAATGTGTATTAAATCAGCAACTTGAAGTATTTTCACTTGATACCCTTGAAATTGATGAAATTTTTAATTAAAACCCTGAACTTTGTGAACTTGTCATAATTAACCTTAGACTTCTGTAACTTGTTAAAATATACCTTTATTCCATTATAATCTCTGAGTAAGGACTTAATCTAATCTGAAATGATAATATCTGTTAATTCTGGAAACCTACTAATTATGGAAAGTTACGAAATCTGGAAACTTACTAAATCTGGAAAGTTACTAAAAATAGAAAGTTACTTAAAATGGAAAGATAAACTAAAAGTAATAATATGAATTGGAATCCTTTGTAATTCCGTCTTCTACTCCTTTAGGTGCGAAGAAGGAGAAGCCATGATCTGTTCAGTATTTATTTGCTTGTTTATTTTCTGCACTGCTAATAAGGTACATATATTCTGCCCTTTTTCAATAAGGGTGCCTTCTATCCCTTCGTTCTGATTTAATCTTGTCTCATATTAGGATTCCCCATACCATTGCTATGTCCCCTTCTGTTTGTGAACCTTCCATGTGATCCTTTTGTTTTATGAACCTTCTTTGATCTCCTTCATATTTTGATCTGTTTAGTTTCTGATTTGATTCTATTACTATGATTCCATTTGCTCTGAACCTTTTCTATGAGTTCCCTCTGTTATGACCTCTGATATAAATCCATGCTATGAAAACCTTTTAACTGTGACCTGGAAATGTTTTGAGAAGAAAATCAGTTGTTCTAAAAGTATGTTTATAAGTAGTGATATGATACTGTTTTTATATGACATTTTATTAACTTTTGTGAAAACTAGTTTAAAGAATATTTTTGTGCAAAACCGTTTTGAAAGATTATTTTATGAAAACTATTCTGAAGGATCATTTTATTGAAAACCATTATTAAAGGATTGCTGTAAATGAACTTTTGACAGGAAGTGCTAAATGAATTTTTGCTACGAACTTTTAATTATGAACCTGTGAAATTCTTTTCTGAACCATTTGATATAGTCCTTTTGATCTGAATTCAAACTTTGTTATAAAACTTAATCTGATAAACTCTGATTTGAACCTTTGATATTTATTTCTGAAATTACTTGACATGAACCTTATGCCATGAACCCTTAGATATGACACTCTGATTATATATGACATCTGACCTTGACCTACAGTCTGATATCTGAGCCAATCACTAGGCATGAGGGTTTCATGTCCATGTCATTGATGCACCGATGGCATGACTCTAGGGCAGGAGAGTGATGACCTGTCCCGTCCCTGACTTTATCTGATTTGGTGTGTGAGGAGGTTTTGGCCACCTGGGGCGTATGGATGCATCCTAGATCTGATCCGTTATCTTTTATCTGTTATCTGTAATATGGTTACTGTTTATTATATCTGGTGACTGATGGTGTGTGCGATACACGTCTTTCACATTATCTGAGAGCTGATCACTCTACACAGGTTTGTTGCATTATATTGTTATGCTATGGTATTATCTGTTATCTGGGCTCGTGATGGATTTCTGTTTTCCCTAAACCTTATTTTGTTTCATTATCCTTTTCTCATTTCATTTCTTTTATCCTTATTCCTTTCCTATTCTTTCACTTGATTCTGTATCTGTATAATCTGTATTCCTGATTTGTGTCGTACTGCTATCTGTTATTGTTTCTGTTATCTATATATCTGTTCACTGAGCTCTCGTAGCTCAACCACATTTCTTTTCCTGCGGCAGGTTTTAGTAGGAAGCTGGGAATGAGTGGAGAGTGTACTTTTGGATTTAGAAGATTGGATAGCTATTCTGGATTTGAGTTGAATAGAAGATAAAATATTTTAGAATTAGTGTTTTCGGAAGTTCTCATTTGTAACCTTGTAGTTCCAGTATTTCATTTGTAACCTTTGAGATTTTTGTATTACTGTAGATGTATGCTTTGTTTTGATCTGATATGGAGCCATTATTGTGACATCTTTACCCTTGTCGGGTCGGGGTGTTACAATACTTATCCTTTTTCTACGTAATTTTTTTTTATCTGATCATGACTACTATCTAATGTGACGTAACTCACATCCTCGATAAACGTGCTCATACGCGTACCTACATCAACTTACTTAATGTTTATTTTATATAAACATTTCCATATGTCAAGTATGAAACTTTACGCTATCTCATTTGCCACTTTACGTTAATTATTTAACGTACGATTAATAAACGTTCAAACTAAATATTTCTTACCTGTTAGAGTTTCTACGAAACCCTAAATTATTATAACAATAATTATGAATAACTAAACCCTAAAACACTAAAGTACAACTCATTCAAAGTAATGTACAAGCTTCTAAAGTACAGAAACCCTAAATCCACTTAAACTCCCGATACAAACCCTAATTTCACTAAACTATGATTTTATGTAATAAAATCACAAACCCTAATTAATGTATATATGATTTTTATAAAATATAAATGTACAAGTCTTTCAAGACAATGTACAATTCATTAAAGCATAAAAACATAATATTAATATAAATCTTATTATAAACCCCAGTGAACTCATTATAAAGCACATTATACAAGTCTTTCATACACAAGCATTAAAAATAGAATTCTTAAGCATACAAAATGTAAGTACAAGTCCATAAACCTAATGTACAAGTTTCCAATGCATAAAACTTAAAAACTACATTTATATACTTTTAAACTTAATAAAACTAACATATAATTACTATAACTTAACCAAACATTAAAAATAGATTTTCTATATTACATAAACCCTAGTACAACCCTATCAAATCTATAGTGCTACCCTTTAAAGCACCACACGATCTCCTTTTTCTTTCTACACCAATTCGACACAAAAATATATAAACAAACCCTAATTATTATTTTTTTCTATCCAACAAATATTTAAACAAAACCCTAAACCTAACTTATTACTTCCCTAAACCCTAGATTACAACATGCCATAGCCAATGTACCAACATATAAAGCCATTCGATCCTCATGTACTTACCCTAATTCGATCCTAATTATTCTTAAACCAAACCATTATCTCACTAACTACTAAGCAACACATATACCACAAGTCTTCTCCTATGTCCCAAAAACTTCCACATGATCATGTCTCATTGATTTTCATCCAAATCAATTAAAGTAGGTAAATCACATGCTTAGGGTAAAACCATATCACCCCATCTTTTCCCCTCCTTACATTTGGATTCAAATGGCACAAACTACATCATCTTGTCCCCTCTTCACCATAACAAGGTTGACTTAGCACCTTGAAAACCCTAACTCTTCTTCTTCTATAAATAGCGATCCAAACACCCTCATTTTATTCCCATATCATTCGAACCACACCAAACAGCCCACTCTTACTTATCCCACTGATCCTACAGCCCAAATATAAGCTAAGAATAAGTTTTGAGAAGCCTAGGAAGGAGGAGAAAATCTAGTGTTCCATTTCCAAACCATTTTGCCAAAGATTTCCTATAATCGAACAAGTGATCAAGTAAGTAACCTAGACCCTTTTCAATACTTTTATAAACTCATAATACTTCTAAACATGTTACAAAATAAGTTATAATAACAAGCAATGTCAAAGATCATGTTTTCTTTCTTTTTCTTTTTCTTTCTCTTTTTGTCGAGCAACACCAAACACACCCTAATTTTTTTTTAAGTATTACAAAACAAGAAACTCTAAAATACTCTAGAGATAAATTAAATGAGATTATGATCATAATAACATGCATTAAAAACTAGTTCGAACACTTAAACATCAAAAACCAAATTGTTTTTCTCTTCTTTTTCTTACCGAAACAGTCCCCAAACCCCTAACTTTGAATAATTATTTCGACCTTAAAACGACAACCAAAAATTCTGAAACTTGGCCATATTAAAGACCACCCAGCTAGCTAATAGTAGGAACAAGAACGTCGTAAAAACATTGCTTTGCCTCGTTTTTATTCGAGCCTTTTTCAGCCCTGTCGTAAACTGATGCAAACGCACCTTTTTTAATTTAATTCGAGCTTATAAGCTCGAATCATAAGCCCATAAGCTGTAAATAAGGTTTTTGTAAACTAATAATAACTTGTATAAAGGAGTCGTAGCAAGTCGTGTCTTTTCCCGAAACTTAGAACGCGTTAAAATGGAAAAAGAATGTCGAGTGTAATGACAAAAATGCTTTGAGCGCCAAAACTATCCAAAACTCTAACTAATTTTAAAACTAGGACTAAATCTGAAATCGACATAAAGTTTAAGGGTAAAACCTGTCAAATTTGAAAGTTGGAGTTTTATTGGGCCAAAAGTGTAAATATTCCAGAGTTATTAAAACAAGGACTATTTTTGCCAACGACTTATAGTTGTGGGTATAAATTGTCATTTTTGAAACTACAAGGGTAAAAACTGTCATTTCACCAAAGTTGAGGGGCAAAATTATCAATTTATGAAAGTTAAGGGGTAAAAATTGTCAATTTATGAAAGTTGAGGGGTAAAAATTATCAAGTTATAAAAGTTCAGGGGTATAAACTGTCAATATATGAAACTATAAGGGTAAAAAGCGTAACATTTTATAATTAATACGGAATATATATTTTGACTCGATTATAATAAAAATTAACAAACGGAAAATATTTAACGAACAAACGAAACATAAACATAAAAATATGAAATAAGATAAAATCTTATATAACTTTTGAAGAAACTTTATGTTGTCTCAATTTTAACATTTATTCGACAACTAAAATGTTACGATACGAACATTAAAACTTATATATATATATTGGAATATATATATATATATATATATATATATATATATATATATATATATATATATATATATATATATATATATATATTGGAATACAACTACTGAAACTTGACATACCAAACCAGGTCGCGTGCCGGAAATTTTTATCAACTCTATTTAATTTGTTTCCCATCCAGACTGCTAAGGTGAGTTCATAGTCCCACTTTTTATACATTTTCCAAACTTGTGGGGAGATACATGCTACCAAACCGAACACAAGTATTTTTTTTGTATGCTTTCCTGATTGATATTGCCTAAGGTTGTGTTTGTTTCGGCTCATTCAGATCTGAATACGTCTGAAGTCTGATTCGGTCAGACATTTTCAGATTCAGACTGTTTGTTTATTCAGACATCTGAAGTCTGAATACATCTGAATAGGGTCTGATTCATTCAGACATTTGAATATGTCTGATTACATCTGAAAAGCTTAAACTTTACACCTACTTCTTTTCAATCCTTATCTCCTCATCTTGGTCTTGATTTTTTTATTAATAATCATGAATGGATGGTCTTTTGGTTTGTTTTATAGCGAAATGATTGTTTTTTGTTTATTCAGACACTTTATAAAAACAAACAGACTAAAACAATTCAGATTCAGACTTTTGGACCACTAATTCAGATTCAGACGTGGTATTCAGATTCAGACATAAAATGTCTGAATAAACAAACAACACCTAAGTTAGCTGTTGCCCTTAAAGACCCTCCATCATGGACCATTAATCACTTTCGGGTGAGCGCGAATATAATGAATAGATCTATTGGGATTGACGTCCCATTTGTGTTACAGTAACGTGACCAAATGCACTTTATTTGAAAACGTTTAATAAAGAGACTGGCAATCTCTTACTCGAGGGCATGATTACTACATTTAATTATGTAGTAATTTACATCATTAGCTTATAACTATGATGATCCATCGTGTTAACGTTTTGCGTGTCATGAGACTTAGAGCAATATACTGAACTGCAATATTACTGATTTACTTTCTACTTAGCTTGTGTTCAACTGATTATAACTTTAAACGCTATGGATTCACTCAACCTTTGTGTTGACTTTTTAGCATGTTTTATCTCAGGTAACTAAAAGTATGACTTGGCACGGAGTGGCTGTGGACTTTCTTCTCATAAAAAGAGTGTCCATTTTGTTATCATTCAACAAATAATGTATTTTTTATAATATATTTCAGAACTTCCAGCTGGGACCTCTATTATGTAACTCTGATTTAAATAAATGAATGATAACAATTTTATTTAAAACGTCTCTTTTCGAGTCGTTTTCTATTTTCATGACTGTGATACTTGAAGTAATACCCCAACTTATATTCCGCTGCGTACATCAAAAATGGGGGTGTTACAGATTGGTATCAGAGCCATGGTTATAGAGAACCAAATGTTTTCAAACATTGGACTATAACCAAACTTACAAAATAAATGATTTTATACCATACCATTTTACGCCCTCCGTGCCTGCATATTACCATGCTCAGAACATCACTTATTAGGATTATTTTACACTAATCTTCACATACTTGATATTTACTCTCGCACACTTGATTATTTCACTTTCACCCCCTTAATATTATTAATTATTTATAATTACTATTTACGGGTTACTACAGTACCATATCCCCCGAACCAGTTGATATTACCAAAACTATCCCCCGTACTACTCGTACATCACCTACCTATCAAAATATTCCGGATATGGAAGATCCCTATGTACTAATATCTCAACCCCGGCTTAATACGGAACTTACCCAGATACCACCATCGTCACCTACCCACTCGCCTCCACGTCAGAAACTTAGGAGAGCTACATCAGATGAAGAGTTGATTGGTTGTCCGACAACATTCGGGGTTGGACAGAATTCACACCAAGAAACGATTCGGAAAGATGTTGAACCAAATCATACTCAAAACGTAATAAATGTCACATTCCCCTTTCCCCCGAACCTAGTCAACCGACCAACTTGTAGTACAGCAAATGACAGAAACTAGGACCACTGTTGTCAACAAAGGACCAAGCACCTATACTAGAGACAAAAAATCCTTAACCTACCACATGAGACATTAATAAAAGACCCTGTATCAATTGTTTTGCAAAAACAATCGATCAAGTTATTAATATCATGTTATTTTCAGTGATTATATCCAGACCTACCATGACATTACTTACGATTATTATTCCTTATACCTACCATAACTAGGCTATAACCATAAAACCCACTAAGACAAATTTCGGAAGAAAACTTGATGAATGAAGAGAAAGTTGCTGAACTTCAGCTTTTGTAGATGAATTAGTTTTTTCCTTAGCAATTTCATACCAAGAGTTAATCATTTATCTACGATACTAACCAGACACATCGTAATTTTATGATTCTCAATTGGTTATGACTTCGCATTATGACCACTTGTTAGGACTAGTATACTCGAATTATGTTAACGTGGTCATTACGTGAATTCTAAATTCATGTTTCTTGTGATATTGATAGCAGAAAGCCAGCAAGAACAATACAAATACCCCATCAGCACTAACCACACCAATGACACCTATGTTTAAGCAGAAGATAAATTCTTGTAGTAGATAAATAAACCGTAGTTTAAAACTTTCTAAGTTGTATTTCCTGTTGTACTCTACCTTAGTTACAATGGATGTAATCTAAGTGTAACAACTACCCTTCTACCGTATGAAATCTCTACCTTGTAATAATTTCTTAATAATCACAATCTTAGTTTCTATTCCTATTTACCCTGTTCATAGTCATTACTCACTGCCATCCCACTAAAAATTTGGTTAGTATCATTTTTGACTGAACAATAGACTATTATCACCCTGTAAGATTCTCACACGAACCCTAAAATTCATTTCAAGGATGTCCTAGTATCACCCTAGAAATTCCTGACTCATCACCGTAGTATAAAAAAATAATAATAAATAAATAAATAAATTTGAAAAATAATTATGTTGTTATTTTCCAAAAACAACACGTTGAACACCATCTAATTTTTTTTTTTTGAAACAGCATAAATACCACAGTGACTGAGCCAAACATCACATCATTCGGTCCTCAATTATACATAGCCTGATCAACTATGTCTAATTTTGAAAGAATCATGTCATAAATGGAACAGTTATCTTTTCAGATTTTCTAATAACAATTTTCATTCAAAAACAAAATATTGACACAAAATAAATTGTTCTTAAAACAACACTTTTGATTAAATACAGTAGATGTCTACATCTATTACCAGTTATAAGAAATCGACAAAAGTACAAATAGGGAAACCCTAAGAATTCACAAGAATTTATGGAAAACACAACTAGCGTAAATTTTATTAGAATCCACGAAAATTCATACATAACGACATAATTAGCAACGGAAGAGCTAATGTTACAATGATTACAAGAAAAGGTATAGAATCGCCAATAGGTTGACCCGCCATAGCAACAAAGACCACTACCAACCCAGCAATAGCGAGAGCCACCACGGGATGTATCACCTTGATTATCCTGTGCGATAAATACAAACAAACCATTAAACACAATACCAAGCCTAGATATTAGACACAAAGAAAACGAGTTTTATTCCATATTTATTAAGAATTACATAGAAATACAACAAGGACTCATTTTAACAACCCTAGCGCAAGACTATTACCCCCATAACTTGTCGACGCCAATAGCGAGGATCACAATTGGCATAAGGACCGCTAGAACGCTAACCAAGAATACGTAATCTTCATTAGGAACATACGCCAAATAGGTAATCACAAGAACAAAATAAACGATTGCTAAGATTGTGATAAGATGTGGCATTTTGAGATTTTAATGAGAGAATTTGGTGGTGGAAGAATGAGGATTAAAAATGGGCTATTTATAGGGGAAAAACTAGCTGTTATTTTACTATTCACGACCGTTACATTTTACAGTTCATAGCTGTTATAATTTACTATTCACAGTCATTGGATTTATCAGGTGGCGAGACATTCAAATTTATTTCATATAGTATGAATAAAACTAACGAAATTACGTTCTCTTGAGTACCGAATGGAAATTCCTAGACAACCCTTTTTGGACTAAGAGTATAACCAAGGACTGATAGCGAAACGATACTATTGGATTTAAATGACATAAAAACAAGATAATATTATATATAATATTATTTTTAAACTTTAGGCATTTTAAGCATATCAAACTCACATAACCGATCAAATCATTATACAATTTCTCATTTTCACATTCACTATTCGAATAAGCTCGAATCTCAGACTACCCTATTATCATGTGTTGAAGTCGTGTTCCCATCGTTAAGGTTAGATAGAACCATAAGAAAGGACCAGAATTCGCCTAGAAACAAGAAAAATCAAATACGGACAAGATACCCATACCTTTCTCCTCACACCTCAACCAACACAGACTGAATCTCGGGACGAGATTCCCTCAACGGGGGGATACTGTAACCACTCGTAAAATTTCACTCTATTATAAACTATTTCATATTCTATATAAAGAATACTTATCCTTTTTCTAGGTAAATTTTTTTTTATCTGATCATGACTACTATCTAAGTTAGTTGTTGTCCTTAAAGACCCTCCATCATGGACCATTAATCACTTTCGGGTGAGCGTGAATATAGTGAATAGATCTATTGGGATTGACGTCCCATTTGTGTTACAGTAACGTGACCAAATGCACTTTATTTGAAAACGTTTAATAAAGAGACTGGCAACCTCCTACTTGAGGGCATGATTACTACATTTAATTATGTAGTAATTTACATCATTAGCTTATAACTATGATGATCCATCGTGTTAACGTTTTGCGTGTCATGCGACTTAGAGCAATATACTGAACTGCAATATTACTTATTTACTTTCTACTTAGCTTGTGTTCAACTGATTATAACTTTAAACGCTATGGATTCACTCAACCTTTGTGTTGACTTTTTAGCATGTTTTATCTCAGGTAACTAAAAGTATGACTTGGCACAGAGTGGTTGTGGACTTTCTTCTCATAAAAAGAGTGTCCATTTTGTTATCATTCAACAAATAATGTATCTTTTATAATATATTTCAGAACTTTTCGTTGGGACCTCTGTGGAAAACTAGAAGGGGGGGAGGGTTGAATAGTTTTATGTCTTTTTAATTTTATTATGAAAACCTTTGTTTATTTTTAAAACACTTAGATTCAAGTTTGTATGAAAAATAAAACTTGAACCTTATTATTAGTTATATATGTATTCTTTTAAACTGATTGTAAAATTTTTGGTTTCTTGAATGGATTTTCAAATTGATCTTTATGTGAAGTCGACCTCTAATTAATACTAGCAATTATATAAGCCTATGTGTATGAAAGTAATGACGATGCAAGTAAAGAAATAAATAAGGTATGGAAAGATCTAACCGAGACACGAGAGATTTATAGTGGTTCGGCTACAAGGACACCTTCCTTGCCCTACTCCACTCCCCGAGCACACCTTGCTCGAGAGTTTTCTTCACAACTTCAATAAGCTCCCTTATGGCGGAGAAAACCGTACACAACTTTGGCTTACACGGGTTTAACGACACAAAGCTAAATGTCGAGTTCTAATCGTAGCTAGAACTAATCTCACAACTTCACAACACAACTTCTTCACAACTTATTCACGACTACTTCACAACGGTTTCACGACTGCTTCACGACTTCTTCACGACTTCAACACAACTGCCACACGACCTCTATGCTGCGGCTTCACGACTCCAACACTAGGACTTCATGGCTTCAACACGACCGCTACACAACCTCTATGCTACGACTTCACAACTTCAACACTAGAACTTCACAACTAGGACTTCATGGCTTCAACACGACCGCTACACAACCTCTATGCTACGGCTTCACGACTTCAACACTAGGACTTCACGACTAGGACTTCATGGCTTCAACACGACCGCTTCACAGCTTCTATGCTACGGCTTCACGACTTCTACACCACGGGTTCACGACTTCTACACAACGGCTTCACGACTTCTACACTTTGACCTCACAACTTCTATACCACAACTACTTTTACAACATCTTCACTACTTACACATAACACTAATCTACAACACACACCTTACATACAAATGAATGAATGATTTACAAACTTTGTTAAACACACAACTTAAGTAACAAGATGATACTAAGTTGTAATACTTCTAATCTTGATTGATATAAGTATTCTTCTTTTGCACTTGGATGGTGGAAGTTTGGATCACTTGGAAACCAATGCTTAAGATTACATGATCAAAGGTTTTTTTAAGATATGAAATGAGATCTACAACAGAAAGTTTTAGTGCAAAAGGGTGAGTAAAAATCCAGGGGAAGGCTGGTATTTATAGGCAGAAAAACTGGACAGCTGGGAGCTACTGGAGCGTGGCCGGCCCCCTTAAATAGGGGGGCGGTCCCCTTAATTTTAAGGGGGCCGCCTAGTAAAATTAAGGGGGCCGCCCAAGGTGTCCGTTGCCCAGATTTGTCCTTTTGTGGGGAAGGTTTTTCTGGAACATTTTAACTGATTTTGGTTAAAAATTTGAATTCATATTTTTATAAAAGATTAAACATATTTATTTAATACCAAAAATGTTTTTCAAAAATATATAAAATGTTTTTGATATTTTATAAAAAATCTAGTTATTAAGAAAATGTTCCTTTGATCATATAATGCATTAAGCATTAGTTCATTCATACCTTAAGTGATTTTAGTTGTAGAAGTGAATATTTACAACTAAGTACTTGTTTAATTTATATGTTTATGTTTTAATGAGTTTACATTTTGTGATCATCAAAACATAGAGATATGAATAAATATTGATAATGTTTTTAGGTATTTACTTATGTCAACAATCTCCCCCTTTTTGATGATTACAAAACCTAAACTCATTAAATCAAAAAGTTATTTTTGGACAAGTATTTAGTGAGTTTATATTCACTTCTCCCCCTTTTTGTAGCATCAAAAAGGTTGAGCCGACAAGTTTTAGAGACAAAATTTGTCGGAACGAGAACTCCCCCTTGATGTGTGCTCCCCCTCGTTTGAGGGCACCAAGGAATCGATACATGGAATACTTGCAAGAAAAATATTAGAAGCACAAGCATATATATGGCAAAAATAAGCATGCATGTAAAGACATTCATTAAAAATGTTGTGTATCAATACACAACCATCTAAGATTATATTCAATCCTACATTAGCTAGTAAGTAATGCAATCTACATAATCATTCTAGGAGTACATGATCTTCCATGGGGCTTGCACACAAAATGGTTTGAAAAATTATTTTTGATTAAGCATTGCATATGCTTAATTTGGTGAGAATGAAGGTTGTGGTGGTGTAGTGGGTGAAAATGGTGGAGGTTGTGGTGGAGGTTGGTTGTTAAGCATGTGTTCAAGGGATGAAAATGGGTGTTTTGATGGAGGTGATGGTTGATTTAGGTAAGGTTTGGAGGTTTTGTGGTAAAATTCCAATACCAGTTCGTCCTTTAAGAGAAATGGTAGCTGGGGCTAGATAAAAGGGGTCGAAAGATGCAAAAGAAAACAGTAAATTTTACTGCCCAGATGGCCGGTCCCCTTAATTGTAGGCCGGCCCCCTTAAAATTAAGGGGACCGCCTAGGGAATTAAGGGGGCCGCCCATCTGGTGTTTTCCCAGGCGACCAAATTTGAAAAATTTCCAGAAAAGAGTCATTTTTAGGGTGTTTTTGCAGCAAGCTCCATTTGAATCATGTACATCAAGAATGATTAAATAGTGGCATAAACATGTTAAATACGCATGCATACATTTAAAACATATTATGGAATAAGCATGTTATTAATCATCAAGCATGTATATATATCATGATATCAAGTATACAAGCAATAAGCATAACAATCATATATTAAAGACAAGAAATAAAGCATTCATTAGTTGAAAATAATTATGTTAAAAACATAATTATTGATACAACACATATTTTGCTTATAGCATACAATAAGTAGAAAATTTTAAATTGCCTAAGAGATCCATTTGACTTGCTTGAGACATGAAAAGCTTGAATTATTTTGGATGGATGATGGTAAAGAGGGGGTAAAAAAAATTGGATTAATGGGGTTGTAAGTTTGGGTGTATGGATGTTGGAGAGAGTGTTGATGGAGGAATTGGAGGTGGAGAGCTTGGACTTGACCATGTTGAATGAGGGTTTTGATGTTGTTCAAGTGGTGGTGTTGGATTAGATCTAGTGAGAAGATACTCAATCCAAGTGAGACGCTCATTTAAGGCGATGGTTTGATTTTGGAGAAAGATGCAACAAGGACAATTGTTGACATGTTTCTCAATTTGACTCAAGTGATGTGGTGATGATGGTAATGATGGTGAGATGGATGGTGATGGGTTTAAGTTGCTTTGAGCAAGGTGCAAAGCAAGGAGAGCATTAAGCTCATGGGCTTCCTTGAGTTCTTCAATGAACTTCAAGTGTTGAGTGGAAGGTGATGATAATGGAGAGTGGTTGTTATTTGGTGGAAGTGGTGGTGACACTTTTGGTGGTGGAGACATTTGTGAACTTGGGTAATTATGAGTGAATGAAGGTGGACATATGGATGATAGGTTATGTGTGTGAAAGGGTTCATTAGGATGAGGTTTAGGTGTTGGTTGAGTTTGAACAACATCATTTGTTGGGTTATGGCAAGTGTCAAGCTTCCTCCTCCAAATGGGCCTCACTGAGACTTTAGCAACTCTTGAAGGCTTGGATCTTGGGTGGTTAGATGATGATATGTTTGGATGGATGATATGGATGAGCATTTATGATGGAGTTGGGTATTTATGGTGTAGTGATGATGTGATTGTGGAAGGTAAATTTTGGTGGGTGGTTTGTGACAAAATGTGTTTGTGAATTTTGGGAAGTATAGGATAAAATGGGCTAAAAAATAGAAAAAGGGAGCAGCACTTTCGACCATCAGATGGTCGGTCCCCTTAAATATTAAAAGGGCCGCCTAATGAATTAAGGGGGCCGCCCATCTGCTGATTTCCAAGTTACTGGAAATGGGTTTTTGGCAGAAAATTGTTGAAAGGGTTGTATTTTTGGGTTTAGTTTCAAGCAAGTCCAACTTCTTTTGAGGCAATTTAGGATTTAATAACATATGTATGCTAAGCATATTCATTAGACATTATTATCTAGCATGCAAACAACTCATTTAGCATGTAACATATATATGTTAGACAAGAAAACACTACATAGCACCAAGTAATTCATAGTATCATATTTGGGAAGATTAATAAGCTAGTTAAATAATCCTAATGAATATCTATGTGCATGGGAATGTAGAGTTGTGATAGCATGGACTTCTAGACTTGTACCAAGTGAGATCTTAGTGAATAAATTATGGTTATTTTCAAATTTAGTTCACTTATAAATGTCACATACATAAATATAGATGACAGATATGAGATCACCATGCATGATTTAAAGAAATATTTTTGGCATTATTCAACAATGTTTGAAAGTGGGTTTTTATGTGGATGTGAAAAATATTTTAATGAAATAGTTTTGGTTTTATTTCAAAATGTTTTTGTGAGGAAAGAAAACATATTTTTCTAATCTTTGGTTTTGATAAACACATAATTATGGACACAAGTTTGGAAGAAAGGTAGGATGGTGAAACATGTAAAATAGAAATGTGTCATAATCTTTTGAAAAATCATTTTTCCAAAATGTGATGTTTTTTCAAATTTAAAAATAAGTCCCATTAATTATAGGTTTAAAAATAGTGGTTTATAAAAGATCTCATGCTCAAGGGTATTGGTTAAGTCTATTGTCACATGCTACCTCTTTCTACATATCCTATGGTCTTTAAGCATGTATTATGACTAAATACAAAACTACATCATGTCAGAGTAGTTAGAGAAAAACAAAAGCTATTATAATGACAATGCATTCAACAACTAAACAAATAATTACGAAGGCATGCAGTCAAATCATATAGGAGCAAGTAAACATCTAGAAATTTTATATATGCAAGATGACATACATCTAGGAATAAAAAGCTCTAGTGAAAAGCAAAGTTCATAACAGTAAACTATCGTTAGGTATATTTAGGAAGAGTAATGTATTCAAGTTGGAGAATGAGTATGAGACTATTACTAGTGGTGCTCAATTCAGGCTAAACACGACCGTTTTTACGGGTTACACACACCCAACTTCTCACATAGAAGCAATTCAACCGTTAGGTCAAATTGAGTTTCTAGTTAATAGATTCTCCAGTAGTCTTTCTCTTTTTAGAAGAAATTAAGTTCCTAAATTTACCTATCGAAGAGTACCAAATATGAAGATTGCTTGGTTTACTAATACTTAAGGGGGCTAACTAAAGGGTTTCTAGTTCATTAAGCCACAGAACGAATATAACTAAAGTGTAAAGGCAAAGCAACCTATTAGACTAAGCGTATCCTAAGGCATTAATAAGATTATATGCATGAATTAATTACTTATGAAATTTAAAAAGAGAACTTACCTCACGTCCTAGCTTTTCTTCGTAATGTCTCAGATGATGATCGACGTGTGAATGATAGGTGAGTCGGATGATGATCTTCTCCTTCGTCTGTGTCACTCCATGATTTTGGATTGAGTTCACTTTGGAGTAGATTCATGTAGTCTTCGTCGTTAACACCTTCATTAACAACATTTGAACTAGTAGCACATGTATCTATTTTATCTAAATGTTTATCTATTAAATTTTCTAAGATGACTAATTCATGTATAAGATCAAAATCCCCATCTTTGGCTTGACATTTTTCTTGATGAAAGTTTAAGAGATTTTTCCAAATATCATTTGCCGTTTTACAGAAGAATATTCTTTCATATTCAACTTTCGGCAAGGTTTTATAAATAATTATTTATGTCATTCTTTGTTTTCAAATGCTCAATTTGACTTTCAAAATCCGTTTTTGTTTGACTCTCAAAATCCGTTTTTGTTTGACTTTCAAAATATGTTTTTGTTTGACTTTCAAAATATGTTTTTGTTTGACTTTTAAAATCACCAATCGAAATGACATGCCAAAGATCTAGATCAATTGATTTCACATAAGTTTCAAATTTATTTTTCCATTCAAGAAAAGTATAGTTTTCAAATACTAGTGATTTTAGCAAAGATTCCCCTTCTAGATATTTTTCGAATTCCATAGATCGATTCAAGTTTTAAAATACAGTAAATTTTAAAGATCTTGATTAACTTGGCTCTGATACCAATTGTGGAAAACTAGAAGGGGGGGTTGAATAGTTTTATGTCTTTTTAATTTTATTATGAAAACCTTTGTTTATTTTTAAAACACTTAGATTCAAGTTTGTATGAAAAATAAAACTTGAAACTTATTATTAGTTATATATGTATTCTTTTAAATTGATTGTAAAAGTTTTGGTTTCTTGAATGGATTTTCAAATTGATCTTTATGTGAAGTCGACCTCTAATTAATACTAGCAATTATATAAGCCTATGTGTATGAAAGTAATGACGATGCAAGTAAAGAAATAAATAAGGTATGGAAAGATCTAACCGAGACACGAGAGATTTATAGTGGTTCGGCTACAAGGACACCTTCCTTGCCCTACTCCACTCCCCGAGCACACCTTGCTCGAGAGTTTTCTTCACAACTTCAATAAGCTCCCTTATGGCGGAGAAAACCGTACACAACTTTGGCTTACACGGGTTTAACGACACAAAGCTAAATGTCGAGTTCTAATCGTAGCTAGAACTAATCTCACAACTTCACAACACAACTTCTTCACAACTTATTCACGACTACTTCACAACGGTTTCACGATTGCTTCACGACTTCTTCACGACTTCAACACAACTGCTACACGACCTCTATGCTGCGGCTTCACGACTCCAACACTAGGACTTCACGACTAGGACTTCATGGCTTCAACACGACCGCTACACAACCTCTATGCTACGGCTTCACAACTTCAACACTAGAACTTCACAACTAGGACTTCATGGCTTCAACACGACCGCTACACAACCTCTATGCTACGGCTTCATGACTTCAACACTAGAACTTCACGACTAGGACTTCATGGCTTTAACACGACCGCTTCACAGCTTCTATGCTATGGCTTCACGACTTCTACACCACGGGTTCACGACTTCTACACAACGGCTTCACGACTTCTAAACTTTGACCTCACAACTTCTATACCACAACTACTTATACAACATCTTCACTACTTACACACAACACTAATCTACAACACACACCTTACATACAAATGAATGAATGATTTACAAACTTTGTTAAACACACAACTTAAGTAACAAGATGATACTAAGTTATAATACTTCTAATCTTGATTGATATAAGTATTCTTCTTTTGCATTTGGATGGTGGAAGCTTGGATCACTTGGAAACCAATGCTTAAGATTACATGATCAAAGGTTTTTTTAAGATATGAAATGAGATCTACAACAGAAAGTTTTAGTGCAAAAGGGTGAGTAAAAATTCAGGGGAAGGCTGGTATTTATAGGCAGAAAAACTGGACAGCTGGGAGCTACTGGAGCGTGGCCGGCCCCCTTAAATAGGGGGGCGGTCCCCTTAATTTTAAGGGGGCCGCCTAGTAAAATTAAGGGGGCCGCCCAAGGTGTCCGTTGCCCAGATTTGTCCTTTTGTGGGGAAGGTTTTTCTGGAACATTTTAACTGATTTTGGTTAAAAATTTGAATTCATATTTTTATAAAAGATTAAACATATTTATTTAATACCAAAAATGTTTTTCAAAAAAATATAAAATGTTTTTGATATTTTATAAAAAATCTAGTTATTAAGAAAATGTTCCTTTGATCATATAATGCATTAAGCATTAGTTCATTCATACCTTAAGTGATTTTAGTTGTAGAAGTGAATATTTGCAACTAAGTACTTGTTTAATTTATATGTTTATGTTTTAATGAGTTTACATTTTGTGATCATCAAAACATAGAGATATGAATAAATATTGATAATGTTTTTAGGCATTTATTTATGTCAACAACCTCTATTATGTAATTCTGATTTAAATAAATGAATGATAACAATTTTATTTAAAACGTATCTTCTCGAGTCGTTTTCTATTTTTTTGACTGTGATACTTGAAGTAATAACCTAACTTATATTCCGCTACGTACATCGAAAATAGGGGTGTTACATAATGCATACTCTTCGTCTTCACTATTGGGATCCGAACTTTCCTCATCACTAGATTCCTTCTTGGCTTTCAATGCTAGAGATCTAACTTTCTCACTTTTGCCTTTGACTATGTCAGAGTCTTTCTTGATTATCATTTCATGAACTTTCAAGTTTCCTATTAGTTCATCAAGTGATAATGTCGCCAAGTTCTTTGACTCTTCAATGGAGGTGACCTTTGCTCTCCATTTGGGATGTAGTGCCCTAAGAAACTTCCTAACATAGTTCTTGCTAGAATAACCTTCATCAAGAGCTTTAAGACTAGTAATAATAGTATTAAATCTAGCAATGGCATTATCAATAGATTCATCTTCCGGAATGGAAAATTGTTCATATTGTTGCACAAGAAGATCTATCTTGTTCTCTTTGACTTGATTATTACTTTGATGAGTGACTAACAAAGTTTTCCAAATTTCTTTTGCTGTGTTACACATAAAAATTCTTCCAAATTCCTTTTTCGGCAAGGCATTATAAATCACCATTTTAACCTCATCATTTTTGGCTGGTTTTCTTTTAAGGTTATCACTTTGTTTATTATAAGGAACTATTTCATCCCTTTTTGTTTCCAGATTCTTTTCAATCGGTTGAAAGTCACCCTCGGTAATAATATTTCAAAGATCAATGTCTTTTGATTTAACATACGTTTCAAATCTTGTTTTCCAATATATAAAACAATAGGTTTCAAAAAGTGGTGGTCTTTGCATAGATTGCCCTTCTTGATATTTGTCGAAATCCATTGATCGATTCAAGTTTTAAAATACAATTTATTTTAAAATCTTGCCTGACATGGCTCTGGTACCAATTGTGGAAAACTAGAAGGGTGGCTGAATAGTTTTACCTGTTTTTACTTAGTTATAAATTTTACTTGTGAAAAACTTTGATTCGATTCTTTTGTGAAATCAATCAACACCAATATGAACACTAAGCTATACTATCCAATTTAAACAATAAATATAAAGAAATGAGATGGAAAGATCAAATCGAGACAAGGAGATTTATAGTGGTTCGGTCACGAAGCTCTTCTTCGCCTTACTCCACTCCCCGAGTACCCAACTAGAGAGTTCTAAGCACTATGTCAATAAAGCTCCCTTCAGGCGGAGAAAACTGTACAACGTCGCTTATCACAATTTCTGACACTAAGCTAAATGTCGAGTACTAATCATAGCTAGTACCAATCTACCACGATCCAAACGATCCTTACTAAATCACACAATCAACACCCTTTACACGATCTACCCGTTCTACCCTTGATCTACTTGATCAACACACAAGCACACAAGCTACAAGAGATCTCCAAGATCTCAACAAGATCATAATGATCCACACTCACAAACTACACAAAATAAAATTCAACTTGGTGTATGCTAGGATACAACAAGTATGTAACAATATGTTACAAGTGCACTATCTATAACTACAACACCTTGTATCTTGTTGATACTTTGTGTTCTTCTCTTGCACTAGTAGAGGAATGAAGGTGATCACTTGGTTGGATGATAGGATCACTCTTTAAACAAAAGAAAACTAAACTAAATGATCAAAGGAGAGTAAATGTGATTAGAGTTTTAAACTCAGAAAGTTGTGTGTGAAAAATGATGCCCAAAAACTAAGAATTGGACTGGTATTTATTGGCAGAAAAAATTTTCCCGTTATAGTGGGACGGTACCACTAAATACAACACGGTACCACTAAATTTAGTGGTACCGTGCCAGTCAAAGACGCTCCAGTTTTTGTTTTTAGTGGAGAAAGTTTATTTGGGGAAGTTTGGAGCTGATTTTGGGGGGGGGGGGATAGCTGTTATGATTTTTAAACTTATTTTTCCAATAAAACATTTCTTTATAATTCAAAAATAATTTGTAAAGTACATTTTTGAAAAAAAAATGTTTTGTCACATTATAAATGTGAAGTTTGAAACACAAATTCACTTATTTGATCATTTGTCAAGTTGTAGATTTGTTTTTTCATACCTAGAGTGATTTACGTAGAAACGGGATATTTGGACTAAAAACTTGTTTACGTTAATTTTGACGTAAAGTGTTTTCACATTTTGTTATCATAAAAACGTGGAGTTATCGAAAGATATAAATAAGGTTTTTAGGACATTATTTGCATCAATAATCTCCCCCTTTTTGATTATGACAAAATATGAACTCATTTTAAGTAAAAGATTATTTTTAACAAGTTTTAGCATGAGTTTATATCTCATTTCTCCCCCTTTTTGTCGAAGCAAAAAGATCTCAAAGGCCCCCCCCCCCTTGATGTATACTCCCCCTCGTTTGGAGGACACCAAGGAATCGAGCAATCATTCTTGCTACAAAACAAAGTTAGATGACACACATACAATATTTAACATGTAGCAACCAAGACAAATATCCAAACATGACAAAATAAAATAAAGAAACTAAGATAATTCCAACCATAAACCTAGCCCATGCATTGATAATTGAAAACGATAGTCACACATAAGGTGTGAGTACAACATAAAGACAAGAAAGTAAAAACTACAAGGAGTACACATAAATCTTTAGTGACTTGAGAGGCCCTAAGATTTGCTTCTAGTCCAAAAGGGATCCTAACCATTTATTTTTTAAAACTAAACATCAATATGTTTAGTTAAATGGGCTAGTGGGAGGTGGAGAGGGTGACATGATTGGAGGTGGTGGAGGTGTTAAGAGATGTTCAACATAGGAGAACATGAAGTGTAGCTCATCTCTCAAAGAGAAGATGAGGTTGCGGTTGTGAAGACAACATAGGCAATTTGCACTATCTATATCAACCGGATGAGGTTGGATAGGTTGTCCCATGATTGGAGAAGGAGGTGGTGGTGAGTATGTTGGTGATGGGGTTGGCATGGCATAATCCAATGGGGTAATAGGTGAGAGTGTGTAATCCATGGATGATGGCATGGTGTTCAAAGAGGGAGATGATGAACATGTTGTTCTAGTAGATGATGTTTTTGAAGGAGCATTTGGTGGAGATGGTGAGTTAGGAGTGCTTTGGGAAGGTGGTGTTGTGACTTCATCATCTTTGGTGAGATCAACAAAGAGAGGTTTGGATGGTGGTCTAACGGTGATCCTAGGTTTCTTGGAGATATGGGTTATTGATCCTTGTGTGGAAGACATGGTGAATGAGTAATGAAAGGTTGAAGATGAGATGCAAGAGATGCTTGCAATGGTGAGGCTTTAAATAGGCAAGAGTTGTGGGATTTGAATTAAAGTTGGTGGAAGTGTCATATGGTGTACTGAGGGAATCTTAAGGTCTATGAGAGTATGCAAAATATTGCAGGTTTGAGGTTAGGGATGCAGGAATCTAGAGGAAACAGTGAAAATTCGTCAAACAAGGGCACGGTACCACTAAATACCACACAGTACCGTTATATTTAATGGTACCGTGACCTATTTAACGGTACCATGACTTGGGAGTCACGAATTTTCCTGTGCTGCCTAGTTCTGGGCAGCTAAAGGGAGTTTTCTAGGGAGACTGTTTGCAGAAAATGTTAGTGCCTCAAACCACTAAAGATTAATTTTCCAAATATATCCCATATTTAGCTACTCCTAGCAATTAAATATTAACATGCAACTATCTAAAATAAGCTATAAGCATGCAATAAAAAAGGAAAAAATAAGCTATCATCCAAGAATCACATAATTTAAAATCATGCAAGGTGATAGAACAAAAGTCAAGCATGCAAGATAGTTAGGAGTATTATGCCCTAATATAATCTACCAAAGATAAATCCTAATATAAGATAGAAAATCCTATTCTAAGAAGATGAGAATAGTTCTATTGACTTGAGCCCACCCACGTTGTTTGGTATGTGTTGATGATTCCTCATTTATCATCACTAGACGATACATAATAGCAGGATACCGAGCTATCATCATGGTTCTCATGAGATGATGTACATTCCCAATAGAGAGAGGTGTAGGTGTTTTGAGTTAGAGGAGCCATGGTGGGATTGACAAGAAGATATTGATTGTTTTGGAGGTGAGGAAATGAGTTCATGACAAAACGATATAAATGAGTTAACAACATGCCATAGGGTATCGCCTTATTTAGTCGGCCCTTGACATTGACAATTCTCTTTGCCACAAAGTAGGCAAAATTGTAGGGTTGTTCGGTGACAAGTCAATACAACATATGAGCACAACATGCCGGGAGGTGCTCACGATTGTGAGGAAGACAAAATAGTGAAATACATTTTCACGAATGACTTCTATCCATCTACGTAGATTTGGATGAAGTTCATCAACATAGATTTTTAGTGGATCTGAGTCATAAACATGAGACTCACGGAACTCAACTTGACCGTTTTCTTTAAGAAGACCATGAACTTTTTGAGGAAGATGAATGTATTATTTAATCTCACATGGAGTGGGAATGAGGGTATTGTATGGACCATACTCATGTCGGTGACTAGTGAGGGTTTTGAGAGACCATCATTCCGTGTAGTCACATTTTCCATGGTTCGGAAGTTCAAGAATATGTGCAAATTGGTCAAGGGTAAGAGAGATTTCTTGGTTTTGTATCGAGAATTGAAGAGACAAAGTTTGATCCTCGTTATGTACGAGCTTAACTTGTCAATAGAACTCAAGGACAAATCGAGGACAGATTAAGTCATTAATACGAAACAAGTAATCAAATCCGATTTCTTGAAACATGGTTTTGATGTGATCATGGTTGAGAAAAGAGGACTCGACAATTCGTCCTTCATGAAAGAGACGAGACTCAAGATTACGAAAACTTTGTGTGTGACAAGATGGTGTGTTTGGTTCAAGTGATGGTTTGGGAATGTACTCGGCTATCAATTCATGATCGTAATCAAACGTGTGACACATCTTGTTACCTAAAAATATTAAAAATTAAAATTAAGAATAGTTGTTTTGAAGACACGTGCCTAGTGTGTGCCTACATGCAAACCATGTGGAGGTGCGGTAATCTCGACTCTAGAACTAAAAATAATGAGATTACCCAAACGCTCCTAACTTCACTTTTGCTCAAACGGATATGTCAAAAAATACATATTAGTTATGTAATTCGATCAATATTCGTGAGATCGTGTATGCTTGAGAAAACGTTTTTAGTTTGTATCAACAATGCACGAAAAAAAATGTTTCATGATCCTAGTTTCATGAAATTTTTTGAAAACAGTGGAATTGGGGTGTTTGGCGATTTCAATGTTTTGACGCCAAGAGTTTTGAGTTTGAAAAATTTTAGAGTTAATGACTCCTGATGCAATTTCAAGTATCCTAGGCATGATTCCTCTTCAAACTATTTAATCTAAAGAAAAATTCGGACCAAAATGTATGATATAGGTGGGTTTATCCAAATCCTATGTTGAGGGAATCATGATTGTTATACATTGTCTAATCCTAGTCCTAATTTCATAAAGACTTACTCAAAATTGAAAAGACCCAATTCAATTTGTATGAACAAACCCTAGACTCAAGATTAAAGAAAATTCGAGTCAAATGACTTACAATTTATGTTGAAAAAGTAGTAATAGTTGATAATCTTGAAAATTAATGCCTCGACTTTGATCTTGAAAGGGTGTAATTGAATTTTTGGTTGTGAGGTTCGGTTTTGACTGTAATGGCAGAAATTGGGAGAGTTTAAAAGTGAGTAGTGAAGGAAAAGAAGACTGAAATACGGACTGTATCAGATACACGGTACCACGGTACCATTAAATTTATTGGTGCCGTGATCTGCTGGGATGTGTTTTTGTCCCATTTTGATTTTTGACGAATAAGTCTCGCTGTTTTAGTGAGACTTTTTGACACGAGGAAAGAATTTATACCTAATAAATTCTTTTAACGAGAAGAACTAGACTAGACGATAAGAGATGACCTTAATTTTTCCGAGGAAATATGTAAGTAGTCATTAGAGGGATACGAGGGATGACTTTAGTATTTCCAATGAAATATTTAGATAGTCATAAGATTTACGGGATATGTTCCATCATTCCTAGACCTAGACGAAGATAGTTGAAGGATTCTCGTTTGAGAGGTTCGGTGAAGATGTCGGCGATATTGTCTTAAGAGGGAACTTTCTCAATAGAAATGTTTTCTTTTTGGACGTTATCGCGAAGGAAGTGGTGACGAATTTCGATGTGTTTAGTACGAGAGTGTTGAACGGGGTTTTTTCTCAAGTCAATAGCACCTTTGTTATCGCACATAATAGGGATGTCATCGAGATGGATGTCATAGTCAATTAGAGCTTATTTCATCCACAGTGCTTGTTGACATGCCTTTCAGGCGCTTACGTATTCGGCTTCGATCGTGGACATAGCAAGATCCGTTTGTTTCTTGGAGAACCATGAAGTTAGACAACAACCCATGAAGGTACAAACGCCACTCGTACTTTTTCGGTCCACATAATCTCCCGCATGATCAGAGTCGGCATAGACAATAGTTTCTACACCGATCCCCTTGGGTTAGAACAATCCCAAGTGTATAGTGCCTTTAATGTATCGGAAGATACGCTTAACCGCTTAACAGTTTAGTATGTTTTTTTATAAAACTTGGGCACGAAGTGTCCTTTTATGCAATGTTACCGAAATGGCGTGACTTAAATAAACCAAACTTTGTAATTACAATATTTATAAGTTTTATGTTTCGTTATCATTCGCGTTGTTATTAGCCTTTGGCTTTATTGAATATTTTGTGTCCGATCCGTTTCTAATATATTAAATTCTTATCGAGTTTAATATATTATTCCGTATTGTCCCAAAATGTCCAATAATTTCCATTGTCCAATACCGTAAATCCAATAACGATCGAGAATTAATACATCCATGTATAGGTATATTATATGTCCAATGTCCAAATTTAGGTATCAATCTCAAGTAATCATCCCGATGCATCCGAAACGTATCAATGTCACCAAAGTTAAAATAAGTCATTTACGTTAGTCAAATGTTTCCATAACCGAAATATTAAATACCAGTTATATATATTTTTGACAAAATAAGTAATACACATTAAGTAAATTTTTAACCCAACACACCCTTGTTACTTGGTTGGGCTTTTGAGCCCATTACACCAACTAAACTCATCCTTAATGACTCCATGGGCTTCGGACCGTGACAAAACTCAAACACAAACATACGAACACAATCATCAAAAGAAATTGCAAACGCTCCCTTGCGTTATTAAGAATGAACCGAGACAAAAAAACACCCCTTCATGGGTTTTGACTGAGCCAGGCGCAACGAAACGCGTCACAAAAATAAGTACGGCACCTCTTGAGGCTTTAATAAAACTGAACTAGCAAAACAAAACCAATTTTACTCCTACATTCAAATGTTACAACAATTTCAGCAAAACCAATTCCAAAAGCCAAAACCGAATCAGTTTACACATAACCCAAGACCAAAACAATGAACACAAACGAGCACACCAAACCCCTCGTGGGGTTGGTGGCTAGCCCGCAGCCGAAGCAAACACCCTTACGGGTTCAACTATAACCGAACATAATCACCTCCAAACACTTAACTCGGATTCAAATAAATAACTATATCAAAATATTTAGCCAAATACGAGCAAGTCAAATAAACAAGCAAATCCATACTACCCCGTGACCCATACGGGTCTTACCTGACCCTACCCGAAACAAAAACAACAACGACAGCATCAAACTCCATAAATATATCCTAGATCGTAACTGAAGAGAAGAAGGGTCAGTCGACCCGACCCGTTTGCCTCACGGTAACAAACAAGCACCACTTTAAATCTTATTTCAACCACACGAAATTTTATATAAATGTTTTTATAGTATCCTTTAATCCACGAAAATATTATAAACGTTTAATAGTTGAATCTAAATCGAAAGTGATACAAGAAAAAGAGATATACGATTGGCATACCCAAAAACAAAAGAATAAGGTGGTATGACGGTGATGGTGATGATTGTGGTGCATGGCTTCACGGCGGCAAAACCCTAGCTTACCCAAAATTACACGTATGCGCCTCAAAATACCCAGATCTGAACACCCTTGGCCGGATCTACACGTTGGTGCCACGGATCTACTTCGCCGAAAAATGTTGCCGGAAAAGTTGGCGGCGCCGAAACCCTAGAGAGAGAGAGGGAATTCCGGTGGAGTGTGTGTGAGTGGTATGAAATGAGAGAAAATCTTAAATTGGGGCTTATATACTCAAAGGGAGGGGGTGAAGGTGGACAATAGAAAGTAGAGGGGCGGCGATGAAAATATAGGAAGGGGGTAGGAAGTGTAATTTAGTAAATCTTTTAGTAAAAGCCTTGTGGGCCCCATTTCACATAGCAAACCTGCGTTTTAAATTACGGGACTTACGCCATTGAGTCCAGAATGATTTTTCTGATAAAAACGAGTATCCACACGTATAGCTTTCTCGAAATTAAATTTTAATTAGTAAATCGAATTGTTTTGAGTATTATAGGTTGTGCCGGTTTAGTTAGAGAATAACGCTCACATTTAACAGATAATCTCTGTTTTTCAAACTCAAACAGGTTTAGAGAAGTTTAAAAGCTAAGGGATATTAAAAATAAATATTTTGGGCTAGTAAAATAGGTTTAGGAAATTTACCGGGTGTTACAGCTACTACGGTTGCAAATTTCTTTGAGGGGAGATGAGTTACCTTTATATTTTGCATATCAGAGGTTGAAACAGAGTCGGAAGATAGAGTTGAAAGATTGAAATGAGTTTGTATTAGATTACATTTGTATCTGGATTTGTTGATTAGGTTTACAGAAGTGTTTGCAGCATTGCGGTATATATTGTATGACTCAAACTATAAACTTTGAATCAGAAGTTAGTGGTTTTAGGACTGTCTTTCCAACATCAGAGAAAGTGACGGAGAATGGGGAGAGGGGAAGTGAATGTTCTAAGCTTGATGTATTTAAATAGACTATTAATCGTGTATTGAAGATGTTGGTTGCCGAGGGAAAAGGAAAGGAGGCTGATGATGGAAAGGGTGTTGATTTTCTTGACACAACAAAGAAAAAAGGTATCACTTTCCCTCGTCCTCGATGGAGATCGGCACAAACATGGAAAGGTTTATAATTATGTGTTAAGAGATGCTAATATCTTTTGGCTAATGATGCTTGATGCTAGGTTTATACATCAAGTTTTTATGGTCGAGTTTTGTTGCATGGATCACCATAGTTTAACTGTTTAACTTTGTCAAATTTGAATGAATTTTTATGAAATCATCACCTTTTGAGTAAAAATATCATGACGTTGTCATTTGGTGTTTTTCAATGTTTGACAATAGTAATCTTATAGATGGAATTTGTATTTCTGTATACTCCATCCAAAATTTTCATAATGATGCTTGTATCGGCTGGTAATCGATTAAGTATTAATGAAGGTTTTGGACATGTAGGCAAGTTCAGATGTACTGTTATGGGTGATGTACTGTTATGGGAGTGGATATCTGTGGTCACAAGTGGGCCCAACAAGCTGATGTGGCACTCAAACGGTCATATGGCCTATAATTGCAGGTTTCAACAAGTTTCGTTGGTGATAATAGTACTTTACAAAATTCGTTACCTAACATTGGAAATTTTTGAAAGTTCATAGCCAATTCATGGAATTAACCCTAAATATTTATGCATTATGATTTTCTTGTTTTTTATATTTAATTCATAATTATAATTGAGAATCTTTTTTTTTATTTATTTATTTTTATTTTTTTAATCTATGTGAGATAAATATAATAAACATTGTTAATAATTCAAATAAGTGTAAAAAACAAATAACTTACGACTACCGGCCATTGCAAGCTACTTCAACCTCATACCTCCATAATATACCAGCTACCGCCTATGTATCACCAAAACGTCATGTGAAAAATCTACAATTTTATATGAGTTAACTTGTCATCATCTGAAAAACTATTATATCATAAAATATAGAATTGAAAATCATTTCTCGTTAATAATTTAAATTCCATCTTGAATCGAATCGTGTGATATTGTGGATATACATGGGACGAAAATTTTAATACCTACTATTCTTGACATGCAAAATTCCATTAGTGACATCAAGAGCCAAGGTTATGTGTTAATCATACTTATTTAGTTTGTTACTAACATGTTTAATTGTTAACTTGTTGAAAAACAATTTTTGGAGAATTGTTTTGTGTTTTCACTTTTGGCTGAGAGTTCATGGACCCACATGGGTGCCTTGGAAAAAAATTTATGGTTAAACATGTTACTCCCTCCATATCAAATTTATTGTCATGAGAGAGAAGTCACATAGTTTAATAAAAGTGGGGTCGTTTTAGTTTTCAATCATTCAAAGAGAATATTCCCTTACTTTATTCGCTAATTTTTACTTAAAAAGAAAAGTGGACAATTATTTTGAGAAATCCCTAAAAGTAAATATGGACAATAATTTTGAGACGGGGGAGTAGTATATATGATTGTCATATGTTGATTAATTGATTTGTGTAGTTGGTTTTTTTGAAACAGCGTAAATCGAATAAACGGGTGTTTTTTTCTTGAAAGTTTCCTTGACAATATTCAAAAATGTTCTTGAAATTTTGCCATTGTTTGATCCGAAATTATGTTGGTGATTTTTGAATTTTGTGTTAATGATTTAATTAAAAAGTTTAATTAAAATTATTTATATGAAAATCTTAAATGAAACTGATATGGTTTAAAACTTTAAATGTGATTGAATGAATTTGAATTTTTGATTGATTTTTGATTAAGTAGAGTGATTAAAATTAATCTTGATTGATTTGATTAGTTATTGATTGATTTGTAATTAAATTTGATTAATTAAAAAGTCAAAAATTTTATTGATAAATATGTAACGGATGTCCATATATTTAGGGCCCGTTTGGTTGCCTCTTTTTGGATTCAAGTAATACTTTGATTGTGAATATCAATTGTTTGGTTGGAGTTGTCGGTTATAACACAGTATTTGAAACCTTCGATGAAAGGTATCACCAAAAGTCACCTAAATATTATGGATTTTTGACATTTCATTGTTTTTTCTGACATTTATTCACAATAGTCAATACTTGTTTTATTTTAAATGGTTCTTAGCCACATGTTGTTTTCAAAATAAGATAATAAATTTATATATTAATATAAGTGGGCCCTCTTTATTATATAATAAAATTAAATAAAAACCAATTCCTAATTACATTTTATAAAACAAACAACATTAATACTATCATTCAATTTTTATTTCTTTCAATCCATACCAAATCCGATACCCATTGTGATTCCTAGCAACAAACCAAACTGCCCCTTAGCATTAGTAGTTATTTTAAAGTCTTTGTATTTTGGAATACTCTCTTTCTTGTAACTATGAATATATCTTCCTTGTGAGACGAATAATACAATTCTTCATTTGTTTTATCTTCCTTCTTGTTCATGTTATTATCTCTTTATTAGTTTCACAACATGTTATCTGCATGCTCAAAAAATCGATTCGATTTCTAAACCCTCAAAACTGCATGCTCAAAAAATCGATTCGATTTCTAAACCCTCAAAACTTTATGAAGAAAAGAGATCGACGGCTTAGAGACAATATATTCAATATAGGTTTGGCTTTCAGATAACCTAATATTCCAAAAGGTACGTCAACCATAAAACCTTTGTTCATTAGTTATTAAAATTGTTCTGGTTATATTTTCTCTTTAGCTTTCACGTACATATTTGAGATTTTATAACCATCGTTCAAGTCTAGTTACGCAAATAATTTATGTTTTATAAGAAGTTCAAGATAAAAACAAAAGTTGGATTATAGTTAGGGTGATGTCAACTCATCTCTCACCCAAAATCTCATTACTCACTCCCAACCAATCCCCTTATACCACATCATTCACTTACTTTTTCCATCACTCACCCATATTTTTGTTGGCAACACTATCACTCACTACAAAATGCATTCCGCGTCCCAAATTAATTGTCCAACGTTCAAATTCTTTCTCCTTCCCGTGCGTGATCTGATCACGCAAAATGCATCCCGCATCCCATCTTGTGTTAATGGCGACGGTGTTCTAGTGCTAGATGGATCCCTTCCCGTGCCTTCACGCATGCATTGCCATCACCCTTAGTATGAATGTTAATTTAAGTAAATAAGAAGATTGCATTAATTACTGTTTATGATGTGTCGGTGGAAGTTTTGTTCCCTAAATGGGAAAATGTTGCCTAATAGTAACAAAGTTTGATGACTGTTTCAATTAAGTCACTCAAACTTTAAATTAACCACAAAAATCATTCAAGTTTCAATACTGTTCCATTATTGTGTAATTGTTTTAAAAAAAATACTTTTAAGATATTCATATGTGCATTGTTTGGTTGTACTGTAACAACAAATACTCACCCCCTGAATTTCACTAACCCCAACCAACTTAATGTACAACCAACTTATGCACAAATGAAAAGAGATATATGTCATAAAATAATAACATAATTTGAAAAGTGTTTCGTTTTAGTCATTCAAACATAAAAATTACATAATAATAGAACACTATTTAAACTTTGAGTGACTAAAATGTAATACTTTTCAAACTTGATTATTATTTCATAATCAAATAAAAGTTATAGTGACTAAATTGGAACAAAACTGAAAGTTGGTTACTATTTCATGATTTTCACCCTCCTAAAAGCAAATATATGTTTCATTGTTGTTTAATATTTGTTTGTTGTGTTTATATAAAACCAATCATGAATTTTAATTAGATCATCCCAATCGTGATGGGTTATACTATATAAGGAACAATGTAAAAAAATATAAAATATATATCCTATATGTGTACTTGTCATGTATATCTTGTTTGCGCACATGATATGTGTGATTCGAGCATATTGATTGGTTTTGTTTTTAAGGTTGATTATCTAGTTGGTTTGTTATGATATGTCAATTTTGATTTAATGATGTAAGGAAAATTTGTTTTTGATCAATGTGGTTTAGTTAAATATTTATGCATTGTGATTTTCTTGTTTTTTTATATTTAATTGACAATTATAATTGAGAATCATTTTTTTATTTATTTATGTGGGATAAATATAATAAACAATGTTAATAATTCAAATAAGTGTAAAAAAAAAACTTATAAGGTGTATTTTTGGAGAATTTAATTTTCATAACCTGATGTAAGTGGTTTTTAAAAATCGCAATAGTATTTTAAAAAAATAACTTACGACTACCGTACATTGTCAGCTACTTCAACCTCATACCTCTATAATATACCAGCTACTGCCTTTGTATCGCCACAACATCACGTGAAAAATCTACAATTTTATATGAGTTAATTTGTTATCTCTTAAAATTATACAAAACTAAAACTGTCATCATCCGTAAAACTATTATATCGTAAAATATAGAATTGAAAATCATTTCTTGTTAAAAAATTAAATTGTATCTTGAATTGAATCGTGTGATATTGTTGATATGCATGGGACGAAAATTTTAATACCTACTATTCTTGACATTCAAAATTCCATTAGTGGCATCAAGAGCCAAGGTTATGTAAGAATTATGCTTATTTGGTTTTTACTAATATGTTTGATTGTTAACTTGTCGAAAAACGATTTTTGGAGAATTGCTTTGGGTTTTCAATTTTGGTTGAGAGCTCATGTACTCACATATGCACTTGTATTTTTGACTTGTACACACGAGACCATATTCATAACTTCTTCGAGAAATTAGAACATTCTTAAAACACAAAACACAATTGCACCCTTAAATCAGAACTAAACACAAAACATCCTTATATATCAAAACTAAAAACATATATGCACTTTCAATTCATTTAAACTCCAAAATGTAAAAATGCATACGCACAGAAGGCAACAAAGTCACCAGACACTATAAAAACACATATGCACTCTTAATAACACATATGCACACTCATTTTATTGATTTTGTATTAGCCATAAAACATTCAAAAATTATACTTATTTGTAAAAAGAAAACAACAACAACAACAATTGAAATAAGACACAAAACCAAAAACAATTTTGAAACAAAAATCATAAACAGTTTTAATCAACAATTTGAGAAAAAAAAATCAAAATAAAAAACGGGGTTGTGTTAAGGGAACACCCCTTATTATGTGGGCCCCCTATTTTAGTCAAATGTACAACCCTGTAAAGCAGACAGTACTACCGGCGATAGCGTCCAATCATTTAAAACACCCCCTATAGGGGTGTTAGGATAACACAGGCCTTAGAGCGGGGGGTGCAGCTCGCCGAGTACCTCGTTGTGGCTGACGTGGATGCTCGTCGCTGCACCACCACCTCCCGCCGTGCCTCGCCGAAGCTTGGTTCCTCGCCTGCACAACGAGCCCTTCCTCCTGACACACAAAGGAATATTACATATTTTAATTGTAAATGTTTTATTTTCTTCAGTTTTCTTGTTTTTTATTCTTCGATTTTCTATTGGTACCAGAGCATAAGTTATAGTGAACTAGGTCGTTTTCTTTTAAAAACCTAGACTATAACCTTTAAATTTTTTTCAAAAGTCATGAGTTCCATCATCTTGTCCGATATCCATGCGCGCCTACTTCCTAAATTTCCTATTACTCTATTGAGTATATATCTTTATTATATTATACTAAGGATAATTATAGAAGCACTATAATTATTTCTTAAATGGTCCGATAATCTACGAAAGTATCACTTCTTATGTATGTAAGCTTTTGTGAACTAAACTTCCTTGGTGTATTATATGCTATTCGTGAGCATTGTAAATTTCCATCCGGAAATTTATACACATCTTCAAGATATATCAGACATTGTATGTGATTACAATGGTCTCTCTTATTTATCAGACATTGTATGTGATTACAATGGTCTCTAAACTCTTTCATAACCGTATGTAATATCATTTCATAAAACATCAAAACATGTTCCAGCTTATCAATTTCTACTGGTTGTCTTACTCCCCGTGAAGTCACCACTCATATAAAAAAAACATCTTTTGGAGTTTGATTTTCTAGTCACATTGGTGTAAGATTTGAAGCCCTAGAGTACAAGTAATTTTTCATAACCTTTCCTTTTCATCAAAACCCTTTATACTTTGATTTATTTATAGCAATTTCTAGGGTAGATTAAACAACTCTTGCATGAATTATGTTGGAAGAATTGACTAAGTCTTCAAAGGAAAATAAGAGTTAGATAGGTAATTAGGTTTGATTGAGTTGTGAAATGCAAGAGTTGCTAGCAACATTTCGATTACTAGTCTTGCTTCCATTTTTGCTTTACTTTTGTAATCACCTCAAACTTTCTTTGAAAACCACTTTGTTTCCTGGACATATTAATATTTGATCCACTTAAGAGTTTTTCATAATTGGTTTTTATATTTGAACTACAAAACCTAGCTTAGGAGCACTGGAAAGACATGACTTTGAAAGGTGAATCTGTCCAAATTAATATCTGTTGGAAAACGACTCAACCATTTTACCTCAGTAAGTTTTGAATCTAAAATAAAAATATAGGGATGTATATCTATATCTCAGTGTCATTTTTCCAAAAACCTCATGTCCTAATTCATCCCGATGATTTTTGGAGAAAATCCACACTAAAACTTGTCCATAAGTTGCCTATCAGTTTTCTAAGGCCAAAAACTCCTAGATTTAAGCATTTCCACTACCTGGTCCTTTTGAATGAAATTTAGCCAAGACATAAAAAAAAACTTCTCCAATTGGATTCATGCCCATAGGACCTGTAAATAAAAAGATACACTCATTTTGCTAAACTTATTTGGATGCTGGAAGCAACTGCATAGAGACACAGGGGTAAATTTGTAATTTCACTCATGTTCTGAGGTTCTCAGCTAAGTGAGGCCAAGATTTTCATATAGTACAGAGTCATACCTTTATAAGCATATAAAGTTCATAATTATAGCCTTCACGGTTTAGAAATGGCGACCCGATTAGTGCGGCAATTTTATAAAATTTCCATCAGCTTTTTGACTTAAGCCATATAAGTATTATACCTTAATCCCTGAGTGGACTCGAATGATAAGATAACCAGTGGAATTGACAAGCTACACCGAATTTCAATATCATCGAAAAGAAGTAAATAAAGTAGCATATATATTGCTTTGTAATCCACCGTTTTGAACTCTTCCAGTTGATGGGAGTATGACTTTAAATTTGTTACCTCGGATCGTACCGTCTCTTGACGCTTTTCTTTGAAATGTGATTGACTAACGTCTCATTCTTTTTCTCATTACTTCTTATGATTTTGAAGAACAACATTTGTTGTTGTTTTTATTGTGTGCTGTGTTGGCAATACATAAGTAGGATGATTTATAATCATCTTATTGAAATGGATTGGGACGCCTCTTCATTTGAATAAGAAAATTATAAACCGCCGAACTATAATTTTATAATTCCTTACTTACATGGATTGGGACGCTTCTTTATGTAAGTGACGAATTATAAATGAGTGGGCTTATGTGTATCCACCATAGCGTGCGTACAAATCATTTTTTTGGGCTATGAACTCCTCTCGACTCGTAATTTGTTATGTGGATTTTTCCGATTTGGTATCGACCGTCGCGAGCTTGACAAGCTAATAGTAATGTGCTATTATCCGCTTCCAAGAATTGACTACTTGTTAGAATTCTTCAATTCATTCCCTTTTATTCATTGAACATATTTGATGCTTTGGCTTTTGATCATTTAACTCTCGTTGGAAACCATGACGACGACTTGTCTATACCGTCATCTTTTCACCATTAAACCATACGGCGATTAAGGCGAATTGAGCGCCGGGACGTCGCTCTTTTAAGGGGTACGTACTGTGACATTTCATAATTTCAAGGTCAATATCTAATTCATATTCTATTTCTATTTTCACTTGAGTAAAATTTCATTTTTTACTTTTCACCCGATCTAGCGATTTTCGCATTTCTAGCTATTCACGAGCCGTGTATAGGATTCTTATCCGTTTTCATGTCATAAGTGATTTAATATTCCATCATATACTCCTAATATTCAAAACTTCTATATTTCACATTTTATGTTTCGTTTCACGATTTTCTTCAAATTTTGGTATCAACTTGCATTTTCGGTCTGCGTTTTTTATTTTTAATTTCGTTTAAACGCTCCGGAAAACCCAAGTCTCCCATGAAATATTAAAATTAGTCATTTTAACACTTCATAATATTTATTATAACATTTTTCTAAAATTCACATTTTCAAGTCACCCGGTACTGCGTAATTCGCGTTTTCGGCTCGCGGTTTAAGCTTTAAAGATATATTAACACTCCGAAAGGCTCGGGAAATATATAAAACATCAATTTGGGTCATTTTAAGTTAAATATGACATTTTATGAAAATATTATCTTCATGACATTTATTCTCACAAACTATGCATAAAACGTTACCGGTTTAGCCCCGTTGGCCTTCAAACTCACTCTGTGACTTACGATACTTGTACAAAACATGTATATAATGTATTTGTGTAAAATAATAAAATCTATCCACTCTTTTTAAGGCCTTAGGCCGGCCATAATGTCACACACACACACACTTCACTTATTTTAATTTCCAATAAAGTAAAATACACAATTCTCTCTCTTACATGCAAATCTAGCAAAAACCATCTATTTCCCTTCCTCCTCTCCTCACTTGCTGCCGAAATCCATCACCAAAACCACTCATCTCATCCTTATTTTTATCACACAATCATCTCTACAACATCTTCTTGAAGGTGCTCACAAAAGATGGTGGTTTGAATCAAGTTTTTGAAGGTTTTATTGATATTTTTGGAGGTTCTCTTGAATCATTCTTCCTCCTAAATTTTTATGGCTCACAAAATGTTTTTGTGGCTGTAGGTTGAAGCTATCCAAGACCCCATAAAGTCCCTCCTTCAAGCTTGCAAGAGTTATCCTTGGTGGTGTCATTTGGTTGATCATTAATCTTTGTTCTTGAAAGATTTTGTTGTTCATCTCTTTTGTAAGAAACTCCTCACAAACTCTTCATTTTATTTTACTTTCACTTCTGTAAATCTTACATATCTTGATGTATTTGAATATTATATAAATTATTATGCTTGGTTAGGCTTGGTACATAGCTTTGAAAACAATAAAAACACTAAAGGACTAGACATGCAACAGTTGTTTCTGATCAGGGGTAAAGACGTAATTAACTGATTTTATTAGTGAAGTTTAGACATAAACTAAAAATATGGGGTTGTAGATCTATGTCTTGCGGTCGTTTTGACGGGTATTTCATTGAATAACTCATTACGATGATTAAACTAGAAATATTTTGGTGAAACATGTTACATCCTGAGTAACAGATTTGAAACGTATAAAAGTCATTTTTTTTGTGAATAACCCACTGTTACTCAAAGAATAAAAGTTTTAGATAACATCTTAACTTAAACGTGGCCGCAAGAATGAGGTTAATTGGACTTGTAGAACTCTAGATATCGCACTTTTCGCGGGACTGTTGTAATTATGAAAACTGCTGGACTGAATAGAATGGACAAATTAATAATTTAGCTGCTGCTATGTAATTTTTGACCAAGTGGGACCCACAAAACTTGTTAGTACAGATGAATACCTTTCCGGGGATATAAAGAACTTAATTTTTCGACTTACGGTTTGCAAGTAACGGATTTTGGTAAGTAAACAAGTTACTTAAATTTCCATCAGCTTTGGTATAAAAATGTATAAACATGTTTTAAGCTTTATAAAAATTGGACCTTTGATACATTTTTGGACCACCTAATATATTTTTGAACCCTCAGGTTTAATGTGAACTTTTCGGCTAAAACTTGACCCATGGGCTAAAAATTGAACCTTAGGCTAATCTTGGACTTTTATAATACATGATTGGACTTAGGGACAAGTATAGAATATTTACTTGAACTTTGATAACTTTTAAATGCTAAACTAAAACTTGTAATATCTAGGAACTATGTACCAAGCATAATTAAGATCATAACTTATATAACTAAATTGCATCAATGTTTATTTTAAAAACCTAAGACAAGCGTATATCTATTTTAGGTTCATCGTAGAGCTTGCGTGACTACATTTCTCCACTTGTTTGTTGTACATTACTTCCTTTATTCTCGGTGAGTTCATAGCCCCACTTTACTTCTTAAACTGTTTATAAACCCATTGGGGGAGATACATGCTAGTTTTACAAACTGAATACAAGTAGTTTTTGGTATGCTGGACCCGATTACATGATTATAGTTATTGAGTAAACTTTTGCTACTTAAAGCCCCACATTTCATGAACCGTTAATTCCATTGGGAACGCTAGTATTATGAATATGCATATTGGGCCTGACAAGCCTGTCTGGATGAGTAGCGCTCATTGGTCTAACGGGTAGCATAATATTTAGAAGATCTTGGTAAAAATTGCAAACTTACCACTTGGGGTACATTACTTATCACAGTTAAGGTTCGGTGCCATGAGCTCAAACTATAATCATATTACACGACTTGTATTTGTTACTTGTCACCCGATGAAAAATACTTGTATTCAACTTATTATTTATTAAACTCTATGGATTCACTCAACCTTTGTGTTGACTTTTTAGCATGTTTATCTCAGGTTCGCAAAGTGTTAAATGCTTGGATGGGCGTGCAAGGACATGGATGGATGGACACGTGTTATTTCACATTCGATGGAACTCAAAAACTTATATTGTGTCTAAATTATGAACCTTTTGGACTCTTGTCCTATTTAAAACTTTTGGGACTTAAATTCGTTAAACTCTGATTTTATCAAATGAGAACTTTGTTTAAAAACATCTTTAAATTGTTTTGATGTTTTCTATGATTACAACTTCGATCCACAAATAACACCCAATTAAGTCTTCCGCTGTAAAACAAGTCTTCCGCTGTAAAACATGATTTTTGGGGGTGTTAAAGATTCTTCTTTTTTTATTTTTATTTTTTTTTTTATTTTTTTTTTTATTATTATTATTATTTTTTTAATTTTAATTGTGTGACTGTGTTTAGTGTCTAAAGGAAGAAGACGACTTGTGAATATTAAAAGATGTAAGTGGGCCGAAGGAAGTAGTGGCAGTTGTTTTTTTTTTTTGGCTTTTTTTCTTCAGTTTTCCTTTTTTTTTTTAATGTTATTTGTATTGTTTGTATTATTTTATGTATTATATTTTTATTTGAGTGAAATGAATTTAGTTTATTTGGGTATTTGAATAAAAGAAATAAAAATAGATAGTGGTGGGGCCCAAATGAGTAAGTTGTGGTTTGTTGTTTTGGGAGGGGGGTTGTTAGTTGTGGTGACGTGACACCCCGTGAGCCCGAATAAAGAGGCTTGATTCCTCACTGCACCCCGCTCTAAAAAACGATATCATACCAATATAACGCCCCACATAATAATTGATGAGTGACTTTAAATCATCTATGAATGTCGACAGAGAAAACCTGACAACCTCGATCCAAAAATAAACTTCGAAAAATTTTAAACTAAAATCCCTCAAATAAAATATAAAGTCTGATCTTAAATCATGAATAACAACGTTAGGTAGACACACATAAACTTTACGTAGTACCGTGTGAAAGATCGAAAGAGAATAACACAAATGAAACCATTACCAACAATTAAGAATTTAAGATGAAAACTTACAAATATACCATGCAAAAAGGGATGTCAAAAAAACCCGAACTAATTGAGGCGGGCGGGTTATGTTAATCGGGTTATGAGGCGGGTTTGTGGATTAAACGGGGATTTTAATCGGGTTTGGGGCGAGGAGCGGGAAATCCTCGGCCTGCGCCGCCCGATTAATATATATACATATACAAATATATCTATATCTATAACTATATAGTCTTTTGTTAGTATTTATGTAATAAAAAAATATTACTCTAATATTGTTAGTTTTTTTATATTTATAAGAATGCAAAATTATGATTATAGAAACTCGTTTAATTCATATTTTTAAGTTTTAATTTTTTGCGGTATAATTTATCATTATTTATGCATATACTATCGTTGAAAACTTAATAAGGCTTGTTTGTAATTGATTTTAATAAGCTCGTTATTGCTAACGGTCTAAAAATAAAAATAAATGTGAAATGATGTGGCTTTGGTCGAGAAGTGCACCCAAAGAAGACATCCCGATAAAATCCCCGATTAATACGGTGCGAGTTTAGGGGACCATGACGCCCCAACGGGGCGCCCTAATTAGATCCTCAATGAGGATCGGGGCGGGTTTGGAGAGAACTTTGGCAATCGGGTTTGGGGATAAAGGTGGCCGCCCCGCCCCAAACCCGCCTCGTTACCATCCTATGCAAAACATTGAGGGAAAACCAATAAAATCACAAAAATTAATAAAGGCTGATGAGCCTTTTTTATATTCTTCTTTGAGTAAATTGCAAAAATCGTCCTTGTGGTTTAGCCAAATTGCACGTTTCGTTTTTGTGGTTCAATAAGTGATAAGATCGTCCTTATTTTGCACTGTTACGTGCACTTTTGGTCCTTCAACAGTGAAGTTTGGCAAACCACAAGGATGATTTTTGTAATGATGGAGGACCAAAAGTGAACGTAACAGTGCAAAATAAGGACAATCTTTGCACTTAATGAACCACAAGGACGAAACGTGCAATTTGGCCAAACCACGAGGACGATTTTTGCAATTTACTCTTCTTCTTTGCTTCACGTCAGAAGGCACTAATATTTAATACATATTTCTTCATTTTACGTCAAGGGCAAGGAAGAAATATAAAACAAGAGTTGAGATTAATATATATCTCATATTTATCATAAATAAAAAAAACCGCTATCCATTTTTCATCTAAATTAATAAAAAATAATTTTTCACTTTTTTTTTTTTTTTTTTTTTTTTTTTTTTTTTTTTTTTTTTTAAAACAATATATCTTGCAAACGATAAATCTTCATGCTACAAAAAATACACTATCGCGATGAGAATTAAATTAAATTATCTATCTATAAACAAATTTTGAAAAACAAATCGAAAAAAAAATTCTGAAAAAACGTTTTTCGAAAAAAAAAATTAAAATAAATTTCTGAAAAAAAAACGTGTATAAAAACGTGTATAAAAAAGTGTATAAAAACGTGTACAAAAACGTGTATAAAATGTGTGTAAACACGTGTGTAAAAACGTGTGTAAAAACGCGTGTAAAAACGTTTATAAAAACGTGTATAAAAAAGTGTAGAAAAACGTGTATAAAAACGCGTGTAAAACGAGTGTAAAAATATGTATAAAAATGTGTCTAAAAATGTGTATATAAACATAAATAAAGACGTATATAAAAGGACTAACGTTGCAAACGATCGTTGGTAGAAAGGACTAATGTTGCAAACGATTATTTGTATATATGACTAACGTGGCAAAGTTGCAAACGATCTATGGTATAAAGGACTAACGTTGCATACTATCGTTAGTAATAACCCGAAATTTTTGAGTTATTAACTTTCTGTAAACCCGAAGCAATTGATTATGAATCTTAATCAAGTTATTTTATTCACCTTTGCATTCGAAATATTACTATATATTTTTCTTTTTACTGAAAAATAACTAGTGAGATTACAAAACAAACAATGTGGCAAAACTCACGTTCCATTTTATTGGAACCACACACGTACCGACACCATGATAGTATGGCATAAGTTTAATTAATCAAAACGAATAATGTACAGAACGAATCATAAAAATAAATACGGACTTGAAAATAAAAGCAAATAATTTATGACGACTCTAAACCCTCGAGTTAGAAATGTTTAAGTAGAGCAAAAACCGACACGGTCTAACGAGACCCGGGCATTTAAAACACCTCTGAATAAAGACCACTACTACATCTATATTAATTATTTCCTTCCTCACTTATATTTCTTTTTCTTTTGTCGCCACATACACCTATTCCTTTAATATTATTACTGCTATCTCCTTTTTGACTATCACTCCCAAAAACTGCTACCCTCCCTCTTTCTTGTTCCTGTCGAGACCCAAAAACCACCAAACCCTCACCTCCTTTCAAATTCCACCTTCTACTCTTATCACCTCTTTTGGCAAACCTAGAAACCTTAACCCCATGTCTTGTCGCCATAACCTTCTTCCCCAAAAGACTCCATTCGAACCATCACCATCTAGTTTTAATTTCGGTTGACCATGGGACTTTGTCCTCTTCACCAATCACGAGTTTACTTAGGATTTAGGAGCTTAAATGGAGACCTTACACTAATTAAGTAGTTGGTTTCTCCAACAATCCGAAAGGGGTTATGGAGTTTAGCCCCATGATTTTCTATAAATTCACACCTCCATGGGTTATTCGAATCACACAATTAAACCACACACCAAAGAAATTAAAAAGTTCTCAAGGTTTTGAGTCGAGTTGTGATTCGGATAAGGAAGCCTTGGTGGGACGAATTTGGAAGCTAGAACTTCGGGTTTTGGAGCTTTTGGATTCGGGTTTAGAAAGCTGTTTAGTGTTCGACACCTCCCACCAATTTCAGGTTATTATTAATCTTTACTTGATGTTGTTTTATTATCCAATTATATAGACTAAAGGATTAGGTCAAATTAGATTTAGTGTGGTTTGAGTATTGATGAAAATGTAAATCGAATTTGTTAAGAAACTGTGAATGAATTTCGTTAAGAAAAGCTTAAAATAGTCGAATGTGGTTTTGGATTTAAAACGAGTCGAATGGGGGTTTGACTTTAAAAAGTCACGGGTTGTGTTTAGCGTGGATTTGTTAAGAGATATTAAGGATTTGGGATGATAACAGTTAAGGGTAGTCGGAACGTACGGTTTGTTGAATGGCCTTTTGAGGTTAGAACAACACTAGTGAGACTTATAAGAGTTGTATAGTCGAATTGCTCTTTGATTTATATCGTGATATCGACATTGAGTATCTTTGGCATAAGCGTATAACTAAACCCAAGATTATAAGCCGATAGGGGTGTGGGTTAAGTCGTGAATAAGTCCTATGGATAGACCCGTACACACCTCGTGTGACAACCACCTAAACGCTCCACGGCTTGAGCTCGAGTGGTACTCGAGTCGTTTAGCAAGCGAGACCTTAGCTTCGACCTTAGTAGCATACGACCCTTCGCCAAAGTTTCATTTGAGACAGCCTAGTTCCTAAACCTTCGAATGACTTGTTTTGGCTTCGAACTAAAATACCAGGCAAACCACAAAAACATATAACCTGCGTTTTTCTTTTTACAAATAGAGTTGGATTTAAAGTTGACACTGGGCTGAAGCCCAGTATAAGATGAAAGAGTAAAACTTATGTGACTCTTGTACCGGGCCACCAGAATTCGGATTACATTCTAGTTGGGCCACAGCCCGCTTTGCTTTAAAAATAAAAAGAGGGGTGCGCATGATTTTAGAAATTAAAAGGAGAATGTTTCATTTTCTTTAAATATGTTAACACTTGATAAAACCCGAACTGACAACATGTCGGATATTAACTATTAAAAATTGTGACAAAAACGACTAACCGAAATACTAAAAATTGTTATACGTCAATATTATTTACGCGACGAAATAAATAGTTACCATGTGCAGCAATAACATGATTGGTTTGAAAATATATAAACTATTTTACGTTCATCAAATCATAAATTAATATGCGAACTAAATCATGCCGTACTATCTAGGTCACGCGTTGGAGTAACTACACACCTTTTGATTATATTGCATCACAGACTCTATTACTACCAAGGTGAGTTCATAGTCCCACTTTTTCTATGTTTTCAAATCCCGTGGGGAGATACATGCTATAAATCTGAACACAAATATTTTTGTATGCTATCCTGATTGATATTGCTAAGTAATATTGCCTAAGTTACCACCCTGCCAAAAAGTCCCTTATATCATGAACCATTAATCACTTGCGAGTGAACGCGAATTCAGTGAATAGATCTATTGGAAGTTGACGACCCACTTGAAGTTAGCCTGGAATGGTAACCAAGTGCACTTTATTCGAATTATCAAGAGTTTGGCAAACTCCTACGACGAGGGCATTATCACCTACATCATTGCTATGATGTGGGCCATTTATATTATTTATTATTACACCCGATGTTAAGGTTTGCGTGTCATGAGGCTTAGGGCAATATTTATATCACACTTCAATATCATTGTTTTCACTATTATCTGACTTGTGTTCAAACTATTACAAATTAAACACTATGAATTCACTCAACCTTTGTGTTGACGTTTTAAGCATGTTTTATCTCAGGTATTTAAAGAAGCTAAAGGCACGGAGTGGAACAGGGCCCCCTTTTTGGACGTTGTCCAAAAACAAATGTTCTTCATTCATCTTAAACATTTTTCATTTGTATTTCTAAATATTATGACTCTGTTGTTGAACAACTCTGATTTTAATTTGATGAATGATAACAAATTTTCACAAAACGTCTCTTTCGAGTCGTTTTCTATAATTATGACTACGATCTAAGATGTAATATCCCAAATTAGACTTCCGCTGCTTCATTACGATTTTTGGGGTGTTACAGATTGGCATCAGAGCCAGGTTTATAGAGAACCAAATGCTTTTCAAAAACATTGGACTATAACCGCGATTTCTAAAAGGACCATTTTAAACCCTACCACCCTATGCCCTCCGTGCCAACATTTTGCTACACTTACACTTTTGCATTGAGATTTGCTTGGCAGATTATGCATAACGAATAAAAATTTATCATTTACAAATGTTATTATATTTGCATTGAGATTTGCTTGGCAGATTATGCATGACAAACAAATTTTATCACTATAGAAAATAGCATAGAGATTTGCTTGGCAGATTATGCATGACAAATTAGTTTTATCACTTTCATATGTTATTATGACTAATGCATATTTATATTATTAATGACTTACACTTATTATTATTGGGATATTACAGTACCATGTCGCCTCCTATCATCATACTTTCCGACAGTGATGACGCATTACCGGCATCACCCTCTGTCCCCACTATCATTTTGTCTGACTATGACACTGACAGCACTTTACCTGTTGTACCCACTGTCCCATCTGTTGTCCCATCTGGGGATGTGTCTGGAGAGACGGAGCCCTTCGAGGAGGGTGAAGTCGCTTCCACACCAGTCATTACACCCACTATTCCACTGTCATCCTCACGTGCTTATGGCCCTTTGACCTTAGACCAGTACTATGAGTCCCAGCAGTTCTTAGCTGCTGATGATCACCCTGAGCCATCGCTACGTCGAGTCCTGACCCATGATCACTACTCCTCAGGATCAGAGGCTGATGATGAGTCCTCTGACTCAGATTCATCTGATTCGACTGCACCCATTCCACCACCACCCCCGCCTGCACCGGTTCGCCGGCGCAAGCGAGTTAGAGTCCTCCAGCCTTATGAGCCAGCCCCTTTTGGAAAGAGATACAAGTACGGCCCTAACAGTTTCACCTATATTCACACTGCTCGGAAACGAGTACGTACCCCACTAGCCATAGTACCACCACCACCAGCTCTTGTAGCCACACCACCACCCAGTTCTCCTGAGCCATTCCCATCAGTGCCACAGCCCCACTCTTATATGCTCCCGACTCCACCACCCTCGCCCGAGGATGCACCATCACCTATACCACCCCCTACTGTGTTTTATACTCAGACTACCACTGTCCCTTTGTCATCTCCTATCTCATCTCCCACTGCCTCACCTATTCGGGCTCGGAGTGTTCCTCTACCTCCTCCTGAGAGAGAGCACCCCGTGAGTCCTTCCCCATCCGAGCCCCGTGTTCACAGGAGGGTCGATGCTCGTAGATGGTCATTTTTGTTGGAGTGCATTCGTCATTGGAGACTTCAGGAGGGAGCTCCCAGAGCTTCGGAGCTGGGGGAGTGTTCATCAGCTGTCCTCCCAGTCACAGGAGAGCCCATTCATCACACCATCCCACTGCTGGCCGCCAGACTGGCCCGACATGAGGATCGTCTTGATGAGCTGCTGAGTCTGATAGATGATATATCTCTCGAGCGAGTCGAGAACATACAGGAGGAGGTCGAGAACCTCGTGGTCGGGAGGATTGCTATGGAGGAGGTGTTCGATCTGTTTGGCACCGAGCTAGAGGGAGTTAGAGAGATTGTTACTGAGTTTGGTCAGAGCCTAGATGCACAGAGCCATGAGACACAGCAGCTGAGAGAGATTGTAGCGATGCAGCAGCAGATGATCGAGCATCAGACCGAGAGGCTGGCAGTAGCTGACAGTACCATCCATGCTCTTGGAGGAGCGGTTGGAGAGTTACAGGCTAGAGAGAGGGTCAGAGACCAGAGGATGGAGGAGTTGGCTGAGACTGTTAGAGGATTGCAGCATGGACCTGGAGATGCACCTGGCACTTCGTAGATTAGCCACATATTGTTGTAGTAGTGACACCGTAACTTGCCCTGCGTGGCATTAATAATCTGTATTGTATTGTTCTTTTGGAAACAATGTATTGAATTATTAAAACTCATGGTTAGTTATGATGACTATGTACCAATATTAATCTATGTTATGGTTGCTTTCTTCGTTCATGTGTTGTGATTTTCTTTTATACGTTACCATATTATTCCATGTATGTTGTGATTGTATTCAGACATGTCGTGATGATTGATTATGATAACCTTGTTTATGAGAATGTTGTATGCTACTATCATGACGCCTCACTTGATTATATTAACCGTAAAACCTAAATCTATGTTCTTGTGTATTGTTAGAACATGGCTACCCGCAACAGAACTACAGAAGCAGTCGCTGGATCGATCATGACTCCGGAAGAGATCCGCCAATTGATCACGGAAAGCGTGACTGCTGCATTGATAGCTCAAGCTGCAGCCACAACTCCTACCGGTAGTGCAACAAGGCCAACTGCCGAGAGTGAGCCAGCTGCAACCCGCAAGTGCACATACAAGGAATTTATGAGTTGCAAACCACCAACCTTTAAAGGTACTGAAGGAGTGACAGAGTTAGCTCGATGGTTTGAGCGTTCAGAGACTGTTTTCACAAGGAGTGGTTGTGCCGAAAGCGATAAAGTCGCCTTTGCTACTGGCACCTTGACAGATGATGCATTGTCGTGGTGGAACACCACTGCTCATAAAATGGGTAATGATAGAGCTTACCAACTTCCATGGGCTGAGTTCAAACAGAAGATGTTGAAGAAGTATTGTCCTCGCACTGAAATTCGAAAGATGGAAGATGAGTTTGATCGGTTGGTAGTAAAAGGATATGATCTTAGGGCTTATGATAGGAGATTCCAGGAACTCTCCATACTATGCCCAACCAAGGTACCGGATTTCGAAAAGACACTGGAAAGATATGTTGAGGGACTACCCAGAAGCATAGAAGGAGATGTCACAGTGTCCAAACCACAAACACTGGAGGAAGCCATGGAGACTGCTCAAAAGTTACTGGAAAGGGAAATCAGGCGTAATCAAGCTCAGGGAAGCAACGATCACAAAAGGAAATTTGATGATCGTAGAAACAATCACAGCAACAACAACTCTCACCATAACCAAAACCATAACCGCAACAACACCCAAAGCTATCAGCAAAACCGGAACCACCACCATAACCAACAGAATCGCCGGCAGGAAGCTGCCAGGGCTTACGCTGCCACACCTACTGGAACTGGGGGCTATGCTGGACCCGCTCCCATGTGCAACCGATGTAAGATGCACCATCAAGGACCCTGTTTCGCCAAATGTGGAAAGTGTCAGAGGACCGGCCACAAAACCCAAGATTGCAAGGCCACAGGAGCCAACCTACAACCAGTAGCCATAGTGTGTCATGGATGTGGCAAGAAAGGACACTACAAGAACCAGTGTCCGAATCAGGTTGCCAACCCCGTCAACAATGCTCGCGGGAGAGCATATGTACTAGGAGACGGAAATGTTGAACAAGATCCCAATGTGGTGACGGGTACGTTTCCTCTTAATAACCACCCTGCTAAAGTTTTATTTGATTCTGGAGCCGACAAAAGTTTTGTATCTTCTTCTTTTGCATCTCTACTTGATATTACACCGACTAAATTGAGCACCACCTACGAAATAGAACTAGCTGACGGCAAACTAGTAAAAACTAACACCCTAATCCGAAACTGCACCCTACTTCTACTAAACCAACCATTTGACATAGACCTCATGCCTATCCAACTTGGTAGTTTCGACGTAGTTATCGGCATGGATTGGTTATCCAAGAACCACGCTAGAATTATATGCGACGAGAAAGTTGTTCACATCCCCTGTGAAGGAGAAACTTTAGTTGTCCGCGGCAGGCGGAGTAAGACTCGACTAAGTATCATATCGTGCTGCAAAACAATGAAGTATATCGAACGAGGATGTCTTGTATTTCTGGCACAAGTAACCGAGACGAAGTCGGAGGAGAAGCGACTAGAAGATGTGCCAATAGTTAGAGAATTTCCCGAAGTATTCCCCGAAGACTTACCTGGCCTTCCGCCAACTCGACAAGTAGAATTTCAGATCGAGCTAGTGCCAGGAGCAGCACCAGTGGCACGAGCACCTTATAGGTTGGCACCATCTGAAATGAAAGAGTTGTCTGAGCAATTGCAGGAATTGTCAGATAAAGGATTCATACGCCCGAGTTCATCGCCATGGGGAGCCCCAGTGCTGTTTGTCAAAAAGAAGGATGGATCCTTCCGAATGTGCATCGATTACCGCGAATTGAACAAACTTACTGTAAAGAACCGATACCCATTACCCAGAATCGACGATCTGTTCGACCAACTGCAAGGATCGAGTGTATACTCGAAGATTGATTTAAGGTCAGGATACCATCAACTGAGAGTTAAGGAAGGAGATATACCGAAGACCGCGTTTCGTACACGATACGGGCACTATGAGTTCCAAGTGATGCCATTTGGACTGACGAACGCACCAGCCGTGTTCATGGACCTAATGAACCGAGTGTGCAAGCCATATTTGGACAAGTTCGTAATTGTGTTCATAGATGACATCCTCATCTACTCCCGTAACAAGGAAGAACATGCGGAGCATTTGAGAACTATCCTAGGACTGCTCGAAGAAGAGAAACTGTATGCCAAATTTTCCAAGTGTGATTTTTGGATTGAGAAAGTGCAATTTCTAGGGCATGTCATCGACAGCAAAGGTATTCACGTGGACCCCGCAAAAATCGAAGCTGTTGAGGATTGGGCATCTCCAACAAGCCCCACGGAGATACGCCAATTTTTAGGTCTTGCTGGGTACTATCGGAGATTCATCGAGGGTTTCTCCAAAATCGCCAAACCTTTGACGGAATTGACACAAAAGAAGAAGAAATTTGAATGGGGAGAGGAGCAAGAGACGTCATTCCAACTGTTGAAACGAAAGCTTTGTGAAGCTCCGATCTTAGCACTACCCGAAGGAAGTGAAGACTTCGAGGTGTATTGTGATGCATCGCGCCAAGGCTTGGGAGCCGTATTGATGCAAAGGAGTAAGGTTATCGCATATGCTTCCCGACAACTCAAAACCCACGAAAAGAACTACACGACCCACGATCTTGAGTTAGGAGCAGTAGTGTTCGCTCTTAAAATGTGGAGACACTATTTGTATGGCACCAAGTGCAAGGTGTTTACAGATCACAAGAGCCTTCAACACATACTAGATCAGAAAGAGCTGAACATGCGACAACGCCGATGGTTGGAGTTACTCAGTGATTATGATTGTGAGATTCGTTATCATCCCGGAAAGGCAAATGTAGTGGCTGATGCCTTGAGTCGAAAGGAACGAATCAAACCCCTTAGAGTTCGATCTTTGGGAATTACAGTTAGGTCACCACTCCCAGCCAAAATTTTAGAAGCTCAGGCCGGAGCCTTGGAGGAAGAGAACCGACCGAATGAGAAGATTCATAGGATGCCGGAAATCGAGAACGGTTTTGTGAGAAAACAAGATGGGACGTTGTGTTTCGGTGACAGAGCATGGATTCCACTATACGGGGGACTACGTGATCTTATCATGCACGAATCCCATAAGTCGAAATATTCCATTCATCCGGGGGCTGATAAGATGTATCAGGATCTCAAGAAGTTGTATTGGTGGCCAAACATGAAGGCCGACATCGCTATGTATGTCGGAAAATGTTTGACATGTGCTAGAGTAAAAGCAGAACACCAACGACCGTCCGGAATGTTAACACAGCCAGAGATCCCAACATGGAAGTGGGAAAGGATTACGATGGACTTCATCACGAAGCTACCTAAAACCTCGGGTGGACTTGACACTATTTGGGTCATTGTTGATCGTCTCACCAAATCTGCTCACTTCCTTGCAATCAAAGAAACCGACAGTATGGATACCCTTGCGCGATTGTATATGAAGGAAATAGTCTCCCGACATGGAGTGCCAGTCTCCATCATCTCCGACCGAGATAGTCGTTTTACGTCAAACTTTTGGCGGTCATTGCAGAAAGCTTTGAATACTCAGCTAGATATGAGTACCGCCTACCACCCGCAGACTGATGGTCAAAGTGAGAGAACTATCCAAACCTTGGAAGACATGCTGCGAGCATGTGTGATCGACTTTGGAAAAGGATGGGATAAACACTTACCGTTAGTAGAGTTTTCATACAACAATAGTTATCACGCTAGCATTAAAGCTGCTCCGTTCGAAGCACTTTATGGTAGGAAATGTCGTTCACCCATCTGTTGGACCGAAGTTGGAGATGCACAGATTACCGGGCCCGAACTTATTCACGAAACCACCGAAAAGATTGTCCAAATCAAACAACGCTTACAAGCCGCTCGAGACAGACAGAAAAGCTATGCCGACGTGAGAAGAAAACCTATGGAGTTTGAAGTTGGAGACAGGGTTATGTTGAAGGTATCTCCTTGGAAAGGAATGATTAGGTTTGGGAAACGTGGTAAGTTGAACCCCAGATATGTTGGACCATTCAAGATCCTAGAAAGGGTTGGTCCAGTAGCATATAAACTCGAACTCCCTGAAGAACTCAGTAGGGTGCACAGTACCTTTCACGTGTCAAACCTGAAGAAGTGTTTATCAGACGAAACCCTTGTTATACCATACAAAGAACTTCGAATTGACGAGAAGCTTAATTTTATAGAGGAGCCAGTAGAGATTATGGACCGAGATGTGAAACAACTAAAACAAAGCCGCATCCCCATCGTCAAAGTCAGATGGAACTCAAATAGAGGACCAGAGTTCACGTGGGAACGTGAGGACCGAATTCGTGCTAAATATCCACACCTCTTTCCCGAGTCAACACCAACCACCACCACGGACTAAGAATTCCGGGACGGAATTCAGAATTAGGAGTAGGTACTGTAATAACCCGAAATTTTTGAGTTATTAACTTTCTGTAAACCCGAAGCAATTGATTATGAATCTTAATCAAGTTATTTTATTCACCTTTGCATTCGAAATATTACTATATATTTTTCTTTTTACTGAAAAATAACTAGTGAGATTACAAAACAAACAATGTGGCAAAACTCACGTTCCATTTTTATTGGAACCACACACGTACCGACACCATGATAGTATGGCATAAGTTTAATTAATCAAAACGAATAATGTACAGAACGAATCATAAAAATAAATACGGACTTGAAAATAAAAGCAAATAATTTATGACGACTCTAAACCCTCGAGTTAGAAATGTTTAAGTAGAGCAAAAACCGACACGGTCTAACGAGACCCGGGCATTTAAAACACCTCTGAATAAAGACCACTACTACATCTATATTAATTATTTCCTTCCTCACTTATATTTCTTTTTCTTTTGTCGCCACATACACCTATTCCTTTAATATTATTACTGCTATCTCCTTTTTGACTATCACTCCCAAAAACTGCTACCCTCCCTCTTTCTTGTTCCTGTCGAGACCCAAAAACCACCAAACCCTCACCTCCTTTCAAATTCCACCTTCTACTCTTATCACCTCTTTTGGCAAACCTAGAAACCTTAACCCCATGTCTTGTCGCCATAACCTTCTTCCCCAAAAGACTCCATTCGAACCATCACCATCTAGTTTTAATTTCGGTTGACCATGGGACTTTGTCCTCTTCACCAATCACGAGTTTACTTAGGATTTAGGAGCTTAAATGGAGACCTTACACTAATTAAGTAGTTGGTTTCTCCAACAATCCGAAAGGGGTTATGGAGTTTAGCTCCATGATTTTCTATAAATTCACACCTCCATGGGTTATTCGAATCACACAATTAAACCACACACCAAAGAAATTAAAAAGTTCTCAAGGTTTTGAGTCGAGTTGTGATTCGGATAAGGAAGCCTTGGTGGGACGAATTTGGAAGCTAGAACTTCGGGTTTTGGAGCTTTTGGATTCGGGTTTAGAAAGCTGTTTAGTGTTCGACACCTCCCACCAATTTCAGGTTATTATTAATCTTTACTTGATGTTGTTTTATTATCCAATTATATAGACTAAAGGATTAGGTCAAATTAGATTTAGTGTGGTTTGAGTATTGATGAAAATGTAAATCGAATTTGTTAAGAAACTGTGAATGAATTTCGTTAAGAAAAGCTTAAAATAGTCGAATGTGGTTTTGGATTTAAAACGAGTCGAATGGGGGTTTGACTTTAAAAAGTCACGGGTTGGTTTAGCGTGGATTTGTTAAGAGATATTAAGGATTTGGGATGATAACAGTTAAGGGTAGTCGGAACGTACGGTTTGTTGAATGGCCTTTTGAGGTTAGAACAACACTAGTGAGACTTATAAGAGTTGTATAGTCGAATTGCTCTTTGATTTATATCGTGATATCGACATTGAGTATCTTTGGCATAAGCGTATAACTAAACCCAAGATTATAAGCCGATAGGGGTGTGGGTTAAGTCGTGAATAAGTCCTTTGGATAGACCCGTACACACCTCGTGTGACAACCACCTAAACGCTCCACGGCTTGAGCTCGAGTGGTACTCGAGTCGTTTAGCAAGCGAGACCTTAGCTTCGACCTTAGTAGCATACGACCCTTCGCCAAAGTTTCATTTGAGACAGCCTAGTTCCTAAACCTTCGAATGACTTGTTTTGCTTCGAACTAAAATACCAGGCAAACCACAAAAACATATAACCTGCGTTTTCTTTTTACAAATAGAGTTGGATTTAAAGTTGACACTGGGCTGAAGCCCAGTATAAAATGAAAGAGTAAAACTTATGTGACTCTTGTACCGGGCCACCAGAATTAGGATTACATTCTAGTTGGGCCACAGCCCGCTTTGCTTTAAAAATAAAAAGAGGGGTGCGCATGATTTTAGAAATTAAAAGGAGAATGTTTCATTTTCTTTAAATATGTTAACACTTAATAAAACCCGAACTGACAACATGTCGGATATTAACTATTAAAAATTGTGACAAAAACGACTAACCGAAATACTAAAAATTGATATACGTCAATATTATTTACGCGACGAAATAAATAGTTACCATGTGCAGCAATAACATGATTGGTTTGAAAATATATAAACTATTTTACGTTCATCAAATCATAAATTAATATGCGAACTAAATCATGCCGTACTATCTAGGTCACGCGTTGGAGTAACTACACACCTTTTGATTATATTGCATCACAGACTCTATTACTACCAAGGTGAGTTCATAGTCCCACTTTTTCTATGTTTTCAAATCCCGTGGGGAGATACATGCTATAAATCTGAACACAAATATTTTTGTATGCTATCCTGATTGATATTGCTAAGTAATATTGCCTAAGTTACCACCCTGCCAAAAAGTCCCTTATATCATGAACCATTAATCACTTGCGAGTGAACGCGAATTCAGTGAATAGATCTATTGGAAGTTGACGACCCACTTGAAGTTAGCCTGGAATGGTAACCAAGTGCACTTTATTCGAATTATCAAGAGTTTGGCAAACTCCTACGACGAGGGCATTATCACCTACATCATTGCTATGATGTGGGCCATTTATATTATTTATTATTACACCCGATGTTAAGGTTTGCGTGTCATGAGGCTTAGGGCAATATTTATATCACACTTCAATATCATTGTTTTCACTATTATCTGACTTGTGTTCAAACTATTACAAATTAAACACTATGAATTCACTCAACCTTTGTGTTGACGTTTTAAGCATGTTTTATCTCAGGTATTTAAAGAAGCTAAAGGCACGGAGTGGAACAGGGCCCCCTTTTTGGACGTTGTCCAAAAACAAATGTTCTTCATTCATCTTAAACATTTTTCATTTGTATTTCTAAATATTATGACTCTGTTGTTGAACAACTCTGATTTTAATTTGATGAATGATAACAAATTTTCACAAAACGTCTCTTTCGAGTCGTTTTCTATAATTATGACTACGATCTAAGATGTAATATCCCAAATTAGACTTCCGCTGCTTCATTACGATTTTTGGGGTGTTACATTGCAAACTATCGTTAGTATGAAGGACTGATGTTGCCACTTTACGATTAGACTTAACTAACTGAACTAACTTCGTTATCAAAATGGACTGAAAGTGAAATGAAACTATCGGTTTTAGACTAAAGCTAAAACTTTTTGAAAAAATTGACCAAAAATAAAATACGCACCAAATTACAAGAATCAAAAATGTAGTTAACTCAAATAATTATTATAAATTGTTAATCGCCCATAGTACCCTTTTACAACTTATATAAAATTAATTTATTTTCTGTTTAATTACGAAATTGCCACACTTGGTTTTAGCCATTGATTAAAAATCTAATTGCTCTTATCAGTTCTTGCAGTTTTTGACTTTTTTTGTTTTGAAAATAACCAAACACTATATATGTATACTAGTTATAATACCCGCGCACGCGCGGGGTATTTTCTAAAAATTTTAATAATTTATTTTTATCTATTAAAAAACAAATAGCTTATTTTTTGTTTTTTTGTTTTTATTATGTTTCTTAACTTTGTTTTATAATTATGTTTGACGTACGTTGTAGACCGCAATACACGTGTTTTCTTGGTTGGTGAATTGCTTCGGGTGAAGGATGTTTTGGATTTGAGCTTGGGTGATAAGATGTCGTTTGATCTTGTGTCCGGAAACGTAGCTACAGATGGTTGCTTGTATTTCAATGTCTCCATGTTGGTTTGACTGTTTATTACAGTAGTATTTGGTAAACGGTAATCTATGTTTGTCACTTGCTAAAGTGCTTGTTAGTTTTTTAGGGTGTTATATATGTGTTTTTGCACTATTGTTAATTGTATGTATATACTTTGTTTAAGATTTTATTTTTTAATGTTTGTGTTTGTTTTGTTTTTAGACATCGTAGAAGCTTCCATGTTATCAATTTGACGTTGTAACCCACTCACATTACCATTACTGAATAATGTTTGATTTGACTCTTTCTCCTAGTAAGAAGCGAGACCAAAGCTCGTTAACTTCCATGAAGTAACCAGTAGTGTCTCAAATGATATTGACATTATAACATTAACATAAAATAAATGGCATGATAAAGATTATAGTTTTTTTTAGTCGTCCTTTTCTCTTGTTTTTGGGCTAAGCAAAATCATAACATTCATATAATAAATGGCAGGTTAAAGATTATGGAATTCTTTTTGGTCCCTAATCCCAAACACCCTCTTATAAAGTAGCAAAATAAAGTATTCTCAAACACTCTAATATCAGTTGCATGATTAAGATTATTTTACACTATGTCCTGTAAAAGTAGACTTTATAAATGTTTATAAACTTGTCAAAATGGGTTGATTGGTATATGTGGTCAAAAGTTGTCTCGCGTGCATTCAAATGCTTACAAATTCCTAACAGCTTATAAGTAGTTTCAATAGGTAATCCCAAACAACCCGTATAACCATTTATTCTAAGCAGCCCATATAAACACTTTGAGTAACCCAAGTTCATTAACTTCGGCCGCAAATGTTTTTGATTGAGTTTTTGGCACACCTATCCTAGGTACGTTTGTTTATTATATTATTAAAAAACTAAACTATCTATTAAATAAAATGATGATCATCATGATACGTGACTATAACTTTATTTTTATTCACTACAAATACAATTTTGTACACTTTCGACCCGTTTGACTTTTTTCCCTTATAGCTATTTAATTTACCATGTTTTAGTGAAATGATTGTTTACCAAGATTTTTTTTTTTGTTTCCCCTCTAAGTTTATCCATTTGATCCATAGTCATGGCTCAAGCTGTATAGTACCTGCCTACTACTTGCGCATGTTTATTACTTAATCAGATCTTAAACTTGAACTAAGCTATTCCTAACACCACCTAAAAAGATCTAACCTTCCTGTATATTCAGTTCAGTAATAACGTTATGTTAGTATAAGTTTAACACAAGAAAGGTCTGTGGTGTAGCCATGAAGCAAGATGGTGCATGTCTCATAGTCACATAAATAAATTGATCCCATTGGTGCTCTTCAATCTCTGATGGAAGGACTCAAGTCCTAAACCTCGAAGTCGTTCTTTTAGAAGACGATATCTTTGTCCTCACCATCATAACAGTATTCTACATTTCATGTTCACATCTAAAAAACTTTGAACTAAAATGATCAGGTAGGCTTTAGTTACTCATTTGACCCATTATGCTCCTTAATCCCAAACACCCACTTATTACTTGGTACATGAGCAGAAAGTAGCAAAATAAAGTATTCCCAAACACCCTTATATCAGTTGCATGATTTAGATTCTTTTACACTATGGCATCTAAAAGTATTCTTTGTAAATGTTTATAAACTTGACAAAATGGGTTGATTGGTATATGTAGTCAAAAGTTGTCTCGCATGCATTCAAACACTTACAAATTCCTAACAGCTCCTATAAGTAGTTTCAATATGTAATCCCAAACAGCTCGTATAACCAGTTATTCTAATAAGTGATACCAATCAGCCCTTATAATCAGTTTGATTAACCAAACAACCCCTGACCAATACTAAAAGGATTACTATTTTGAAGTACATGGAGAAAAGGTTATTACTACATATTAATGAGGGTTTGTGGTTTGCTAAATACTCAAACGATGTTCGGCGTACATCTATTGAGCTTAACTTTGGCTCAACTCATGCTAATTTAGTTCTATGATTTTGCTTAAGAAATGGATGCACTTGCATAAGCTCAAATGCAACCCATATATTTAGTTTGTACATCATGAAAAATGACATAACCATTGAATATTTAGAAACAGATTTTTTGCATCTTTTATCAATAAACTATTTGAATGTCCAGCAACATACACGTAACCATGTTGACCCAACATATATTTTGTCATCACAGACGGCCACCTTCTGGGTTTTATTAGCATAATTCAACGATATCATCTTCATCATAAAACTTCAAATATATAATCACAAACGCCCCTTTTACAACCATATAAATAGTTTCGTATTTTGATACCTATTGAACTGAAATGAAAAGGGAAGAAAGTAGAACATTAAAGAAGATCGCACAATGTAATATTACGAAATTCAAATGGGTGGAACAATATGCTTAAAGTCTTAACAAATAAAATTTGCTCCTAAAAAATAATGGAAACATTAAATCATAACCCACAATATAAGCTAATTGCTATCATTAAAGGCTCACACACTAAAAATCCAATATCCCCAAGACCCCAACCAATAATTGATGAACCAATAATTGTACCGCTTTTAAGGGGTCATTTAAGCCCTAAATCGTATTTATTTGATCAAATATTGCCCTAAATCGTTCCTTTTGTCATTTTAGGTACTTTTGAGGAGAAATCTGGAAAAGGAGGCATTTTGGACGTTTTTGGAGCATAAAAGTGAAGAAAACGACAAAGTCTCAAAAATCGGCTAAAAGTTACCTTTGACGGCGTCAGATTTTACTCTGGACGGCGTCATGGCTTGGCAAGAAAAGGTGGATGTGAAATTTACTCATGATAAGCCAGTGAAAATTGCATGTGAATTCTGACGGCGTCACGCTTTAACCTGATCAAGGGCGTCACGGCTTAATTCAAAGAGGGACGGCGTCACGTTCAAGGTCTGACGGCGTCAAGCCTTGATAAGCCAGAACGGATTTTGGAGAGCTAAAGAGGGACGGCGTCAAGAAGGTCATCCGGGAACCCTAAAAGCGGCGAGGTGACGGCGTCACACTCCATAACGTGACGCCGTCAGATCCAAAAGTCTATATATAGTTTTCTAATTTTTTGTCATTAGGAGAGGACTTAGTGTGGAATTTTTGGGAGAAAACCCTAAGACGAATTTAGCTTCTTTTTCAAGGTTTTTTGCCTTGAGATCTTCCATGTTACATTGAAAGATAAGTTATCAATTAATCATTCAATATGTCTATGTGTTGTTTGATTCTATCTTGTTCTTGTCTTTTGTTTAACATGTTAGGCTAGATTTATCTTGTGTTTGCTTAGATCTAATGAAACCTAGCTATTGATTATTGGTTATTAGTCTGTTATTAGTTGTATTGGATGATTGTTTATCTATGTTAGGCTTAAGAAAACTGGCTAACTTCCTATTCGGTAACTTGCTTGAACGTCTTAAGAAACATGAACCAAATGCGTACTAAAGGTTTTTATGGTTGTATTTAATGCACAAGCGAATTCTAGTGATCCCATGTTAGGAGCTTCCTAGCCGGATCGACATAGGAGTGAAGTAGGAGCTTGTAGAGTTGGGGAAGTACGTACGCCACCCCACGATTGGTATTAAGGAATACACCCGTCATCCACGCAACTAATACACACTAATCAACCGGTAAAAGATAGTTAGGGAGTAAGGAAATCTAAGTGAACACATTTCTCTACACTTAAGTTTTCACCAACTTTTTATTTTCAGTTATTTATTTTATTTGCATTTGTAGTTATTTGGGTTAGTTGACTAGCAACTAATTCCGCCCACTCCTTCAAACCCGAGATTTTACTTGCTTTCATAAAATTATAAAAACACAAAAAAAGAATCTTCCTCAACCCTTAGACCTATTAGAGTAGTTTTTCATACCTAACGAACACTATTCCCTGTGGAGAACGATCAATCCCCCGTACTTACCACTACACTATACTACATCGGTCAGGTACACTGCCTGGTGGGGTTGTAAGCCTCTTGAGATCCCTCGAGAGGTAAAACCTGTTGTAAGGTTGCAAAACCACGCATCAAGTTTTTGGCGCCGCTGCCGGGGAATAGTTATTGTTTAGGTTGAATTTTTATAGGTCTACTCACTAGATTCCTTTCTAGTGAGATTTTTGTTTTATTTTTCTAGGTTTTCTTTAGTCTATCTATTTTCTTCGTGTCTTTGTTCGTAACCATACCATCCGACATCATGGAAGATGGTAATATCCTTAATCCCAACAACCCACCACCACAACAACCACCACCTCCTAGAGCCCGTACTTTAGGAGAGTATTCCCGTCCTAGCCACCATGGCTATCGAAACACCATTGAGCTCACTCAAGGAGCCAATGTCACACCCTTGCGATCCGACACCATCCGGTTGGTGCAAAGCGGATGCGCATTCCATGGACTTCGATCTGAAGATCCTAATCAACACCTCAAGGACTTTCTTAAAATCGTTGATTCTATAGACCTTGATGTTGCCACTCGAGAGACGACCCGATTGCGTCTCTTTCAATTCTCTCTGCGGGATCAAGCTAGTCAGTGGCTAGAACGTCAACCCGCAGGATCCATCACCTCTTGGGATGATCTCACTACTCGTTTCCTTGCTCAGTTTTTCCCACCGGGAAGAACTACCAAGCTAAGGAATGATATCTTGATGTTCCAACAACGTCAAGGCGAAACTCTCTACGAGGCATGGACTCGATTCAAGGACTTACTCCAAAAAGTCCCTCACCATGGCATAGAACTTTGGCTCCAAGTCCAAATCTTCTATGACCATATCAATCTCTACACAAGGCAAACCATTGACCAATCGGCCGGTGGTAAGCTACGTGATCTAAGTGCGGAACAATCATGGGCTCTCCTAGAGGATCTTGCTCTTTATGACAACGAAAGTTGGAGTGATCCCCGTGATTTGAATAAAACGGTCAAGGCAATATCTTTGCCTTTGAACAATTCAAGCACTTCCGACCGTAGGATCATAGAACTTGAAGACCAAGTCAAGTTTCTCATGAAATCCTACGAGGCTCCTAAACTTTCAAGCCAAGTGAACAAAATCACTTCTTCGTGTGAATTATGTAGTGGTCCCCACGACACTCGTGATTGCATGGAACTCCCCGAACAAGCTTTTGTGGACTACGCATCCTCGCGTACCGACGGAGCGGGAGACAAGTGGTACACTTTCAAACCCGAGCCAAACCATTACGGTGATACATACAACCCCTCATGGAAAAATCACCCAAACCTTAGGTGGAAACAAAACCAAAACGCACAACAACCCAATTCTTCCAACCCACCTAATCGTTTCCAATCAAGCGGTTCCAACTCGAACCGTACTTTCAACAACAATCCTTCCGGCAATGGTAGTACCAATAACTTTGAAGGATTGATGTCTCAATTTATGGCATCTCAAGAAGCTCGTTTAGCCAAGTTTGAAGCCGATTTCAAACAAAAACAAAGCGAGATGACCAATAAGATTGACACCTTGTTGAAAGCCCTCAATGACCGAGAAATGGGAGCACTCCCTAGCAACACGGTCAAGAACCCGAAACTAAACGTCAACGCTATTTCATCGGTTTCGTCCCCTAGTTCTTGTCCACAATATTATTCGGTCAATTCCATGAGCACGTGTTTCAAACAAACCCAAGTCGTTCCAAATGACCAAGAAGTTATGACATCCAAATTGGTCAACAACATAGTTGAAACACCTTTCACTCAAAACCTTGACGAAGAATTCAAGGAGCTCCACCTTGAAAGTCCGGTTGTTGATGAGTTGGATGAAAAGAAGCTCAAGTTAGGCGAAAAAGGGACCGCCTTTGTTCAAAATAAGCTACCTAAGAAATTAGATGATCCGGGCTTATTTGTTCTACCTTGCAAGATCGGTAATTCGGAGGCTTATGACACATTAGCCGATCTTGGATCAAGCCTTAACCTACTTCCTTTACCTCTCTACACCTCTCTAAAACTAGGAAAACTTGAAGAAACCGAGGTGATAATAGGTTTAGCGGATGGGAGTGTTGCTTACCCGGTTGGAGTAGTTAAGGACGTGTTAGTGCACATTGGAAAACTAACCATTTTAGCCGATTTCCACGTCCTTGATATGGTTAGCGACCCTACATGCCCCTTGTTGATAGGTAGAGGATTTTTGGCGACCGCTAGTGCTATGATTGATTGTAAGGAATCCAAGATAGCGGTAGGAGAAGGAGATACTTGGTCAGTCTATGATGTGAAGAAACATGCTTATGATACTAGTGATGAACCGACACCCCATTGGTTAGAGTTGAATAGGAGACCATCTAGATATGGACCTTGGATAGATAGAGGCTTCATAGGACCCCAACGCCCATTTTACCTAGAAGAGGACTTTGTGAACCGAACACATACGGTAGAACAACTCTTGGCTAGGGACACCGAATTGGATCCATTTGAAGACCCTCTAGTTTTTAGAAGGATGATTGAGTTCCTAGGAGTTTTGCCAATTAACCTAGGAATGAATAAGTGGACTTGTGAGGAAGATGATCATAAGTGGAGTTGGGACAAACCACCCAAAGATGGAGATGGGTCATGGCATATTAAGATGACACTGTATGACCCGGATGGAGAGAAGTTTGAAAAGATATATCGTACTAAGCGGACCAATAGGAAACTTCAATCCAAGCTTAACCCTAAAGACGTCCTCGATGACGAGCTCACTTATATAGGGTAGAGTGACTTTGAGTCTAGCTACAAGACTCGTTAATAAAGAAAAGCGCTTCTTGGGAGGCAACCCAAGCTTTACTTTATTTATTTGCTTTGTGTGTTTGTTTGTTTGTTTGTTTTTATTTGTTTCCGTATGTATGTTTAATTTTTATTCCTATTGATTCATGTTAAAAACTAAATTGTGAAAATGCTTTATTTTGTTTTTAACTTCGTCTTAACTACATATAAAGGTATTTTGCAAAAGTTAAGTGTAAGGGAAATCTAAATCGGTTTATTAGAACACAAATTAACATGAATCGTAATAATAATAAATTAACATACATATTAGTGTGTGTTTGAGTCAAATGCTTGTATCGAGTCATAATGATGTTTTGCAGGATTTCCAGGAAGTAAGGTAAAGGTTTTTCCAGAAATTTTCCGGAAACTTAAAATGAAAATTTTTGTCAGGTCATTTCTTACGGCGTCAGGGTTTATAACCTGACGGCGTCAGATTTAATTTTCAGAAATTTTTGAAAGTTTTGTTTTTAAAAAAGTTTTTATTAAAATCTCCAACTTATAATCTCCAGGAATCTGCAAAGTTATCATTCCACAAGCATTATATCCTTATATATAGATTTTATCCCGCCGATGTTATGCAGGTTTTCGTGTTTGTTTTCTCAGGTTTAACAGGTTATTTTGGACAAGGAAATGTTTTGAATCAAGCTTATGGCGATGCATTAGTCATGGAGCTTCAACATTACTTTGGAAGAAGATTTAACCGTGTTACTTCATTATCCACCGAGCGAATCAGGGGAGTATTTGATTTCATTCTTTTACCTTATTTACTTTTACATCTTGTTATTTGAACATTGGGGACAATGTTCATCTTAAGTGTAAGGGGAGGGTAAAAGTACGATTAGAGAATGCTATTACGCTTGATTTTTGTTTGTTTAATAGTAGATGTGTAAAAAAAAACTGAGAGAAATACTTGTTAAGGTAATTTTAGGGCCAAATTTAAAATTTTTTACAACATATAGGAGTGAAACTTTGATCTTAATGAGCGTCTCACGGATAGGAGTTATATGACTAGCACAAAAACCGTACCACTAAAAAATTTTCCACCCCCAAATGTGAGGTTCGCCCCTAGAATTGGTAGGAAAAGCATTTATGCTATGATGTGTGTACCGGTAGCACTTAGATTCTAGAACTTGCGTTAGGACCATTCCAAGGCCACAAGTGAGACTACATTCGTGTAGTTAGATTTACTACATGATAAGAGGCATTAGGATTAACCCATTGTTTTACACCTGTGTTTTTGTTATAATTACTTTGGCTACATTGGTCAAGTAATTCTCCCACACCCTTTGCGTTGTACTCATTTTTAGTACACGATACCCCTAGTACACCCCTCAGAGCCTATCTTTTCGTTTCGACCTTTAAGCATTTTACTTAAAGGAAGAATTTGTTACACCCCACTAAAATGTACACCCAAATCGCCTTAGCCTACCTTGTATGCACTCATTTTAGTACATTACTGTTACAACATTTGTTTAAACCCAAGTTAATTATCTAATTGATTACATGGTTGCTAAGTCGAGTCATATCCTTGTACATATTGTTTTGGGACGATTGGGACTCATGGGTAAAGTACTAGTGTAATGGAGTAATGGGGAAGAACATCATTTATTACCCCCATATGTGCTAAATGTTTTAAAAAGTACTCCAAGTTTTTCAATTATCTTAATTCGAGTCATTAGAATAGTTATTTGTAAAGTTATGTAAAAGTTCAAGTGTAAGGGGGATGCAATGCCCCTATGATGTATTATTTTGGATGGTAGGGCAATAGTGTATGAAAAAAAAAAAAAAAAAAAAAAAAAAAAATCGAAAAAAAATCAAGAAAAATACAAAAAAAATGAGAAAAAGAAAAGTAGAAAAAACATACGGACTACCATCCCGTTTCATTTTATGTTTATTTTTATGTTTTTGTTATTTTATTTTTTAGCTTAAGATCGAGTCGAGTCTTGGCTTAGCAACATTGTATAGTACATGTAATTGATCAAGATCTTTAACTCGCCACCAGTAAAATATCCTTTATCCAACAAAACCGTGTTTTCCTTTTCCCTACACCTAACGTTATAACCCATGTAAAAGCCCTCTTTGATAGTTTATCTTTGGTGCTTACGCCTAGTGGAGGAGGTTTTCGATCCTTTCCCAAGCCTATGGTAATCTATTTGCTATGACAGGTAGTGAGAGATATTATCCGTTTTCATTTATGAGATTTATTTTGATGACACTTGAGAGATGTGAGTATCTAAACACTACTTGTGAGGTGCTAGTTTATAATCTCCGTGCTTATTATGATTGAAGTGGAACGATTATTTGTTGTAATTACTTTTATGTTTGCATTAAATGACTCCTAACTTGTATTTTGATTAGAATAAAAGCGCATTTGCTTGAGGACAAGCAAATCTCAAGTGTAAGGGTATTTGATGAAGCGAAAAGTGTACCGCTTTTAAGGGGTCATTTAAGCCCTAAATTGTATTTATTTGATCAAATATTGCCCTAAGTCGTTCCTTTTGTCATTTTAGGTACTTTTGAGGAGAAATCTGGAAAAGGAGGCATTTTGGACGTTTTTGGAGCATAAAAGTGAAGAAAACGACAAAGTCTCAAAAATCGGCTAAAAGTTACCTTTGACGGCGTCAGATTTTACTCTGGACGGCGTCATGGCTTGGCAAGAAAAGGTGGATGTGAAATTTACTCATGATAAGCCAGTGAAAATTGCATGTGAATTCTGACGGCGTCACGCTTTAACCTGATCAAGGGCGTCACGGCTTAATTCAAAGAGGGACGGCGTCACGTTCAAGGTCTGACGGCGTCAAGCCTTGATAAGCCAGAACGGATTTTGGAGAGCTAAAGAGGGACGGCGTCAAGAAGGTCATCCGGGAACCCTAAAAGCGGCGAGGTGACGGCGTCACACTCCATAACGTGACGCCGTCAGATCCAAAAGTCTATATATAGTTTTCTAATTTTTTGTCATTAGGAGAGGACTTAGTGTGGAATTTTTGGGAGAAAACCCTAAGACGAATTTAGCTTCTTTTTCAAGGCTTTTTGCCTTGAGATCTTCCATGTTACATTGAAAGATAAGTTATCAATTAATCATTCAATATGTCTATGTGTTGTTTGATTCTATCTTGTTCTTGTCTTTTGTTTAACATGTTAGGCTAGATTTATCTTGTGTTTGCTTAGATCTAATGAAAGTTAGCTATTGATTATTGGTTATTAGTCTGTTATTAGTTGTATTGGATGATTGTTTATCTATGTTAGGCTTAAGAAAACTGGCTAACTTCCTATTCGGTAACTTGCTTGAACGTCTTAAGAAACATGAACCAAATGCGTACTAAAGGTTTTTATGGTTGTATTTAATGCACAAGCGAATTCTAGTGATCCCATGTTAGGAGCTTCCTAGCCGGCTCGACATAGGAGTGAAGTAGGAGCTTGTAGAGTTGGGGAAGTACGTACGCCACCCCACGATTGGTATTAAGGAATACACCCGTCATCCACGCAACTAATACACACTAATCAACCGGTAAAAGATAGTTAGGGAGTAAGGAAATCTAAGTGAACACATTTCTCTACACTTAAGTTTTCACCAACTTTTTATTTTCAGTTATTTATTTTATTTGCATTTGTAGTTATTTGGGTTAGTTGACTAGCAACTAATTCCGCCCACTCCTTCAAACCCGAGATTTTACTTGCTTTCATAAAATTATAAAAACACAAAAAAAGAATCTTCCTCAACCCTTAGACCTATTAGAGTAGTTTTTCATACCTAACGAACACTATTCCCTGTGGAGAACGATCAATCCCCCGTACTTACCACTACACTATACTACATCGGTCAGGTACACTGCCTGGTGGGGTTGTAAGCCTCTTGAGATCCCTCGAGAGGTAAAACCTGTTGTAAGGTTGCAAAACCACGCATCAAGACCCCAACCAATAATTGTATATATTTGACCTCAGTTTAAACCATTACATTTTTATTTTATCTATGTGTATGGGGTATAAGTACGATACCTTAAGAGCCAAGTTACAAATGCCCGTGACCAAGCAATCTATTGCACCCATAGTTTTTTTCAACCACACTGAACCATTTCCCATTTTACATCAGCTGACAATAGGACACTAACAACTTTAAATCCATTTGCCCATATTTATGATCAGCCTACTGCTTCCAAATTATCAGCTTAATGTTTTAAATTATTTTACCTTTTCTGTGCAAAAACAAACATTCCAGCCCATCAAGAGACAACTCTATATCCTTATCGTTGTGTTCAAACATTGTGACAGAAATAAAACCGATATTAAAAACCACAACATTGCGCAAATAACATTACTGCCTCAACCACTTCCTTCTGCATCAGAATCAGAGGTCTTTGAAGCACCCCATCCCTCGGTTTTACCACCAGCAGTTGTTTTTTACACATACTTTCAATGTCTATGCACTTCTGCTTATCCTCTACATAACCATAAAAACTGATACTAATTAATGAACCGTAACAACAACAAAAATAAACAACTATTTAAAGCTATCATGACCTTTTCATACCTGTTAGGCAATGTTTATAATGCATATGTATAGAAATCCAAATTCTTTGTTGACCGCCGAACCTGCAAAGATAAAAATTAAAAATCTAGCATCAGAGGAAAAAAAAGGCTGCTAACATTTACATACTTCCTACTGGAGCTCATGAAGTTCCATCTTCAGTTTAGCGATGGTATTAGCTCGTAATGCTTTGAGGCCTCGTCACCACTCCTATAAAGAAAAAGATTGGTATTGATATTATTAGCAAAAAGATTAACTCAAACACTATTTTTCAAGGAAGTTAAAATTATCTATACACATTTGTTAAATATCATAACAAAATCTATATATGTTTAATAAGGAGTGTCAAAAATCTAATTGCGAGCAACAAATATATTTTTTTATTTGTCTCATTTTTAGTGAGATGTGTATAAAAATCTAAGTGCGAGCAACAAATATAACACAATGGTTAAAACAGGACTATTGAAAAATTAAGTTGGTTATTATGCAATAAACCATTCTAATGATATCTCAGGTTTAGAATTATATGATTTTTGTGGTTTTATGTATTACAGATTTTTCTTACCAGGGTGAAATATCCCTGCTTTTCTGCTAGCTTTTTCCTAAAGATTCTATAAAACGATTAGTAACTATAAAAACAAAGTGCACGAGAAACAAAAGGTGATGAAGTCGAGTGAATATGGAAGCAACAGAAACATACCAAGCGAGCATGAGTATCCGCACATCCGTGTGAGCAACTTGTAGATTAGAAAATAGATGCTCAATTCCTTCAGGACTGTTCACAACCCATGAAAATAGTAATATTATAAACTTGAACATGTCAGAAGCCCTTTTTTATTTATAGAATAGGATGGAGATGGATTACACTTACTCAATCATGCCACATGATTTATTCGCGTAAGAATTATATAGCTGATCATAGCATCCCATTCCTTGTTAACAGCTCTTCGTGAAGCTAGCTGAAGTAAAAGATCAATTATACTTATTAAACTCCGTCATAATGGATACCTCATGTATCGAACTTATTTATGATTTCAGAAAGTAAAGCAATGAGCATGTAGACTTGTAGAGCAATACTAATACAATTTGCGTGTTTTACTTTGTGAAAGTAGATCTTTGATGCTGTGTTTTTAAGTTCCAGAGCCTCAAGTTCTAGTGTTTGGTATAGTGAACCAGATATCGATTATCTTATTACCTAATTACCACTGCTCCACCCAATTGATTGTCCACATATTTAAACATGATTAATTTCACATACAAAACATCAAATTTCAAAATTTGGTATACATTAATTTCATGAATTGAAAATTCCAACAAAAAACAATAACAACCAAAATTTGTACATGAATTAAAGATTCACGTGATTATCTTTATAACAATAAAAAGTTACCTAACATCAACTAACTAACATAAGATATCAAATAACAATAAAGCATTTAAATAACAAAAAATAACACGTTAATTTGATGAATTGAGCGATTAATAAAAAAAAAAATTTTAAAAAAAAAAAAAAAAAAAAAAACCTAAAAGATTTACCATTATGATCTTTATATACGTCTTCATTTACTATGCCGTTTTTTTCCTTGATTAGTTGACCACTCATATGCGATTGATGATTATTGCTATAAAGCAATCATAATTCAATAAGAAGATGATTAGTATACCTGAATTCGTTAGCCGGAAAAATACATTCGATTAAACAGATTGATTTTTTAGTCATCATTGTGTTTTTTGGGTATATTTTGTGTGTTTTAGTTTTCTGGGTGTGGTATGTTGGAAGGGAGAAAAACTCAGGTTTTGCTTCACGTGTAAAATTTTAAATTTTATTTTTGACCCTTATATATTTGTAGATTTGCTCCGCTTCTTTAAAGTTTTTTACTTTTACACTTTTGACACATATAATTTTTCTTAATAACGAATTTATAACAAATTATGATTATTAACAAACGAATTCTGATTTTTTTTTCTTTCTAAATCAAGTAATATTTAGCTTTTTTATTAATTATTTTTAAAATAAAGATAATAATAATAATTCAATTATTACTTAATAAAGTATGATTTAATTTTTTTAAAATGAAAAAGTCCCCACTTAGAGTTTTGTTTTATTATATAAAAGATATACGAGTAATATTTTCCTCCTAAGAAAAAAAAGTTTCTTTGCTTCTTACTTATAACAGTAAACAGTCACAAACACGAAGTCACAAACAAGGAGAGAACATCGATACATTATATAGATCATTCGCGTACAAGAAGGTACACATAATACAATACTATTACAAACATCCTTTCAGGTTCAAACCAACGGTGGTCCATTAATTTTATAACAAGTAGACCCACTTTTTCTTTTCTTTTTTTGCCAAAAGGTGAATCAATATATTACTATCAAAGAACATATTACAAAAATAAAACATCAAAGAAATCATGTAATATTACACGTAAACACACTGCCAAGCCATGCATAAATCTTCGATCAACAAGATATATATGCTTATCAAGCTAGGTGTACGAGGTTCAGAGAATCATCAGAACTCATACTTCACTAATCCAGGAATGTGTGTATGCACAATGTAGTCTTCCCAATCGATTCTCCTTGGATCGAAGAAGAAAACATTTACATCATTTTCACTCCTTTGGACAACATTACGTAAATTTTCAGTATTCGTATCTTCAAATCTGTTACAAATACAAACAGCCCATAACGTTAGACAATTGGAAATCTTTATAAATAATATGAAATAAATAATGCTTACAAGCTTTTGGAGAGCAAGTATGGCTTATTAAGCTTCACTAGCCTTTGTACCAAGTTGATCTTTCGTTCAAAATTCTTATATGTTCCATTAAAAGCTTGGCAACATATTATGTTCACTACTTTAAGTAGTTGCAGCGGGAGCAAGTAACGAAGAGCAATATATTTATTAAAGCTAGCCATTGATTTCAACAATGTCAGCTTCTTAACCGTGACAAGTTTTCCATTATTATCAGTCCATGGATTCTGAGAAAAATACATGTAAGCACATTTCTGGACTGTATCAAACTTTAAAGGGTTCGACACCGATGATCCAACATGATATATTGTTTCAAAAGAAGTTTGATTAGCATGAGCCACAATTGTCGCGAGCATAGCATTCACTACCATGTCAGCTGGTACCTATATACCAATATATTCACCGCCTGTGTTGTTAGTTATCCAAATAAATTAAAACACTTTTCTATCGATATTAATTTTGAAATATATATTTAAGGAAGTTACCGCATCATGTACGACTTCAGGATCTCCGAGAAAACATTTAAATCCGCCTTTTCCATAACCAGCAATCAAGGTATCACCCCCTCTGCGAATATAAAAAAGTAGCAATAATATGTCATTCATATACTACACTTTTGTGAATATTAAAGAGTAGGAATCTGATATCACTACAACAAAGTATATTGAGCTAATTCTCAAAATGGTATAAAATTTAACTTTTTTCAAAAAAAGTTACAAAAATAATGCCCATTTCTAAAAAGGTCATGTGAGAATGTGCGAATGTACGACTCCACCAATATGTTGACACGTGTCCAGACAATAAGTACAACACCAATCATTTGCAAGTACAGACGGATGTGCGAATGTGCGAATGACGGCTACCATTTGACTTTTTAAACAAATGTGCAATCGACGGATGTGCGAATGTGCGAATGACGGCAATTAGCCGCAATTCGCACATTAGCCGTTCGCACATTAGCCGCAATTCGCACATTAGCAGCAATTCGCACACCGTCGTTCGCACATTTGCTTAAAAAAGTCAAATGGCACGTGGGGTATAATGGTCGGGTGAAAGTACTTTATGTCTGGACACGTGTCAATATATTTGTGGATTCGCACATTCGCACATGACCTTTTTGAGAATGGACATTATTTTTGTATTTTTAAAAAAAAAAAGTTAAATTTGTATACCATTTTAAGAATTGGCTCGATTATATTTTATCTTTATGCATGCATTTTTGTCTGCACGCTCTTTAATATAGGGTTATTAATTGATCTAAAAAACGAATCCAAACTTGCTATTTTTAATAAGCTGTGATGTGGTTCTTTAATTTTTCTATTAAGTGTACTTAACTTTATAGAGAAAAAAAAAAAAAAAAAAAAAAAAAAAAAATTCCTTTTATGTTGTGTATGGGATTACTCATTACTGGAAATGGATGGCGTCTCAAGTCAGAGTACACAATACAAAGAGTTTTACTACGTAACAGTTACACTAGTTTCTATGGTCGCTACAATCACTAACCCTCATCAACGTCATATCATCATCATCATCATTCAACATATTATCAAAACACATCACCTTTTACCTTCTAAAAAAAAAAAAAACTATTTTATACAAATATACCCCACAATATACACTTTCTTGGTTTGCACAAAGATGGTGACCACCACTATAGTGTCCAAAGGCGATGATGGTGGGTTGCTTTGATGGTGGGTTGCTTTTATGGTGTTTCACACGCCAAGGGTGAGGTGGTGGTGATGCACCATCCAACATAAAAATTAATTTTAAATACATTTAATGGAACTTATAAATTTTTAATTGTACTAAGTAATAAGCAAACAACATTTATACAATCAATGTGTCATATTTGTTTTAATTTTCCATATTTCTAAGCGTTTATATATGGTTAGAAATGCTATAATAACTGTAGTATGTGTTTTCTGGTTCAAGAAATTTATAGCAAATGTATATTAATTTTTACTAAAGGCCTCTTAACTTAGCGGTATGTGAGTGACCCAATAACCTAGAGGTTGTGGGTTCAAGTCTTGTTAGAGACATATGTGAGATTGAATTTATGAGATAAGTGGTGTAGGTTGTAAACAATTGTCGTTCAAAAAAGAATTACCTGATGCCCTCAATCCATCCGGGGAATGGTTCTTTGTACGTACTAGTGATGATAGTTGGACGTAAAATAACCAAGGGCACATCTCCTCTCGAGTGTATGAGAATCATCTCCGCTAATGCCTTGGTAAAAACATATGTATTTGGCCAACCATAATGATTTGCTCTACATAAATAGTAATGATGATAATAATAATCAAAGAAAAATAGCACTAAAAAGAAACCATTTTCAAAGTTTAAGTAATTAAAAAGCCAAAGACAAAACTAAAAGCGATTGATTACCTTCGCATACCCAAATCTTTCATGGCTAATGTAATTATTTTATCATTTGTTTTATGATCAAATTTAAACATGTTTAGTTTATCCTCAATAATCCTCTTCTCTTGTTTAATGTCGAGCCCTTTTACTCCATCGGGTGTATCTCCCAAGTGGTATGGAGTTTCGAGTATTAGTCCTGGCTTCTCGCCAGAGACATATGCTGAATACACATTATATATTCAAGTATTATCAGATATCAATGATAATACCAAAGTACTGCTGTGACTGAATATTACAGTTATCAAATTACCAACCAGTGGACACGTGAAGAAGCAACTTTATGTTAGCACATTTTCTAGAAAAATCCAAAACAGTTTTCGCACCATACGTGTTAAGAGCCAGGGCAACATCATATCTGCAACAGACCAAAAAAAGATATAAAATAATTCGTTTACATAAATACATACATACATACATACATATACGGCAGATGAATAGCCGCGTACAGCGACGGTGTATAGTGGCAAATGCTTATACTTGCGAACTTGTACTGTGGTTCTGATGTTTCGCTAGATGCAACACTTAGGGTTCAATTTGTAGTCATTGCATAGTTCAATTTATAGTTATTTCGTGATAAAAAGTCTATTGATTAAAAACAAAAAATGATAAAAATTTGAGAATTAATTTAAACTATCAATTTAATGATGGATGTTGTTATCATTTTTAATCAAGGGTATATTATTAATTATAATTATAATTTTCTCATTTTAAGAGTTTTAAAGCACAATTATACAATTTTTATACATGGTAGAGATATATAGGGTGCGTTTAGTTGGAAAAAAAATTGCCTTAGTTTTCTATCTCTAGTTTTGTAAAAAATTGGAAGGGAAATTTATCTCCACAAAACACTTGAAAATATAGAAAACGCGTTTAGTTGATGTTTGTATTTCTATTTTGAAGAAGGGGAGGGAGAGTTGGGGGTTACAAAGGACAACAAGGAAAACAACTAAAATTTGTTTTGTAATTTTCCTTGTTAAGCTGGGAAATAAGGGATTTTGTGTTTTACAAAACATTTTGTTGGAAAACGCTTATTTGAACGCGATCTCTATTTTCCTTGTTTTCCACAAAACATTTTATGAAAAACAAAGGTGTTTTCTCTCAACTAAACGCACCCATAATATTTCACATTTCGGATATTAATAAAAACTAAGAAATAAATATAGCCATATAGGAACCGGATTACATTCTATGTTACTGGAATGTACCTTTCATTGAAATTAGTTGACGCGGCTACATTGACAACAACATCAACATCTCTCCACATTTGTTCGCACAGTGAGGAGTCTTGGACTCCCATGTTTTCGCGAGTGATGTCCCCTGCAACCAGAGTAACCTTTTCTGCCAAAAAGCTTTGGAGGTTTGCACCATGTTTTTCTTTCAGGACATTAAACAAGTCCTTTGATACTACCTGTACATATTCTCATAAAGATGCGAAATCCAGTTAACATGGCGAGAATCATGACGATTATGGTAGTACCCAATGATAATGAGCTTAGCAAGTCTGCCATGCTTCAAGTGACATTTGACCTTTACATAGATTTATTGTTATGCCTACTTTGATACTACATAATATTCTTAAGTAGACTTACTTAATTTATTTGGATTTCATTTATATGTTTAGCCTAGCCATATGTTTAAAATTGCGGACTCCAAGTATTCTCTTCAAAAAATGATGTCCATCTTTGCTTTGATATAGTGGTGATGTTATTTTTGAATAGCAATAATGGTTATGCTTCAGAAGTCTACTTGGATCTATTGGGAGAGAATATCACAATACGTGTGTAATTTACTTGAATATATGTTACCTCGGTGTAGAAGCGTTGCAAGGCAGATTCGGCATCATTAGCTCGAACAAGCAGATAGAGCTTCTTAACATTGGGTTGGACTCTAAGTATCTTCTCCACAAAAACTACGTGCATGCATATTCAGGCAAGTATAAATATATAGAGTATTACTTGTTATATTGCATGCACAAACTATAATTTAAACTCACTACTCGTATAAGTTAAAGTGCATTTTTTTAAAATATAATAGTAAATGAAAACATGCATATGCAGAGTAAGCAAGGTAATGAACTTTACTTTTTGCAAGAAAACCAGTGGCGCCCGTAACTAAAATAGTTTTGTGATCAAGAAAATCCAGAATACTACCCAACTCCATTACACAATTAGTTAGTGATGTCTAAGTTGAATCCTTGTTTGTTTGTTTGTCTTGCATATTTATTTGATATATGGGTCACATATATATAATGATGTAAATGACGTGAATGCTTAGCACGAACATACTTCCTGCATGCTCATTTATGTTCATTTGGTCAATTATAAATATATGCTCAATTATATTTGTTCGTCTATATATTTCCGAATATTACATATTACATAATACTAGAAGGGTATCCACGCAATACGGCGGCGGGTACCCGATGACTATTTTTGTGGCGAACAAATGTTTTTCGTTTTAAACCTTCCTTATTTAGTATGTCCCAAATACTTTATAACGTAGTAGATATACAATGACGAAGCTAAGATTTTGACATAGGGTGGGCCAAAAAAAATTCACAAACAATAAAACGTTTAGAGAAGTATATTATAAAGATATAATGATGAATAGCATCGAGAGTATATTAGAACGAGATCATAAGTTTGATTGGATAAAACGATGAGAAGTATATTATAAAGATATCATGAATCGAAAAATAATAACTTGTGAAGCTATGCATTTTGATTATTTAATTGGGTGGGCCAAATTATTTTTCACATAGACAAAAGTAAGATATTACATACCGTAATATGTATACTTTGAGTTTGGGTTGGCCATGGCCCATCCTACTCCATGAGTAACTCCATCCCTATAGATATATGTTTTCAAAAGAAGAATATTTAAATTATTAATAGTGTAAAAAGTTAGCATTTTTATTTTTCAGATTTTAGCATTAAATTGGTGGCTATAAGTTTAGTGAGCTTTTTTATAAACAACTAGCTAAAAAGATCCGTGAAATTCATGGGTATTTCAAAGTAAAGGTAAAAATAGACAATGACTTGTATAATACGTAATCAGCCATTAGAAAAACACACATGAATATACGTAGTTGGAAGTAGAAAGTTCGTGCAAATGAAATATGTGTGTAATAAAACAAATAGTCAAATAACAAAAAAAGAACATAGAGTTGAATAATCAAATATCACACTTTTTGTATTAAATGAACTTGTGTTCATTACGGCAATACAAATGAAAGTTGATTCACTTGTTGACATCTTTTTTCCAATTAGATACACGGAGTCGTTACCAACCATTTGGCATATGTATATCGGGTTCAGAAACTTGATGCGTAAATGAGTTTGATTATAAAATAACAATGTGAATGTAAAAGGCTAAGTAAGTTTGCTTACATATGATCACAAATTTTGCAGCACTTGTTTGTAAACCATGTGAGTTGTGTCGTTATTCGTGATGTGACTGTCTTCAGTACAAATAACTATCTACAATCCTTTCTTGCTCTTAGCGTGAGACACAATAAAATATAGATGACATGTGTGAAAACACGGCGCGGTAAATACAAACCTATTTGCCCAAGAGATTGTCCTTGATGTTTGTTGATTGTCATAACCGGAGATACAAACATTGGAAACTCTACTTCCTTACTATATTTAACAATAACCGTTTGTCAGAGGGTGAAGGGTGTGATTTTCATCTTTGAGAAAAATAAAAAGGTTGCACAATTAACCTACATTTAATCGATCATTAATTTGAAAATATTATATGCCTCATGTTACATCACATATTTAATTTCACTGACTTTTTTCTAGATTATCTACACTGATGTCTCTGATATAGTGATATTCCTTCTTTAGTTAAAAAGTCTTACATATCATGCATATATATATTTGCTACAATCAGTTTTGCATAATGATTTAAGATGTACGTTCAATATAATCCTAGACAAATGTTGAATAAAAGAGTATTTAAACAAATCCTAGTGGAACGTTTATAAGGGAATTATAAAGGCTTTTTGTCTTTTGTTTCAATAGCATTGCAAAATTTGTTTCAAAGACTGATGTTCATTGACCCAATGGATAGTTAATCAACCTACTCATGGCAAGATATATGCTCGTATATTTAAAAGAAAGAAATCAACTAAAAATGAAGCTATAACCTGATTTTGAAATTGTAGATATATTATTTATCATTAGGCTAGCTAACTCATTGTATGAGCTCCCCACATGCTGCCTACGAATCACCTTGAGTTCAAAAGAATTTCATGTATAGTTTTATTCTTGAAAGTGGAATTTTGATCATTTTTCATAAAACTCGATTAATTCG